>SJOL01004800.1:303670-330676 GCA_004794785.1 Opisthorchis felineus | reverse complement strand
TGGCTGGAGACGTTGCAAGAAATGGCGGCTAATCGATGTCAGTGGCGTTCGTGCTGTCAGTTTCTTTCCAGACTGTCTGATTGAGCGCTTGGAGGTGTAGGCACCTCAGAATGCTTGACATAGGCCACCACTAGGTCCACTCCCTCACCCACTCTTTTTCTCTTCTTTTCATTCTAGGGCTTTAAATATATTTAGACGAACCCTATGGTTGTACGGCAGTGAAGCATCAGTGTCAACACTGATGTTGCTGTCTTTGATGATGATGATGATGATGACCATCGTGCGTATATCCATCACGGTGCTCATTGTCTAGTCTATCCTTGAGACGTCTATCCGGGAAGGCTTGCGGAAAGCACCCAGTTTGGCTGTGTAGAGAACAGCAAGGTAGTGAAATGGTCGTGACCAGTAGTCAGTTTGTCCCCATATATCGTGTACCGTGCCAACACTCACAAGGTTTATTATGATTTTGACATCAGTTTAGGTTGTGGCGATCAGGCTGCATGGTTTATCTCTGTGAAAAAATGCTAGTATATGTAACGAAGATAAGACGACACGGCTCTTGCCTAAACTAAGGTAGCTCGGCCAACCCGAAGAATTGTTTAACAACTAGATCGACATAATAATTAACAGCTGGGTCGGGCTGGTAGTATGTCGATTGGAATCATGCGAAATTGAGGAAATTTCGACAAGGTTTCGCTGTCCTTTTTACTCTATTGGGTTAAGAATCACACCAGGGTGCTAATGAAAAGAACTGAGATAACGATATCCTAATTACTTAAAATTCTTGGACATTGATCCTTCGTTGAAACTGACGAGCTGTGTGTGACTATGTCGCAAGCGAAAAGCAAATGGCATAGCTGGGCAGGAGATTACATCCGTTTCTTCCGCTCAGAACCACGTGGAGATACACATGATACATATACAGTAGGCGGATAAACAAGTGTGGTCATTTAACTATTTGAGGCCACAAATTTGCAATCTGGGCTTTGTCGCACATACTGCCGGCCTTGTGATCCGATGCATGCATCTTGTCCACGCATCGGGCTCCGGTTCGTTTATAAATTTGTTTTTTCTTTTAAGCCCTCGAATCTGTGTAGAACCGCAGCAAGAATGGTGACCACGTTATTGTCGGAAAATGTCAAGAAATCGACAAGTTTTTCGTGTGTATCTTCTGGGGGGAGTTCTTGGTGAGCGCAGAGATTACACAGAAAGGAGGCTGAATTACTGATAAGGAAAAGGTCAGTCAATCCATCAATTTATCAGCTATAAACCGTGTATCATACGCACAATGGCTCCAATTGCTACAGTTCCGATCACCAGAAAGTGGGAGAGTGTGGTGCATACAGCCAAGACTTGGAGGCGATGGCATGTTCAGTTGGTTCTGGAATTAAAGTCGATAGCTTTGATGCATGAGGACCACTGACTGGGCCATGTCTGCATGTGTCATTAACCATTGGTGAGTTGAGTCCCGGGGTCCCCATCCAGAGAGGCGGCAGTTGTTGACCGGATTCAGTTTACTGGTCAGTGTTTTTCATACTTCGTCGTCAGTTCATACACTGCCACCTCTCGGTCGCTTCCACTTAGCACAGGGCTGGGCGAAGAGAGCTCTGTGAGGCAGGCGGTCTTCTGGCATGCGGAGTACATGTCCTAACCGGCGTAACCTATGAAGCGTGAGTGATTCATCTCCCTAAGACCATCTGGCCTACCTCAGCATTGCTGATCCGATGTTCCCACCAAACCTGACCAATCCTTCGGAGACACCGATGGTCAAACACTGACATCTTTCGTATGTCATCTGCGCGTAGAGGCCACGTCTCTGATCCATAAAGCAGTGTGGATCGCACCGCCGCAGTGTGAACTCTGCCCCTGACGGACAAACGGTCGTCACCTCGGTACTATAGGTGTCGGAGGTTGGCAAGTGCTCTCCTGGCCTTCCCGATTCGAGAAGTAATCTCATTTCCAGCCAATCCACTGGAATTTACACCACTGCCCAGGTAAACAAATTCATCTACCACGTCGATTGGCTGGTATGCAAGCATGAGGTTCGGGTTGGGTCCTACCCAGTATTGTAGCAGCACTTTACACTTTGCAGATGTGAAGCGCATATCAGCGGTGTCAGTGGTGTGGGGCTTGTCCCTTTCGGGGTCCGATGAGGGAGTAAAAAAGGTCAAGATTTCTAAAAGTAGGTATGGATGGAAAGTCCTTCCGCTTTGCAGCGAACTTGATATGCGGAGGTTGAAGGCGCCTTTCAGTATCATGAAAGGTGAGGACATCAAGAATGCTAATTTCAGCAATGGGTCTAGTTAGAATAATTTGTTCACAATTGACCTGTGAGTGGGCAAAGCTTCGACTCCATAAGACTACTTGTGAAGCGATACATGCAGCAAAGTGCTTGTTTTTCAGTGACAGAGTTTTCGTAAAAAATGAAGGACGGAGCAAAAAGGGTATATGTCGCAATCCCAACACTTGTTGCATAGTGAAGTTATGAACGACACAACCCCAGGTTTGATGCTAATGCTAGCTCTGTCGTACTGAGTTATACTGGACGGATTTGGGAGAATATATTCATCAACGAAGTGGTCACTCCTCATAAGTTACGCCCGTTAGGGTACGTGCTCCGCAGGAATCTTTTCGCCCGGCCATGTGCAGAGTAAAAGAGGTCTAAAGATGATCATTCTGTTTTCATGCAAATGGATGTAGTTCGCGAATGGTCAGTCTATGTTCTGACCGGGAAGTATGGTAGCCCTGACCAGTGAACACAGTAACGTTGATAGATGTCATCTTATATGGGAACTACGATAGGAAGTTCACCAGTAATTGGTAACTGACAGCATAACCCAGTCGCGCAACTAATTCAATCAAAATTCAATTTATCAGCCATAAACCGTGTACCATGGGCACATTGGTTCCGCGCAGCCAATTACGTGCGTGTATGAAAGATGTTACCTTTAACGCCTAGCCGCCCAGTTCCTCCGCTGTGAGATCGGACGGCTCGACATCTTTGAAATCGCTGTGTCATTGACTCATTCGTGGATATCCTCCTGTCATCCGTTTTTGGTGAACAAAACTGTAGCAACTGGAAACAGCGTACTTTGGCATACGTTTTATAGCTGGCACACTGAGTTGAAGGACCTAGTAGTACCTTTGATGGTTAGACTACCGATCGATAACTGAATTAAACTCAGTTTATTGCAGATGATAGGGCTGTCAACTTAACTACGTGGTGTTTCGATCACAGTTAAGTTCCTTATTCGTCTTTTTCTTGTTCTCTTTTGACGTCTGTTCAATTTTACAACAATCATATTCGGAAACCCGTGCCACTTATACCACAAATAACCGCATTTGAAACGATCAGTGGTTCTTCGTAACTTTCTGGAATGTGATATATGGATGCCCTTGGGCCTTGCTACTATTCGGAAATAGTGCAATACAACCGTCTGCCGGAAAATGTGCAATTTCCCCGAATTCACACCGAACATGACCATAATCAAAGTGACTGACGTTTTCATTTCTTTGTTAGGTCGGCGGATGTGACAGCATTTGTTCAAAGGCGATAGCGTGCTGTTTTGGGATTTCCAAACCAAGTGCTGAAACCGCGCTTATCTGCCGCTTTCCAACGCTGCAACACTGCTATAGCTGTTGCTTCATTTAACCTGTTGGGACCCATCCCTATCGGTACACCTAGGTATGAGATTGAGAACCGAGATTTTAACCGAACGTAAGTACGGTCTTTCTCATGGTGGCATATTTGCAATAGACCGTTAAAACCGGCCTATATGGTCTTAACACTTTTAGTCCGATACTGCCTATCCAGACACAAGTCGTCTGTTGTGGGGTCTTTGACAGCAGTTTGCCATCTGGCGTCAGCATCTTAGGCCAGTGTTTTGCTGCGAAACTGATAATATATATATATATCAAGCATCATGATACCAGGGACTCTATAGAGTTGCCAGTTTCAGCAACTCTAGCATGAGTGTAAGGTAAACAAAACGGACTTAACGAAATTACTGCTCACTTTGGGGTTTGATTTTCTCAGTCCCTGAGATTACGCACTTCTGATGAGCCTCAAAAGGAGTGAAACCGGTATTCGGCAAATTTAGAATGATCGCTTGTGACGATATTCATGCACGCACATTTGAGTGAGCGCTTATGAATACTGTTGTGTTAGACTGCTAATGATTCTTATTATGTGTTACTGAGCTCTTCCTTGCAATAGCTATGTCTGACTGGGCAAACGCTTAACGTTTGCTACATGTAGTCCTGTGCGCATAAGATGGTAACTGTGTCGCGCTGAGCATGCCGTTGGACTGATTGACTTCAACATGTCAGTTGACGAACAAGGCGATCTACTCCCATGCCAGATACTTTCGGAATACACCTGTGTAAGGTGTGCATCTGTGAAGCTAGCCTTACTCTTCACTTTGGTGCGAGGTCAACCTTCAAGAACATCGTTAGTTCACGTGAATGATGTCCGTATAGGTAAGCTTTCATGAGTACTTATTCTATCCTCTCTGTCCACTCACGTTTCGAATGGTTTATTCTCTCCCTCCTACTCCTTGTAGCCGGATCTTCTTGCTACATTGGGAACCATGAAGTTCGCAGACTTTCTCCCCAAAGGTGATCCTCGTGTGGATGGTTGGTCTTTGATGGACAACCCGCTACCCACCTTCATCATTGTGTGCGCCTATTTAGTAATTGTAGTCTGGTGGGGTCAGAAGTTCATGGCTCGCCGACCCAACGGGTTCAGCTTGAGACCTCTCCTACTTGCCTACAATTTCGTTATGGTCCTTTTCTCCGGATGGTTGTGGTACGAATTTTGCGCATCCGGCTGGTTCGGAGGTGGATACACTTTGGGCTGTCAGCCGGTGGATCGCTCGCGCAGACCAAAAGCGTATCGGATGGTGCGCGTTTGCTATTTCTTTTTCATAAGCAAGCTAATCGAACTGTTGGACACTGCATTCTTTATTGCCCGTCGCAAGTTTGATCAAGTCAGCTTCCTACACGTGTTTCATCACGGTATCATGCCTGTTTCTTGGTGGTTTGGTGTCAAATACGTCCCTGGTGAGTCACACCTTTTTTATTTCTTGTGGTGCTGGTTACTCACTGCGCGTGCATTTTGTTGCTCTCAATTGAAATCTTTGTTTCAACGTTTATGAATACCAGTTTGGTATCACCAGAAAAATGGACACTAATTTGTATGTCTATATGCCTGAGCTACTAAGTAACACCGGATCAGTAGTATGCCTCCAGATCCTGCTGCTCCCGGAACGTCGGATTGTAGTGTGTGCGTACTCGTGAGACTGCTCACGACGTTCTCCATCCATTGAGTGGTAGTTGGGGACCGTGTCACGATGTACTTCGACGATGTGACTCCCGAACCAGTCTTTGCTCGATTCCAGCGTCTCTACGTGGATGCTTTCGGCCTATTACTTCCCTCCGATCTTCCTGCCACAAACGGCATCCGTTTGCCCAGTTGTTGTTGGTGGCTTCTTCACGTGTCTGCGTTCCTTCTGCAACATTACACATAAGTGTGTTGGCATCATTGCATGACTTCTCATGCTTTGTTGCCAAGTTAAAACCCACCGGAACTTTTTCAGTCCTAGATGGTAATATCGTATCATTGCGGCCATTATTGAACTCTGTGTTGACTAAGTTGCAGTAAGAGATCTGTTGTTTATCGAATGTGCACAGTATTGTGGATTCAAGGTTCGTGTAGGAATTTGAGCCATCGCCTTCCTGTATACGCGATGTAACCTCTTCGTTGAAAGCCTGTTCCCACTTTGCCATTGACAGAGAGCGCTGGTGGATAGCGAAGACCCGGAAAATGAAGGAAGCCTTTGCAACGGGAAAAATCGCACCCTGTTCCATCTGATCTGATCAGCTGGTTCGAGTAGGGCAGAATTTAGTGGACTGTTCTCTGAAAAGGACGGGACCACAATTCATTCACAAAAATGTCGTCCTGAACACTGCCCCCCATCGCTGCCCCCATCAACTCAATTTATGGAAGAAAAAATGAGTCCGAGTAGAACATTGACAACTGTCAGCCATCGATAACGGAAGTCAAGCATGCAATCTCATCGCTGTGGCGCAATAAAGCACATAGGCCAGACGCTTTGCACCCTCCACTCTTGAAAGATGGTGGCGGGTCCGTCGTGGTTAACTAACCGACACCCCTCCAAAATATCTTGAATGAGAAAAAGTACCGAATGAGTGGAACATCTCAACGCAAATCCTTATTTTCCAAAAGGATGCAGAAACATCTCGCGAAAACCACTGGGGCATCAGTCTAGTGGCCATAGCCTCCATGGTTCTCTCCGTTATTACCCCTACGCAGACTGATCCATCGTCGGGGAGTCAGGTTCGCGAGAATTAAGCTGGGTTTCGTCCTGGTCGAGGTCGCATCGATCATATCTTCACTTTGCGTTAATTCTTAGAGCTGCATAAATCCAGGCGGACCAACGAAAAACGAGATCACTTTCCGAATTCGGAAGACGGGAACAGTGTTTGCCAACCTCTGACATTTGTAGAAACGATGTGACATCAGCTTGACTGCCAGGGGTAGAGCGCACACTGCTGCTGTTTGATCTGTCTTAGTTTATGAATCAGGGATGTGGCAGGTGCATTTAAAAGACCTTTGAAGACTCTGCCTTTCAATGGAGCTTTCGCCCTGTAAGTGAAGTTAATCTAAGTTGGAGTGCCGAGAAGCACTGTACAGTTGTTTCATCCTAATTAGGAGTCATCAGCAACGGCCATCCCGCGAAATTCCAGGGGGTCTCAAGCCCGCGACCTCCAGGCTAGCAGTTTGAACACTTGACCTTTCGGCCACGGGTGGCTGATCGGCAGTGTGATTATGTCGACTTAGACAGGATACAGCGTCACTCACCCTTCAGTCACGGAATCCACGTGATGTGGATCAACTGATCACATTACATAGATTACGTTGGCTAGGCTGTGTACTTCGTTTGTCAGAGGGCCGCTTGCCTCGTAAAACCCTATTCGGATGGAGACGACCCAGGGCCAGTTAGTCCATGAATTTGCAACGAAGCATGAAAGCTCTTACTTGTCAACTCAAGGAGACAAACCAATGGTTGGCGACCCTGACAGGTGTGACTGTGTCACACAGTCAATGGAGGTCTTGCATGAAAGCTATCACCTCTGCATGGCTTCCATTCCTGCCATATCGGACAAGGAGCAACATGTAGTATCAATGAACTGGCTGGGCCATCGTCTCCAACGCGTGCTTTTCCTCCTTAGCTTCAGCGAACGAAACTGTAGTTACTGAGACCACTGCACTTCGGTACACAGTTGTTTAGCCAAAAAACCGATTGGCTGAACCGAACCTTGGTGCCCCAGACGATGTGCTTTTTCGAATTGCGATCGCCGGTGCACGCCGAAACATGTATTACGTATACTTATATCGTTCATTCTAACTCTGGTTACAACGGCGCTTTACCACCAGATTACGTCACGACTACTGGTGCCTGCGACAAGATGAGTTGGCTTCACGCATATCGCCTACTCTTTCTGGTCACTAACGGTTGTCAAGTGACAGGTCTGCGTGGTCCAAATCCGACTCCAGAAATAGATACCGTATATCAGGTTGTGACCGAACCGTTCTATATTTTAATTGGCTCTGTTGATCCATGTTCTCCGCAGCCCTCGTTGCTCGTCTTTATGCATTTTTTTACACAATAGCGGAATAAAGGAAAATTAAACCACTGATATTATCCAATACACCTCATATTCCTTGCTCTTTTGAGCCGAAGTGCAAGCTAACTTGTATACGTAGAAAGAAGCCTTAGATAGATCCGGTGTTGAGCTAGGCACATTGGCCTTGTGAGCTCTGATGAAATGTTCCTCGTCATCAGCCTTGCTTTCTCCTCATATCGTATTAGTTTGCTGTCTTGCAGTTAGTTGTATCTAAATGGAACAATTAAACGACACGATGGGTGGATACGCAATGGCCTGGTTCGGAACGATCGATCGTAGAGTACTTTGAGCTTGTCTGGGGATTCATCAGGTTTCGTAATCTGAAGCACCCATTGTCTGGTGTGATAAGATAGTTAGAGAACTTTAGTGAATCGGTTAGTTAAAGTACCCAGGAAGATATTGGTTCAAATCCTTCATGCTTGTTCGAACTATTCCGTGTGCATTTCGGTATTTAACGCCGTGGATTTTGGACGATTAGTTCATGACTGGGTCACGCATTCGCAGTTTATGGTGAAGCTTTTCAGATCGAGTCCACCCATTTGTATCCTGTATGCACCAGAGCTTCCGCTGTGGCAGTCAATGTGCGGTGTACCGGTGAACAACTTTCAGGCAACTCTTGTTTGGCACGGAGATGCTACCGATTACGTACGCGTACCACCACATCGACATGTACTAGTGCCGGAGCATTTCCTAAACAAGTGCTTTCTTGGTTAGCAAGAGACGACTCTTCAGAACCCGGCTAAACTCATGATAGAACATTCCTCAAACCAATTGTTCTATTCCGCTTATCGTCAAGCCCGGCAACCGCAACGGGCTTACTGACCTCACTGTCTTACTAAAGGTGTTCGGACAGTTCGGACAGTTGTAACTGCTCTTCCAAATCATGTTGAGAACTAAATTAAATCTTGGCTTTGCAAACCAGACCACTTGTGTTATTGTTGTTACCGGGATGTTACATTCACGCACATGCGTGATTATCTTCTTGTCACCGTTTCTTGCCTTCTTTTCTCACTGCTTTCCTGACCAATCAAGTGGCTGGTTTATTAATATCGATCCGCCTACTGACCGATGGACTAACCTGCATTCAGCACGGGAACTTGTATTGTATCTGGTTCCTGTAAATAACTTCAGTCTCAGCCATTGAGTATGATGCTGCATAAAACTTACCTCTCTATCAGTGAAAACTTCTTGCAAGTGGATCTGGCAACATAAATAGGCGTAATTACACGGCTATCCGATTTTCTCGTAGTAACTTCCGCGTTCTTAAACAGTGGAAACTGTTCTTTTTTCAACGACTGAATAAGCAAATAATAATGCCCGCAGTTGAAAAAATGTGATGTTCTAAGTAATAAATTTTCAGATTAATGGTTCTGTGTACGTTGGGCTTCGTGATAATTATCAGGTCGGCTTTCACTACCCCCAACTCAGCTCTAACGACAATAAACTTTAAGGTCTAGCGTCCGAAAAGCGTTCAGCCACTGAGTAATGCAAGTTTACAAGGAATCCACTCATTGTGATTATGGACATTTTGACCCGATGATTGTTGTCCTCACAGGCAAACTAAAAAGTACTGACAGGAAGGAAAGTTCGAATAACGGCCCAACCGGAAAATGGAGCAGAAAGAAATATGATCGGTTGTGTTATGCCGAAAAATGTTTCTTTGAATCTCAAAGAATTAAGTCCTACGCGGCCGGTCGCCAGTGCTTCTCAAATAAAAGGGGTAACATGAATAAACTTTTCTGTCGAAAGGGACGGTGTATCGAAGGTATCATCCCTGTTGGGAGAATTCCGTGTTTACTAAGTCACTGGGTAGAAAATCATGGTTGGTTTGTTGGTAACAGCCTGAAGCTGTTGCTCAAAGGTTCACGTGTTCGATCTTTGTGTGCCCATTCGATGAGACCCAGTAAAGAGGAAAGCGCCTGTCTAGTTAGCCTTATCGGGATCCGGCCACACATTTACCTTAAAGATATTGGTAGATTCCATGCCCATGGCTAGTTAATCATCCGGTTCTCCTCAAGGATCGATGAATCATCACACAAAACTTTCTGATTAACATTTTGACCAATGGTCAAATAATTGTCTAAGTTGGCCTGTAGCGGCTAGATAGACTGATGCATGACATTTGTTTTTGTTTTTCTCTATGCCTCCCCCCCCCGATGTGACGTCCCGCTCACGCCAATCATGTTCGTACTTGAACTTACCCGCTATGCGCGATCGATTCCTACTGTGTTTTGTTTGAGTCCTGCTTGTCAAGCTCATGATGGCTGCCGTACGCCAGTTGTGTTGTTGTTCCCTCCGGACCGGTTAGATAGTTCAGTGGCCCCAATACAACATGGCCAACATTTAGTGGAACAAAAGTCATGCTTTCTAAAAGTCACGTCTCGGAACTGGCTTTATCGAAGAAGGTAATTTCAGTTGGTGCAGATTAAATTAGTGTTAATGGAGGACCTAACTGAATCCCTGCTGAATCTCTCATTTATGATATTCTTCGTTCTGATGTTCTACAACGGGCAAAGACCTCAGACATCGTTGCGGCCGGTGGTGGCATGAACTCACAGATAGGTGGGCTTAGCGCTGCTAAGGCTCAATTGGGTGGTCGTTTTGGACTGATCACCAGACGCACTGACAATCGAGGGCACCTACTGCAGATATGCACTTGACCACAGGGTGTTCCTTTGCGATGCCACCTTCCGGAACATCGTTTGACTATGTGGTCCCCACAATTGGCAAGCTGCGTACCTAAGCAGGCCAAATTGCAGTCAGTCACACCTGGTGAGGATCGATCACTGCCTACCGCCCCTGTAATACCTATGTAGACTCCAATGATTTACTTGTCCGTCGCCGCTTTTCAAGTCCATGAAAAGTACGCACATCATGCTTGGCTGTTGAAGAGCTTATGAACCTCAAAATCAGACATCCGACTTCTCCAGTGCCTGCCTGCAGGTCCAATTCCGGGAATGAACGACCACTGGAGAAGATAGCCAAAGCTTTACGTGGTCCCGTAAGTTCTGCCTGTGATTCGGCCTGACCAAGTTTTTCCTACCATTAGACCTCTGACAAGACTTTGGATTCTCTTGAGACTCGGAGACGGATTTTTTCTGGTTGCAGCCATAGTCTTACTCGACACATCATCCGACGCCAACGAAAATTGAGTGTACGCGCAGTCCGGGAATCCTGGTGATTCTAGATATTCGAAAAAATAAAGGAGACGAAAGATGCTGGTACAAGCAGTTCTTTTTTCATTTTACCTAGTCGTTGCCGGTGGGAATCCTGCAGATCTGGAGTATAAACAGGGCATAAGCGGCGTTGGACAAACAGAGCACCATCGTACCATCATCTTTCGGCAGAGACTTGCATCTACAAAACACAAATTCACTCTGAACATGCTGCTTAGAACTCAAGGAGAAGCGCTGGAAGTTGTGGAGAGTTTTGTATACCTTGGCACTTGAGTTGTCTCGGTTGGAAGCGTATCTGATGGAATCATTACATTAGTCTTGCACATCAGAACCGTGTTCGTCAGTTTGCGTCACTTGTGGTATCAAAAAGGCATATGTGTGGTCGTTGGTTTGTTCGCTGAGCTGGGCAATTTGATTACAAACGTTTCATCACCAATCGAGGTGACATCATCAGTGCGTTGTTAGGGGGCGTAGTGGTGCGTAGCGATGGGTTGATGGTTGTGCCTATCTGCATCTATGCATATTTGTGGTTCCATGGTTCGCCTGTCCCAGACTAAGTTGCGGGCTGTGCTGTTGTATGGTTGCTAGCAGATGTATTCACCACTGGTGTCCCACAAATCTTACTGGTATCGGTTGGCGTCGCCGAATTCGTGAGTGGGTAATTGGAAAATAGGTGTTTCTTTGTGCAGCAGAATATCCAGCACTATCAACTGTGGCGACTTAACCATATGCTACGCATGGATATTTCATCCCGTAAGTGAAGCCAATGTATGCTGAAAAGCCTAGAAGCAATGTATTTCAATGCTTCCTGCCTGCGGTGGTGTCACTGTCCATATTATTTGACACTAATTGCGAGAAAACTGTCCATCAGGACGTCCAAATTTGAGCATAAACTATCGCGCTTAGCGGAGCAAATTTGTTGGCATTAATCCGCATCTGCCTGAATGACCTATAAATCGACCCTAAAGCTTTATCAAAATCATGGTCAGATTGATCACTGAGGGCTGTAACTAACTGGACTTTGTCGCCAGTCTCCTCTCATCCCACGAAAACAGAATGCTTGGGTACGTCACCTCGTTTGGTTGGAGCAGACTGGCTGTGACCTTTCACAGCGAACGTGTACTTTCCTGATCTCACCAACTGACCGCTCTTATCACAATCACTGTGGCGGACAGCATGGTTGGCGAGGGAATGTGTGTTTAGCCATCTGAATGGGTGGGTATGAAATAAATTGACTCGTTTTTCGGTCTGGAAAAGCTTGACGCATAACCCATTAGTATCAAAACCTATATGTTTAGGCTACTCCCAGTGTTCAAAGCTGCATTTCACGAGGTAGTGTTAGCTCACCACTCATTAGGATTCTTATTTTCTCATTATTATTGTTAACCCGAGTCATTCTAAGGGCACTGCAGTGCCCTACGTTTATAATAATATCCTGGAGTAGACAGTATGCCAGAAGAACACTTGCGGATTTATTGTAACTTGGATTTATTGTAAAATGAGCATCCTCTCGAGCAATAATCTTCATGGATAAGTGGGACATTTGGATAAGGTATTGCACATTTGTTAGCGTCATTTTCTTCCTCCGCTGGGGGACACCGACTGGACGTAATTGCTGCCCTTTTCAGTTAGACTTCGAGAAATGTGATCCACTCGTGATTGCTTATCAAAGATAACAATGCGTGATGTTTGCAACAATCGCAGATCATTGGTTAAGGCTCATACAGATAGAGCTGCCGTACGATTAAGTCGCAGGGTGTCTTCGTCTACGGTGCCAGCGAGGAATCCCTTACTATTGGTCAATGAACTTAGTTATGTTCACCTTGGTGAAACAGGACAGAGTCGTAGAAAGGTCAAAAACCTCATTGTACTACATTGTCATTTATGCTGTTGAGTTTCCCGACATCTTAGAACAACAGACTACCTTCCTTTCACACTCTCCTTGAACTTTCCTTCAGAGACTGTTTTCAACCAAACTGTGACTAAGCCTTGGTACATTTGCGTCGCAAACATGGGATCACTTTGCGAGAAGACAAATCGTGGCATCACTTACCCATTAAACACACAGGGGGGCGAGATGACTCAGTGGTTAGGGCGTGAACTTACTGGCCGGAAGGTCCGTGCTTCGAACTCGACTTCCCTTGTCTAGGCTTGGGCAACCTGGCAGTATCCCAGCCCTCGTGCTTCCTTCGCGTGGCATGGCAGCTAGGCACCGAAATGGTGCTACTGCTGAACGATTTTTTTTAAAACACACACGTCAGCCGATAGTAGTTTCATTTACTGATTCAATTTTCTTTCCAGTTTTTTATCCATTCTGTCGTGTTTACACTCACGTATGACAAGGATGTATAATCCAAAGAATCTATTTTTTCTTAGCACTTTTCGTTAGTCTTTTACTCTCTTCTTTGTATACGAGCTATCGCTTAACAGTGGAAAGAGGGACATCACAGTCCACACTTTGCGGAACGTCCGTAGCTTTCAAATTGGCTAACATGTCGAAGCAAGCTCCAGTAGGTTTTAAAAAGTGCCTATTCAGCTCATTCGGATGAATTTAAAGCATCGGCATCTCATTGAATTCCGGTAGACCGGATGATACTGTATACTGAAATTGATGACTGCGTCCTTCCTCAGTATTGACGGTATTCCACTTTCACATTGCGCTCTTGTCGTGGGGTATGGTATTCAGGGCAGTTTTTGTGTGCCGATTCGTAGCTAGTACACTCGAATGTATTGGCACACCGTCCAACAGTTTACAAACACACCATATTCAGTCAATTGTGGAATGTGACCATAACACAAGCATCCACCAACGCGCCAGTAGATCGGCTCAGGTTGTTGTTTTTTGTTGGTTCACAGTCTGGTCGGATACACACTGTACCTATACTCCAATCCATTTCGGTTGGGTATGACTTCCGTTTAAACAGCATATATGAGGAAAATTCCTTGTCCCTCATGTGTGAGTAAAAGCTCGTCTGTGGGTCGATTTATGTTAATGAATCTCAGATCATGTCGCTCCGTCCTCGTATACAATTCTAATGGCGCGGTTACACGACAGTCGCCGGTATTTTACAACTGTGTGAAACCGGATGAAATGCTTCGCACTCCATTCACCATTTCTTTTAGAGGTTTGAGGTTGAAAAATTGCGTTTTTGGAAGGCTTGTTTTTTACTCGTCTGCCAGCTAACGATCTCTCCTACCAGGAAACTATCAGGTTTGTCCTTTATTGAAACAGTCCATGTGCAGATTATCAGCGAGGTGTGGCACAAACTTCTATGCACACATGGGAAATCAAACTCAGTAGTTCAGGCATAAATGTATCATCTTTTCTAATTGGACGCCGGACTCGCTGTCCGAATTCAGTGCAGATTTCTTGACCGTTCTCGTCAAAGGCTGCGTGGTTTATCACTCTGTCGGTAACAACTTTACGCCGAGAAGAAGCTACACTGACGAGCTGTGTAGCTTGCTGTTGAGGCTAACGGGAATTTTTTCAACAGCTTTGATATCAAAATGGTATTGCGGTATCCTCCAAAATTGGGACACAAGAACCTTCCCCTTCACTCGCGATCTAATGTTGAACCATTCCGAAGAGTGGACACCTTCAGGTCCCTTTCCGGGTAATTTATTCTGTTCGAAGGGATTGTTTTTGTAAAGCGGATAGGTAGAATTGTGTTTTTGGGGCGAGATGGCTCAGTGGTTAGAGCGCGAATTTACTGACCAGAAGGTCCGTGGTTCGAACCCGACCTCTGCCTCTCGACTTCCCCTGTCTAGGCTTGGGCAACCTGGCAGTATTCCAGCCCTCGAGCTTCCATAGGGTGGCATGGTAGCTAGGCACCGAGAAGGTGCTATAGCTGAACTCTTCTTTTTTTAGACTTGTGTTTTCACCACCGTGCATCCTCGTGCATCCTCATAGTTTGCGCCTGTACAACTTACCTGTGGATCGCTTGTTCACCTAACGAATACTAAAAGCTATGCCTTGCTTGTCTGGACTCTTAGCAGTTCAAATCAATGTATCATTTTTGATTAAGCGATCTGCTTTTATTCACGTTATTTCGCAATAAGGTTTGACCACTAGAACGCAATGCATAATGGGAGATTCCGGGGGAATGTATGTAATGACTCGTTTCGCACAAGACAACAGGTGATACGAAAGCATCCAATCAAAATTCCTTCTTAATCATTTCTCCTCGGTACCTTTATATTAACCTCTAAAAGAGCTGAAGCACACGGAATGATTACACTATTTGTAAGCTTTTTCGTACACAAGTGGGTCCGTTTTGCTGACTTGTAGGTGATGTCGCACGTATCTTTCTTTCCTATCACATGATGGAAGTTGACATGCATTACTATGTGTTTCACACAGCAGCGGCTGCGTTTGAAAGCAAGTTTCGTGGATGTAGATTTCTTGCCGACAATTCACCTAGACAGCGGTTTGCTCTGAATGCTGAAACCCCAGGCTTACTTTGAGTCAGTCGTAACCACCATTAACGATTTACTGATTTGAAACTATATTAGATTCTAGAGCCGAACCGACAACTGGTTTCTTATTCTTTCCGCTTGTGTTTCGAATCTATCAAGCCGTGATTCAGCGTTGCAAATTATTTTCTTTAGGTTGTGATTTTTGACTACGTTGACTGGTTGGTTAATCACTGCGCTGGTACTTAGTTAGAAGGGAAATTGCAGCACATCCTATCTGCAACAACCTCGAAACTACAAAGCGAGGTGGTCATACTGTGACCGTTCGAGTGACCACCGTGCAAGCCACGTGGATGTAATATACGGGGATTCGTCATAAGAAAGATTGTCAGACAGGGGGAATATTCTGAAAGTAATATGGTCAATTCGATAAGTGGCGGGAACGAGGGACAGAAAATGAGAAGTTCCTTGACTTTGTTAAGGAATCGCCTACTCCTGTGGTTGGTAGACGAGACTTTAACGAACGGATTCGGGAAATATGTTTGCTTCCGATTCTGTGTGAGCTACACTCGTGTTTGTGGGATCCTATCAGTGCGCGAGTCTCCGTAGCGGTAATTCCGACTTACTCCTGAATCACGGGCTTTTTCCTTGAGCGTTCGCACTTTCGCTTCCAACCACCCACCTGTTTCTCATTTAGTCTCAATGAGAGTTGTACAGTCATAAAATAAGTGTACATCAGAACAATCGCGTTTTGGACTCTGAGAATACATTGACAGTGAGCGAACCAACCGTTCGTTTTTTAATTCAACTATCCATTAGTCCTCATGGAGAGCCTGGCTTGGAATTTAACCGGGCGTCCAAAGAATAGACACCCGCTGTTCACCAATTGTCAGAATTGCTTAATTCAATGCCTGGTTAAATTAATCATTGCAACTTAATCAAATACAGTGACCTCCCCCGATTGAGACCTCTCTGAAGTGAGGAGACCTCCAGATGAGGCCAAAATACCGTTTTCTTCTGTCTGCAGGAATTTCTGTACTCGGCAGTGTTAGGCTGGTCGGCGGATGGATGGTCCGGAAGCTAACACTCTGAGACCGGTAGCCAAAGGATCACATGGTCCGTGCTCTGTGCACCCCAACGGTGGGCACCAATAAGGTTAAAAGACCTCATGCAGCTGGCTTTTCAAGATCCGATCATATGTTCCTTTTGCTAAGTTTTTACCAGGTCTCATGATTGCAGATAGTGCCCGATGGCCGGAGTGAATAATAAATAATAATAATGGTAATGTTTTTCACCATATTTCACTTTGAGTAATCCGTGAACAGATCCACAAATTAGCTAGGAAAACACATTGCTTAGATTACTTAGATTAGTTCACTCCTGCTAAGAGTTTCACAAGCAGTGCATTTTCCTTTTTCTGTTGCTCCCTTTGTCATGTGACAGGTGGGATAAGCACGTTCCATGCTATGCTCAACAGTTTCATCCACTTTATGATGTACATCTACTATGGTCTGGCCGCAGCGGGACCCCGGTACCGAAAGTATACCTGGTGGAAAAAGTGAGTCGGACATATCATGTACTGATGTTAACTCTTTTTCGTTCTATAAGGCGCTAAATGATGTACGACTGTGGTCGATTTAGTCAGGCTCCAAATTTGGACAATTGTTTAACAAGCAAGAACCCGTCCATTGGTCCTACCGTTATGGAATGTCTTCATGAATTGCGATAATGTTCCCAACACCCATGATGAACGCCACTTTTGCCTTTGGTGGGTGGTGACCGTACAGACGGATGTTCTTACGTACGCATATGTCGTTAATATCAAATGCGATGAGCGGATTTAACTCCGTAAACTTGCTCAACATCCATTTGAACAACTTAGTTGGTGTCTCCGGGGTGCACAATGCTGTGGAACCAATGAAGACAAATTGACCAGGCTCGAATCGGATATCCTCTCGTGAGAATATTGGCTGCAATCAGGGCACCGACACATGATACATGTGGTGTTGAAGCATTTTATTGTTTTTGAAATGTCACACGTCTCAAAATGGAGTGCATTGGCTGATGTGTCTACCATCGTTATGACTAAAAGGGTGTTGAATGGGACCCACCTAACAGCGCTTTGATGATATCTCCTCGAACTGTGTCGAAACGTTCGCAAATTAATTACCAAACCCGGCCAACAACTAATAATTCCATCAACTGCCACTACTCTGCGGCACTGGAGGGGTTCCTTGAGAAGGGGAGTTAATTTGCTGGTCACGTATTGGGTACTTGGATCCTTCACCCTTGTTGAAGTGCAGGAAGCTATCACATATGATGAAGTCTGCTGAAATTATTCGCATATGACTGTCTCCTCGTTAGTCAACTGCGAATGATATTGAAGAGAGTTCGTATTGATAGTCATTTGCAGTGGGAAATGCTTCCAGAGCAAGTGTCCTGAAACCCCCTGTGGGTACTTTCTAATGGGGAAATCGTCTTCCTTTGCAAATTCAAATGCTTTCAATGGGGTGCATTTTTTGGCAATCTGTGACACCAGCCGTTGCTTCCGTTATGGCCTTTGTGAGGGACCGGAAGACGCCCGTAAAGTGTGAAATGCCAACTGATTTTTGTGTTTCAGCGCTACCTTTTTTCGCACGGCATCTCTATCTTTTTGGTCTTCATCTTGGAGGGCCTTTCGTCAATGTGTGTTTCTAATTCTGTTCCCTGCCCCTCTAGGTATATGACTACTGCTCAAATTATCCAATTCGTGGTAGTCATTTTCCATTCGGTCTACACATTGACATTGCACGATTGCAATTATCCAAAACTGTTCAACTATTGGATTCTGTCCTACGCGCTCATCTTTCTGGTCCTGTTTGCCAACTTCTATTCACGGGTAAGTTCGTCCCAAGCCGAGCATCAGCACCGTGTGTTGCAAAACCATGCGGATATGTGGTAATTTATTGTGGCTTTTGCACCCGCCCTTCGTGTTCCCTCCATCGTCATTGGTTTAGATAGCAAGGGATCGAATTTGATGTCATTTACAGTAATTCTGTATTCTCTAGCATAATACGTGATCCAGTGGTAAACTATTCCCGACAAACGCCTCGTTTACTGCTTGGTCTTATATTTACTGTACGTTCTGTCCGACAATTTTTGGTCGTTTCAACTTAGTCGACCGGGAGGAATAGACTTATCACTGGACATCAGGTGATCTCTTCTGTGTCTACTAGCCAGTTGGATCCACGTTGTGTCAGTTCCTCTTTGCCAATGACCAACCTTCACGCAAACGCATATCAGATAACACACCTTGTTATTCGGTGTCAAGCAGATAAAAAGAAGCCAGATGATGAGTAGAAGGGGGCATGCCAAACTGAGGACTCGTAATTCTCAATCAGATGATAACTGGACAGTTGGTGCCTACAATAAATGTGGACGGTTGATGTTGGCCCGCACGACTTAAAAAACACCCTGGGCCCACGTATTGTTGAATAGTGTTACTAACTAGTCAGCTTGGCCTGTAGTTGCAGGGGACCACTTCTAGGACCGATTCGTACCTGTCATCTAGGAACTCCCAGTCTAGTAATGCGGCTGATTTTCTGGCTCAAATGGAAACAAGTACGCAGTTGAACGCACTGCCATCTGTCTCGTATGGACTGATGGCCTGCATTACTAGTAAGTCGATCTCATACCAAGCTCGTATAGCGTTCTGCAGTCAGTTGTGGTTTGCATCACCTCACGGACTTAACTCGCTGTAATGCTGCGTTTTAAAGCATGTTGTTTACAGGTCCATGGGAACTTAACTGAACCAAATGGTCCCGATTTTCGTCTAAACTGCGGTGGTTTCACAAGTTAAGCTCTGAAACCGTTGCATGTGTCTATCCTGCCTGATATATCCAGTGTCAGAGGGGCAAGACCGAGAGGTAGCAGTATGTTCGTTAATGACTACTGGGTCCAGAAAGATCCGCACAGCCTTGTCCACAGTCTATTCAGATCCACGTAGTTCTACTGCCAGATCCAACAGCTCCCGAGAGACCCTCGTGTCTTGCATACCTCAGCTCTCTGGCTCGAAGCTGAGTTGATGGATATCTACCCATATAATCTCCCTCCACACCTCTCTCCCCACTTCACAAGATCGCTGTCGGTAGCTCTTCAAATTTCAACCACGGTGCCCAGGCATCACCGCTGCTATCCACCAGGGTTATTTTGGTTAGAATCCAGTTGCGCGCACAATAGTTGGTTCGGGATTGTCTTTTCCGTCGACAAACCTTCAAACTCCGTAGGTGGTTTTACAGGCCCACGGCCTCCCTTCCGTCCCAGCACACCCACTGGATAACTTCTGTGTCTGACACTCCTGTATTCCAGCCGACACATTGTCCACCTTAAGCACCGCCCGTGAAAGCCTCTTATTTATTGAGTACTACGTCGGCACATGGTCTGTTTCGGTGACATACAAGAGAGCATCACTTCGTGGTCACACACTTTGGTCTCGACCCGCATTTCTCGATTTCAAAATAAGTTGCTCAGCTGTAACACCCTATCGGTGCCTAGCTGCCATGCCACCTGAAGGAAGCACGGGGGCTGGGATACTGCCAGGTTGCCCAAGCCTAGACAAGGGAAGTCGAGAGGCTGACGTCGGGTTCGAACCACGAATCTTCCGGTTAGTAACTTCGCGCTCTAACTACTAAGACATCTCGCCCCATCTCGAGGTTAATCAAAAGCTGTACACGTAATCTCAACTCACGGTCAACAAGCAACAATCGTCTACTGAGGTAGCGGAAGTGTGTAGACTAAATCTGCTCTAACCTTGATGCCCGGAGGGTGGTTGGGGACGCCGTCTGTCGTAAATGGGTACCTGACCTCTGCACAGGCAAAACTGCAGCAGCAGTCGAAATTTTCCAAGGTAGACGCTATATTTTAGGTGCATGGATAAACAATGGTGGCGTAGCGTCTGGTGTACACCTAACTTTCAGTGGTACTTCCCCTTTTTGTCATAGGATGTACCAACCGGAAAAGTATTTTCCTTAAGTTTAAGTTAGGCACAGTTAGGCACGTCCTCCTTAGCTGCTTTTTCATTGCACGCTTTCATCGCTGCTCATCCTCGGAGGAAAGCCTGGCGAATATTTCATTTCCTAATGGAACTATCTATCTACAACTAACGCATGTGGATCTGTTCAAAAGTTTTTCAGGTGCTTTTTCCAGACTTTCGCAGCTGATGTTCGCTTCTGTCCGCACCAGCCCCTTGAAGTGTTTCGGTTGACCTGGGGCGTGTCCCATAAATGGCTTTCAAACAGTTGTAAAATTCTTTGTACTGTCGTCTTCCTTCGTCATTCCTTGATTTTATGAAGCAGAAGAATCTGGGCAGAGGTGATGTATTTGCATGCCGAAGGGAACCAGTCTTCCAAAATGATCTTGTCGCGAGGGTTCCGACGTATAAAGACGAAAGACTAAGCAGGGTGAATTATGTTGAATGTGGAACAGTAAAGGACCTCATTAGCATGTTCAAATCGATGTAAAGTAGCGAAAAAGGTTGCATGTTGCTGAATTTGACGATTCCCAAGTGAGGATAGTGGAAAGCTCGCTGTTCAGAGAAATAATGGCCTCTCCTGGTCGTCGGGTCGAAAACTGTCGCCTCTCTGAATGGGACCCCGGGACTCAACTCACTAATGGTTAATGACACTGGCAGAAATGACCAAATCTCGTAGTCAGTGGCGCTCGGGCATCAAAGCTATCGCCTTCAATGCGTAGCTACCAAGTTCCTGAAGTATTTAAACGTGCCATTGCCTCCAAGGCCTGACTGTATGTCCCACACTCTCCCACTTTCCGGTGATTGAAACTGTAGCAGCTGGAACCAGTGTCTCTATGGTATACGGTTTAAAGCTGATAAATTTAATTGAACTATGCCTGGTCGTCGCGCAGCCGAAGTGAAATGAACGGATTAATTCTGCTGGTTGTTCGTTAGATAGATTCTCACACGTCAGATGTGATTAAAACGCGGGTTTGATTCGTCCCCGCGTCTCTCGCCCACGTTCGTTAATAACGCTTCTCATGAAGCTAAGAAGTGCATTTTCAATCTTAAGTTTCGTGGCTGTTTTATGAGCCCATTGATTAAAAACACATCCATTTGAAGCCCGCCGCTTTCCTCAGAGACTGGTAATCAGGTTAGTATTTAAACTGCGATCTGTGACATGCATCATACTTCATGATTTTGCAATCCAATGGGTTAAACAAGCGGTTGGGCATTTTTTATGAAACAGTTCGCGAGTTGCCTTTTTATTGTAATGCGGAGATCACGGAAATCACTCGCGATAGATTTCACTGGAACGTTTCACCGCCGTTAGTCAAATGAGTGATTATAAGGCCGACTGAATTGTCCAGCTTTCCAGCTTTATCAAGCCTTCATCGCGTCTGATCACTATTTTATGCAATTCTGTGATGATGCAGATTTGCAAATACGTTGACAATGCTTAATTAAATAGCGTTTGACACGGTATCAGGGGTTACATAAAGTCTCAGTGTCCCTGTTTTATGTTTTCATTTATGGAGCGTATGTGTGCAAATCATCAGGACAGAGGCAGCCAATTTGAAGACGCCCGTGTGGGGTTCGAACCCGGGTCATCGAAATGGTGATCCACAGTATTATCAGGCAGGTCACCGAAGTCATAATTCGTATGACCTAATACGTGGATCACCCAGGTTTGTGTATGGGGACATTTCAATGCTGGACATGATTATGGACAACATGATAGATGGAAAATACCTCGTATGTTGCCTTCTACCCGAGATCCCAGATGTTTCTGTTGCAAACGAACGAATCGTACACCTAGGAATACTCAACCTGTATCCATTTTGCGCATTAATATTTGTCAGGAGACACAATTTTCTGATCGATATCCACGATCGTTGCTAACAATACGAATCCGCCTTAGAGACAACACGGATAATTTGATGGCTGAATTTCGCTACAACTGCCCAGTGACGTTCGCAATGCCCTAATACATATCCTATCTAACCAGTTGGATTTGAACACACCTAGTTATGCCTCACATCAGGGACTTTTGAAAAGGCTAAACAGTAGAGATTTAGGTTGTTGGCGTTCATACAAACGGCTCGTTTAATGTACGGAAGATACATGCTGAATGAACACGGCTTTCGTAGATGGTCTGTCAGCTGACGAACGCCAACCTTCTGATTAGTTTTCGGTCTCAACAACTGTTGTGACAATTCTTGTGAGAGTTCGAAATTCGAGTATCCTCGTAAAATATGGAATTCACGAAACGTCGTTGGACTCGCAATTTCACTTTTACAGAAGCATTCGAACGTATCAGATACGGCAGTTGACGCACTCCGTCCTTCCGATTGGGCGATTGATGTGTTCCTGCTGAGTTTTATTGGTTTACCTTTTGCGCATACACTTTGTTCTGTTCCGCTCTACTTACTGACGTATTGCGTTGCAGAATACTCCGCTGTAGACTTACAAAATTGGCATACGTTTTCCCCGTTACGGTAGTAAGGACAGCCTAACGAAACACTCAACGTCCGTGTACACTGCCGAAACAGGGTAAGTGGTCGAACCGCGGAGTAAACGACAAACCGATAAATAACGAAAATGCCGAGCGAGTTACCACAATCGTCACATAATCTATGACCCTGCAGATGTTCAAACGAGTGAGCAACTGCGGGCGAATCATGAGATGCAGGTCGTGTGTGTTCTGCCCGAATGTTTCGGAGGAAATTTGCAAAAGAATGAGAGTAGTTGAAATTGTTGGGTTAACCTAATTGGCTGCTTTGCAATTTGCACATTCCAACTTTGTGCTCGGACTCCGTCGTCAGATGGCTTTGCATACCTTAATCTTCTTCGTCAAATAAACTTTCTCTCTAGATTGTTGGAACTGTAACGTACCTGTCTATTTCTTTTCCTGTTTCAGGCATATAACAAGCAGATGACCACATCCCAAGCGGTGCCCGGAAGTGTGACACGTCGCTGTCTGAAAGTGGACTGAGGTCCGGTCAGCTACCTGACCTTTCTTATCCATGATCCTCCGCGCCTACATTTTTCTACTTCTTTCCTCTCTATAGTTCTGTGTCTCTTAGACTTTTCCACTTAGCACACTGGCAGCCATCAGGTTTGGCTTCTTACCTCAGTCGCTCTTTACCTCTTCCCCACCCAGCGTTCTCACTTCTTCACCCAGGAGCGTTCAATGAACCCGATCTACACGTCTACACGACATATCCTTGCTGTTGTCGCCATGTTTCGCAGTTGCCAATCCCTATATTTATATACATATATACAAAGCATTTTTTTGGTTTAGATGTTTGCTCTATCTGATTTACCGCTCACTAACCTTGAGTGTGGTGGTCTTCTTCATGTAGTTGCTTCTCGCCCGGGGAAGGGGACTCTATCTACAAAAGGCCAAGACGGTTACTCTCCGCTTCAATTATTATCCTTTACCTCAGGTCACGGCACACACGCAACCTTTGCCTTACGTTTCTGCCCGTAATATGTTTAAAGCGGTGAAATTCAATTTTTTCCAGCCAAGTGAGGACGGAGTACAATGAAAACTTATCTACGACGAAGAGCAAACTGATTCAGCTTTGCAAACAGCAACCGAAAATAATGTTTTCAGTGTTCCTTTATATCGTTCCCCACTTATTTTATGGCAGTTCCTCGTTGGCCAAACTATCCTGGAAAACAGAGATTTCATCCGATCAGTGCTAGAAAGCCGGGAAGCACTGTCTGTGCATCTGTTTCATCATTCTTGGGGATCATCGGCAGTGCGCATCTCACGAAACACGCAGAAAGTTTCGAACCCGCAACCTTCGTGCCAGTGGTTGAACACTAGCGTTTGGCCACGAGTGGCTAATCACTAGTGTGATTAGCTGTCACTTCGACAGAACGAGACCATATAAATTGTTATGCAGTGTGAATCTCCATTCACTATTCCAATTTGATAAGCAACTTATATGCAAGTATTTCGTATTGACTCTTTGGTACTAAATAACCAATAACATGGGAACCTTGTTCATAAATGCGTTACATGGGTGTCACATCAGACGATGGATTTCACAGATAGACTAAAGGTCGAAGTGACATTACGTCCACAGCGGTATGGGGGGACAAAGGCTTGTTTCTGCTGGCGTAAGGTTTGTTTAAGTCTATTGATAGCATTGACCTCTGCGGTCCTTTGCAGCGTGAATCATTAGTATGTTGAAAACCGTGTCAGTGGATTGGAAATAAAACTTTCTGTCCATTTTTGAAACGTATTCCTTCTTTCTGGATCTCCCTCTGCGGTTACAGGTGTGCTGCCGGATCTATAAACATTCCTGCTCCACTTAACTTCGGGCTCCTAAGAAGAAGGGTAACATAATACACTACTCGTAAGGTTGCTGAAAACTGAACATCATAAACGAGAGATTCAGCTGGGGTCCAGGGGATTTTCCCGTCAAAACCGAATCGATATGGAAATGAGTGTATTTGTCGAAGGGTAACCCTGATTTGCAAGCGCACCGCAAAAGAAAAAGCATATCTCACTAGTGGGCGAATATCACTCAACCAAGAATCGAATAAAGCAGTGTGACCCACGGATCAATAGTTCATCGGTACGTATGCGCGCGTCTAGCTATCCGTGTTAAACTGAAAACATTTGTGCAAACGACCAAGAGAGGCTGGTTACTGCATGTGGATGTGAAATAGTTTCCTAGATGCCTCGGGATGGATCCTCTCTCCTGGACTTTGTTCACGAGGATACCAGTTAGATACGGGTGCATTCTGTTCCTACAGCGCTTAAACCGGCAGTGGTCGCATTCGCGTTCCATCCGTACTGCAATTCAATGGCCCTAAACCTTTCGTGGGTCCATGTTGGACGTCGGAAGTTGCTTCCAATGGAAGCACTAAATGAGCATATTCAGACTTTTGGATTCTCCACGATAGTTTCTTTCAGCACCACTTACATAGCTTGTTATCCCAAATTCTTAATGTTTCGCATTTAAGTGTGACTGAGGACTTTATAAAAAAGAGGAGATAACCAATATCGAGCGATTCGTCTTTATTGCGTTTGATAACATGGACAAACTCACTACTGTCTTTTAAATAAAATCCACCCAGTAGAGATTGGGCAGAGTAGTTGGCGCAACAAATGGATCAATAGTATACTGCGCATACGAGTTGGATCGATACTCTACGTGTATTGGAGTTCATGCGGGGATATCGGTTATCATTGTCGTAACAGCTGCCGTTGCTAACGCAGAATACGCGGTATCTAAGCCCACCCATATGAATCGGGGACTGGCAGGGGCGCGAGTCAGTGTCTGCAGACGTTTTCATGATAGGCGTGTAAAAGTGCATACGGTGCATCGTGTGGCTAATAAGTTGATTGGTGAAAGACCAATAAAAACGTATAATTGCAAGAGATTTCATTCACCTCATTTGGCGCATTGAATTATGCAGGTTTTTCATTCATGTCTCCTCACTAAGCTTGGAGGGGGAACAACTAAGTCCAGCATTTGTACTCCTTAACGGTCCACAGCTGCTCGATTTAACTACCTGATCGGTATTACCGGTAGGTGAATCTACGGTTTTGAATTTTTTTTGAAAAAAAAAAACCCTTAGCCATGTTACTGTGTTTCCTACGTATCATCCCGCTTCTTCTGACAGCTATTTTGCACACTGATGTCGCCGCTCCGCAAATCATCCCTGTTACTGCCGTCACTATTGCGACTGTATTAATTTTGACAATCTCCGTTGCCATGATTTAACTTTGAGTGCACAAAGTGTGAGCCAGTGGTACAGTGATGTTACTGGCTTGTTGAGATGTATGTTTTTCATATTCATCGATCCAGTTGATGCCAACTGCCTGAGGTCTGGTCAGCACTGAATGGGGATAAAGGATAAGATTACTGTTCGTGTACGTGAATACAAACCCTACAAGTCCCAGCAAATACCTAAAACCAATCTGAACAGGAGAGACGAGTGTGAACGTCTGCGGAGAATCCTCTTCCCGCACTTGGTATTGTAGCATTGGACTTCATTGGTAACAGACCTGATCTTGAATTATTAGTGTCCACCGATTACTCCTGAGCTGCGTCATGACACTCGGAAGAAACAGGCGGAATGGGAATAGATCAAACCTGTTTCTGAAAAAAAACTGAATGATGCAATCACTGTGGATCGTTTAACGTATTGAACGACCACACGACGAAGAACTGAATTTTCTACCCTTGAAAGAACCGTTTTCAGCAGTCTATACCGCGGAATGTAACTTCATTACCTAACTTGTCCGGTGTCCTTTGTTTAGCCGTACACAACGTGATGGAGGGCTATTCATACCTTTTTCAGTTGGACCGAAGCCTACTGAATGGCATGAAGAAATCCCACTCGTTCTTAAGTATCTATCCCTTGATGTTTCCAATTTTTTTAATGGAGCACCACCGTTAGATGTAGTTCTGCTCTTACTTCCACCTGCAAACCCTTCTACCTTTCTGACCAGTCCCAATCAGGGCGAAGCACGTGGTAAATTGCTGTTCCCGCATGGACCACTTCTGTCTTGTAATTATCAATTTTAAAAAATTTCAATTCTTGGGATCGATAGTTATCAGGCCATCCACGAGGATCTTAAAGAAATTAGGGACAGCTCGCTAACTATTAAAAAGTAGGCAGATACCTAGCAAGTTTCAAGCAGAATCTAATCACATCCGGCTTGCCCATCAGAACACGAATACTTGGGTT
>SJOL01004800.1:278185-292416 GCA_004794785.1 Opisthorchis felineus | reverse complement strand
CCAACACTTGGTCACCCACCCTAACACACAAAATCCTTCGGCCGACACCCAACCGAGATTTAGCTTGACTTAGACGATTGGTTCTCCTTCCGCCTTAAATCTCGACCAACCTCGTAACCTAGTCACTTGGCCTGACGAATCTTTTGTGTCAAAAGCGAAACGTTGCCCAGCAATAAATCTACCGATTGTTACCAAACTTTTCCGAAAACTTACACAACCGTGTTCCGCAGGGGGCTGCTAGTCGGCAGTAAAGGAGCTGTCGCTTTACCCTGTTTAATACAATTGCCCGAAGCGAGCTTCGCCGTGGTAGTTAATTTTAACTGCAGTAATCTATCATGTCCCTCGTCAACGCTTGTCGACTCTTGAATCTGGATAGCTAGGACCTCATAAAATTGCGTTAACGAAGCCTAGAAGATATCGGCACTGCAGACAACAGATCCATAGGAGGAGATCTGGACCACAGGAAAGTCAGGCAGTTGCCATTCAAGAAGGAATAAGGGCTTGCTGGAAACAAGTCTGCTTTGAACGTCAAATCGGCTTAAACTATAGTTTAAAGTTGCCGGTGGTGTTGCTCGCATGATCACCGTTTCATATTTCTTCTCCAAATATGTAGATCCTCTAACCCTCTGTTTTCATATCCGCTTCAAGACTCTACATTTTAGCTTCTTGACTTTTCACATTCTGTGGAATGCGGCCAAGACTCGTCATTTTTACCTTACTGAGTACGGCCCGATTGACACCAGCAATAAAATTAATTATACGCTCAACCTGTCCGCAGCATGACTGGAAAATATTCGTGTTCTAATCCTATATTCCCCACCAAAAAGTGACTTGAGTAGCTACTGTGCCGAGGAACACATGCTCAAATCGATGAAATACCAACATAAGGTCAAAGGTATAATTCATTTTTGGCATTAGATACAATGTTTGCTAAAAAAAATCATACAGGTCGTACAAAGTGTTGAAACTACATCCGCCTTTTCAGCGAGAGTGGACTGTGATTTTGTCAACCCATACAATGTATGTTTCTACCTTAAGTTCTCTAAGGTACGTCAGAATGAGCTCACCTCTGTTTCGGTTGATTGCGTTGAACCAACTTACTTTGCACATCCTCGTTACACCGTCTGATCGGATGCAATATCAATATGGTGTTAATCAAGAGTTAGCCACCATCGCTATTAGGTGGGACAATTTTATTCCTTTTTCGCAGGGCAACACATGAAGTGAGCGTAAAAACCGCTACTAGTTTTACTGCAAAATTGTACCCATGGAATTATCTCACGCCAGTGATAACGAAAGGCAACCTGAGAGCTGAACTCCTAGAGGAGACTGGCGGTACCCCTTATGTGGCTGGAGCATTGGAGGCCAGCCAGGGCTTCTACATCGCTTAGCTTAGCTCCTGGCGTTGAGCATAGGATCAATAACTGTGTCTCTGGCGTCAAACAGTGAGAATGGCTACATTCTGCCTGACACAACATTTTGTTTGTTGTCCTATCAAATGGCTTTAACTGGTGGTGTGAAGTTGGACCGCACGCGAAGGCAGGTGGTAATTCGAGTTGGAAGGGTCGATTGAGCCACATGGTGGCCACGGTCGATGTTATTTATTAGTTTGCGTTGTTTGGTGTGGCATAGTTGGCTGAGGCAGCCAATGGATATGTTAATTAAGCCAAAGGGTCGGATATCAGTTCATAACTCAGTAGGGTCGTGCATAACAACTTCATTTGTATTCTAATAGCTGATAGTCCATGTATATTTTTGTCGAGTGGTGTATATGTGAGGATGTTTCAGCTCTGGTTGTTGAAACCGGGCCAGAAATAGGAACCCGGCAATTCAATTTGCTGAGAAGGCTGTTGACTGTTGTGTGTGTTGGTAAAACTAGTAATCAGCAGCCAGTCAGAAGATGCTATCATATCGGTCAAAACTGATTTGATGAAAGCGACCAATCGATTAGTAGAAATGAACGGGAGAGAAATTCAGATGTGGTCCACGGCCTGTAACAGTCAAACGTGGACATCTGTCAAATAAATACATCAGGACAAATTTTCACATGACGGGCTAGCAGTGGTCAACGAAGTATCAACCTATGTAGCTCCCCTCTTTCTTCCGTACTGGACGGCGGTTTCGGTGCAACTGTATACTAGTTTAATTTATGGCTTGCTGTCAAGGCTCCGCGTTTTTCTTGGATTTCTCTGCTCTCGTCTAACTTGGAATATCGAAGTTTCAAATTCATACCAATCCAGATAAGTGTTAGCTGAATTCATGACCGACTTTGATTTGGTACACAACGAACTCATGAAAGATCATGGCGCCTGGTGATAGGGCGCGAAATGCCCTTAAGTTCCCTCTATCGATCTTGAGCCTCTGAATAGCAGCTGACATGCGTGTCAATTACTACTCAGCCAGTGATGCACAACATACAGTTTTCAGTCGCACTTATTACCAAGTCATGAGGTATAAACCCGACGTAAGTTTGAAGATAGGCCATTTTCATCCAGTGAAGGATGGCACGTGAATCGTAATTCTCACTGATTAACGAAGAAATGTTTGTGCCCATCGGGATGCCGGAATAAACCAGAGATGCACTGTGAGGAGATTGGCTAGATCGAACGTTGGCGTGAACCAAATCCTGATCATCCAGTCAAGGTGATTTCCCAGCATACACTCTACACACTAAGAGCGGATTTGAACATAAACACAATTATGTGTCACCAATGAGAAAGGGAATTCATGGAAACATTTCTGATAAGGCACACGGGGTTCACCAGATGTCCGGCGATGGAACTGCGAAATTACTAGTTCTGTTTGGGAACGTGCACCAAACATTGAAAAAGGTTGGGATTTGGCAAGATACAAAAAGCGTTGATGTGTATTCTGAACTCTGTAAAGTCTGAAAAAGGTTCTGAGTGCTTGGTGAGTACATAGTCTACGTTTACCGCAATTTATTTAGGCTGTGTGCTGCCGCAGGATAAGCTGGCCTTTTGGATCTCCCGAATCGCAGATGCCAAAGCGTGGCGGTTGGTGGCAACGCTGTCGGAGATATCGCTCCAAGGCTGCATACATCGTCACAAACATTGACGGCACAACATCATTTTTCCACACTGATGCTCCGCTGCCGTATAACCGTAATTTATTTGAAAGTTAAGATCGGCCAAAGAATTCCAGTGCATCTGAAGACATCTGATAAGAGTATATTACTTCTAAGAGAGTCCAGAAAGAAGACAGGCCAAAAGTATGTCCAGTGTGATTACGGATTCGGTTAAAGGAGACACACGCATTATAGGATCTAGCCGCACGGAATGTCAAACATCGAACTCTCATGAAAACAAATAGGATTAGAAGGGACCAGCTGGAACTAATGTTAGTGTCAAAAATATTCTACACCAGTGTTTTTGGATAGTAAAATATTGTTAACACCGGTAGGTGGGAATTCACCAAAAAGGTTTTGACATCGCTCAGCATGAACGAGGGAAAGTGAGATGCTATCATGTATGGGAATAATGAGGCTCACCGAAATCCTCCAAATTTTTCGAAGAATGAGAGCTTTATCCACAGTGCCAAAGGCATTGTTTTGTCAGAGTGGGAGCGAACGTGTGACTCTCTTATCCAGCACTGAAACAACCGAATGTGCCAGATGTGTGATCGCCACCATGGTTGGCCATAATTCATTATTATTACTATTATTATTATTATTATTGGCAGCATGACATCAGTGTTCAACACGAATGCTTCGCTGCCGTACAACCATGATTTATTTGAAAGCCTTATTGTGAAGAAGATGATAAAGTTATGCTCGCCTAGCACAATCATTCCCAGGTGCCTACACCTCCAGACACTCATTCAGGCAATCTGAATAGAAACTGACGACAGGAACGCCATTGACACCGATTAGCAGCCATATCTTGCGTCTCCAACCCGGCGCAGTGGCGATCACGTGGTCCACTTGACCACTCTGATTTTTTCAACCGGCACGAAGAAACCAAACTGTAATTCGTCTGGATTGGCTTCATTTCACAGAAACCAGACTCAGACATCCAGTGTGGGAGCGACGCCTACAACAAACCCAGTCATCAGTCTACTCTAGAATTCCCCACTGAAACTTCCGACCTAGACACAACACATGCACAGTCACCAACCTCGGAATGATTCATCTGGAAAACAAACCCACAGCCGAAAGCGAGTGTGCTATACCGTCTTGTTTTTTAACTAGGTTTCAAACCCATTAAGTTGGTTTATGGTATTGTGGGGAGATTTGGCAATATTCAACAGAGATTTCATCCTGTCAGTGCAGCCAACCTATGCTGAAAAGCCTAGAAGCACTTTATAGATGTTTCATCCTTGTTTGGAATCCTCAGCAATGCGCACAGATAGTTGTCAACCCGCAATTTTCGGCCATTGGTCGAACACTTAAGCATTTGACTACGAGTGTCTGATAAACAGTGTGATTAGCTCCCACCCAGACAGAACACAGCGCCACTCACCCTTGAATAATGGAAACCACATCACGTGTTCACGTATTGACTGGCTCCTCGAGTGACGACTTCTCAGAAGTAAGTTTCACACATCCAATGGTTAGCCTTCCTCCGGGCTGCTTATTGGTTCGTAGGTTACTCACTGGAAAACGTTGTTTGTTCACGATACCTTCACGAGCAGTCCTCAAAACTCACCGATATAAACTCCCATGGAAAATGGAAATATTTGGCCTGTCCTTGGTATGCCCTATCTTGGAGTGTGTTTTTACACCGTATCTTGGTTGAAATGAGACACTAATGAAAGCTGTTCTCAATGTGGGTTCACTTCGAATGAGCGTTACCTTGGTAGAATTCTGTCGTTTAGTATTCACGCAGATTTCTCACATCACAGCTTCAGCATCTTTGATAGACTTAACCAAAGTAATCTCTCCTTTTAGAGGGAATTAGTACGTTTGCACAGGTGTGTACCAACTGTCTATCACGGACCATGAAAGAAATTTTCCAGGTTTTTTTAAACTGATGGACCTGGTCAAATCAACCGTCAAAGCTGGCTGTTCAGTTTGAAATCAACATGGCTAACCGATTGGCAAAGGAAATTGTGGCACAAATTTTTGTTAGTTCTTCAAGATTGTGCAGTTAGATAGACATAAATCCTCCGGTTCTCCGGATTACTCAGTTGCACTGCGTCTGACTGGCCAATGCCATCTCTATATACTCCAAACAACATAACCAATCAAGATTTGGTTTCCAAATGTAGTGACTTGCCGTCTTCTGCGCCGAGAACAAATACAGGACCCCATCCCCACCAAAACAGAGCTCTCCTTATTGGGAGGTTACTCGCAAATTGGGACCCCTTAATGGCTTTTTGAAGAATACTTCTAAAGTTCCAATAACTACTGAACTGTGTTTCTGGGGCCTGAACTTCTCTCGTAACAGCGACAGGATATAAAAGGAGTGTACTTGGTTTGCTTATATTTTAAAACCAAGGAATCATCTGACAACTGGTTCGACAAACATGTGTCCTCCAGCCGGTTGGTGGCCCAAAGACATGTTTCGTTTTGTTTGTTATGAAACCATAATGCGGAAAAACAGTTGCAACCGACATTCTGCAGTTAACTGGGGACGCGCTAAAATCATGAGGCTTTCCTAATTGAGCCAACTGTCAGAATACGGGGGCAGCCTATATAACCCAAGTCGGTTCCAGAGGACCGATTCCACCGTTTATGAGTAGCCCATGGGGATCCACTTGAACACTCGGTTCCAAACGGTGTCAAGATTGAATGATGAATGAAAACTACTTTTCCTTTCCAATACCAGTTTGAAGAAGGCTGTACAAACAGGGAAAACCAATATGTGTGCCGACAACTTGTTATGCTGTGTGACAGCGTTCTTCAAGTTTTTCTTCAAACAGAACAACCTGCTGTCCGATATTTTCCTCTGATTCCAGGAAGTGTTGTTTGCTATGGCAAACCATCTTCTGATTGTGCGAGAGTTTCCGCAATGACTTTTTGATGTGTTCTTTGTTTTGAACCACGTGATAATCTCAACATTTTGATTGACTTGCCATGCTTTGCGGAGAAGTATAACCCTTGGCTTGTTTGTGCAAGAGGAACAGTTTCATGGAGGAACTATCAGTCGAAATATCCCACCGATATTTCACAGCTTGTATAAGTAAAAAGATGCGTTCAACCACAAGCTGACTATCACTTGTCGTGTCTTCATTTGTTGTGGACGGATAGAACGTGGGCCAGTTCACTCTATTCAGCAAGCATATTGAGGTCAAAATAGATGAGGAAACTGTCTAACGCTTGTGTAGTTGATCTGTTTTGGCTTGAAGCTGCCTGTTGTTCGATTGCTGGAAGGTTCACATCACAATAAAAGCTAGATGGACAAACTGTTTCAACAGTCCTGACGGGCTTACAAGCCAGTGTCTGCCTCCAGTGATGTTTTAGGGGCGGTGACTGTTTCAGACTCGTGGTTCCATTTTGGGTATAGTTAATATAGGACTTTGAAACGGCACTTATAAAGCGATGGCTTTTGTTTGGGAAACGGTGAAATTTGGCGCAACATTTTGTGGCTAGTTCTAGTTCTGTAATAAATGAATGGATGTCATCCAAAGCCCGCGTTCATAACTAACATTATTTCATGTGTTTTTCCTGAGTGTGGTCGCTATTCGGGGAGGGGCGTGATCATTGTATTATTTACCAATCAATTCACTGATACCCATCTGGTTTCTATGACGACAGCGGCCGGTGTTGAGTTTGAACAGATGGGACAAATTTGGTAGGCTTGAACTGTGCTTTATCGTAACGAACGATCAGCCTTCTCGGTAGTTCAGTTGACGGAACAGCAGTCAGGTAAGTGGGTGATGGGAGGTTGTAAGTCAGTCTTCAGGCATGTCTTTTGCGTACATCTGGAGTTCTCATTTCAAATTTCCTCGTAAAACACTTCTCGAGATTTTGTGAAAATCGTTCGTGACGCTTTTCGTGGAACCTGGAACCCAGCTGAATCTCTCGTTCATGTTTTAGCTGGGTTCCAGGTTAGTCTCCCGCAAAACCAAATTTGTTTGCAAATGAATGTATTTCGCTAATTCCGTCCAATTTGGTTTCAAGTAGAACATAAGGTTGACGGAAACTCGGGGACTGCGCCTACCTGATGAGCTCCAAGAAAGGCGAAACCGGTCGTGGGCTGTCGAGGAATTTTCAGCAACCTTGTGAGTAGTGTATTAGGTTTTTTCCTATTTTCCTAAGAGCTAATAGCTGTTCGATTCAGCTAAGAAATTTTGGATTTGCCAAAACGAACTCCAGGACATGTGAACTTGCTGAGTTGACAAAATGTTTTGAAACCTGATCCACCATACAGACTTGTTAAATGCAGTATCAATCGAAGTTCAATGTACACTACATGATGAGGAGTATTCTAACCATATGTCGTAAAATTTAATACGATAGTATTATCCGATGTACGCCCACAGGTATTTATGCAGGATTCGAACGTGACCCCAGTCTGCTCCTCCTTTCAACAAGCCTCGTACGTGGTTCAATGATCGTAACCTACCTGCGCGTATTTAAGTAATCCTTACAAGATGCTAGTCTGGTTTGTCTGATAGTGAAAGACAACACATCCGGGGTTGTGCTATATATACCGATGGACCAGTATTACTCATACAGTAAAAGCCGCAATATTAATGGAGGACAAACTGATCGGAGGTCAACTTAGAGAGAGTAAAGCATAGAACAGGAAATCGGGAATGAGAACGTAAGACGTATTAGCTGAAGGGTCGTTAGGCTTAGGGGCCACGCAGTCTACCCTTGCTGTGTCCTCAGTTCCGGTTACCATCAATTTATGACTAGTTCAAAGGGAGAATAGTTGTACAAGATGAGTGAAAGTCGTCGCTCGAGGAGCCAGTCAATATGGGACCACGTGATCCTGTTTCTGGTGGTTAATCAGATGGTCGTTGATCTGTTCACCGAGCTTGACATTTGGCTTGCGTTGCCAACTGGCTTGCAATTGCCAAGCTCGGCGAACAAACCAACGACCATCCGATCAACTACCAGTAAACACACCAGACCTACCAATATTTCAACTCATTGACACCCCTGCTTCTGTGAGTGAAGGACGAGTGGCGCTATAGATTGTCCATGTGCGAGTTAATCACATTGCTGATCAGCAGCCCGGCTGAACGGTTAAAAGCTCAACCAATGGTCGGAAGGTCGCGGGTTCGAAATCATGTGAGTTTCGTGAGATATGTACTCCTGATGATTCTCAATAAGAATAAAACAGTTATACAATACTTCTTGGCTTTTCAGAGTAGACTAGCTCCAATTAAAGGACGAAACATTCTTTGAAATATTTAGTGTGAATTTATTTCCATCATGCAGCTATCAAAATACTTCACTGTGAATATCTTGTATTCCTATTTCCGATTTTTCGTTGCCAAGTTCCAAGGTCCAGGCTCCCTAGTAGTATAGCAAATGGCCTTGATAAAAGTGCATTGAATATGAATGTGCTTTATTTTATGAATCGCACTTATGACCAGTAGTTAGAGCGCGGATTTACTGACCGGGAGGTCTGTGGTTCTGGCCTGACCTCTGCATCTCGGCTTCCCCCATCTAGGCTTGGGCAACCTGACAATGTCCCAGCCCTCGTGCTTCCTTCGGGCGAAATGGTAGCTAGGCACCGAAGGAGTGCTACAGCTGAACGATATGACTGAAGCGTAACAGTAAGGAATTCAACGTAGTACAAAATTGAGTGTTCAACTTCATTCGAAACTGTTTAGGACATTAACTCATTATGGTTTCAAATGGAACGGTGAATAGATGAAAACCCGAAAACATTCGGGAACCGGACAAGTTATAAAGGGCAGAGCACTTTTGAATTCAGCTAATTTTCACTTGAGCCTCTTCTGTTGGTCACACTTTATACACAAAGTTCACCTAGAAACTAGTCTCGTGAAAAGTTGCTGAGTTATCTTGAGGACGGTCCGTTTTTTCGGTTTCGACACTTTATAGTCTTTTCCAACTCCTAACTGCGATTTTGTCTTGCAGTTGAAGTCGATGCATACTTCAACGTCGAGAAGCTCAGTTCAGCTGTTTCGTCCTTATCAGGAATCATCAGCAGTGCACAACTCATAAATCTCCCAGAAGATTCGAACTTCCATCCCTTTGTGTAGGAGTTCAAACAGTACGATACATCAGTCGGCGGCTGATCAACCGTATGATTAACTGCACATAGACGGGATATAGCCTCATCGTCTAGTTAGGCCGCTCATGTCATGTGATTGTTGACTTGTTCAACATGGTAGCATTTTATATCCGGGAAGATTATTCAAAGGTAAGATGCTGACAGCGTCTTTGACCAGGTAACTTATGCATCGCAAACACAGTTAGAGTAACCAATAGCTAGCTTGAAACAAGTACAAATCATGGGGAGAGATGAACCGGTCAAAGTCAGCGTATTCTTCTTATGCATTCTCTGTTTACTCGTCCACTTTCCAAAGGAAAAGAGAAGGCCAAATAATATGTTCTGTGAACAGTACAACAGTGTGCGTCAAGCTGAATGGTTACATCTGCCCATTCTCATCTATAGCCGTTTCTTAGTTTAGAATTTTCGGATTAAGTCGTGCAGCGAAACAAAAGACTGATTTACTTGTCTACCACTTCAAACCAGTAGCTACCTTGAGGAGGAAGATTATACTCAGTCAGTTGGAAGGCGAAACGGTGTCCAACAACAACTCTATCGATTGTTTTGTTAACCATTCCGAAAAGGAAGATTACATATACGTAATGCATTATTCATAAGGTTGCTGAAAATTCTTCGACAGCCCACGACCGGTTTCGCACTTCTTGGGGCTCATCAGGTAGGCGCAGTCCCCGAGTTTCCGTCAACCTTATGTTCTACTTGAAACCAAATTGCACGAAATTGGCGAAATACACTCATCTGCAAACAAATTTGGTTTTGCGAGAGACTCACCTGGAACCCAGCTGAATCTCTCGTTTGTGATGTTTCCAGGCAACTGAATGTGCTGCACCAGGCCGCCTCATTTTTCAGTTGCTACGATATTCGAGATATCGCGATACATGTATATTCGTAATGCACTACTCATAAGGTTGCTGAAAATTCTTCGACAGCCCACGACCGGTTTCGCCCTTCTTGGGGCTCATCAGGTAGGCGCAGTCCCCGAGTTTCCGTCAACCTTATGTTCTACTTGAAACCAAATTGCACGAAATTGGCGAAATACACTCATCTGCAAACAAATTTGGTTTTGCGAGAGACTCACCTGGAACCCAGCTGAATCTCTCGTTTGTGATGTTTCCAGGCAACTGAATGTGCTGCACCAGGCCGCCTCATGTTCCAGTTGCTACGATATTCGAGATATCGCGATACATGTATACACGTAACACACTACTCATAAGGTTGCTGAAAATTCTTCGACAGCCCACGTATATGCACGTATATACATGTATCGCGATATCTCGAATATCGTAGCAACTGAAACATGAGGCGGCCTGGTGCAGCACATTCAGTTGCCTGGAAACATCACAAACGAGAGATTCAGCTGGGTTCCAGGTGAGTCTCTCGCAAAACCAAATTTGTTTGCAAATTCGTGTATTTCGTGAAGATGATCTATGTTTTCTTTTGAATGTTTTTGCTGGAATCACTCTATATACTGGGATACCCTATTACTGGCACTTAGAATTTTGCTAAATTGAATTTCTTTTGACCTCAAGCATTGCGTATTGACACACGATCAGATAACGAAAGTGTATCTAGCACGGTGCCATGGATAGGTTGGTTGGTTGGCAACCGAAAACTGAGGACAGCTTTTATCTAGAATTGCTTCTGTGTACTTAAGCGAAAACGCATCCGAGCATTGTTAAGAAGATGCACTCAGAAATGGAGTTTGAGATGTGTCGTTTACAAAGCTCGATAATACATCATTAGCTATGAATAAGAAGACAAGAGAGAAAAAATCGAATCGCTGTTCTGTTTCAGGTTCGTTGACGACGTCGGTTGATTGTAGTTGAAGCACTCAGTCGGTGGAATCGAAGACTCTTTGTCAACAAGTAGCGTACACCGCCAATGCAGAATTTACAAGGCATTTCTTGAAGGAGGTGAAATGACAGATGCCAAAGAGTGGGCAGTGAGTGCCATTCTTGATACCTTAGGAGTGAGGCAGTTTTCGATGACACTTTGGCCATTTCTCCCAAAACATCTACAGGTTGCTTGGTTGTACTTTTAATGAAGCTACGGATGACATTCTGAATGCCGATTCTCCTTTTGCTTTGCACATTAGCAGAGCTAGTCCGTCCTTAACTGGGTTCAAATATGCACCGAGGATGGGCCAAGTTGGGACTTTCTTACGACAGAAGTGAAATTAAAAAATGATGATACGTATAGGTGTCAAGGAGCGGCGGTAAGACGGTAAAAAGGTTCTGTTCTAAAATTATGGTGTTCTCGGTCGCGTATGGGATTTCCTTGGGCGGACGAGGTCAATTAAACAGGCTTCATTTGATAGCAGAAAACCTCCGGAGGAGTGTGATCAGGCAGAGTAGTCCGGTCAATTTTTCGATCACCAAACTCGAAGCTTGACTCCTATACCTACAAAATAACTTCGAAATGGACGGCCCGTGACATTTTTGAAGACAAGAATATTTTTCAAAAAAAGTGTGTTATGAATCCTCAGATCTGTCAAACCGCGGTACTTAATCAAAAAATGACTGTTGATTTTGTCTGTGGCCTCAAAAACAAATGGGATAGACCGCATTCAATAACATGACCCTTTGCTATGATTCTTGAAAGTCATAGTTATCGCTGAACAGGTGAATTAACGACAAGTAATAAAGTATGGCTTGTGGCACATTTTTTGGAGAGTCAGGTTGAGCTGAATAGATTGTGCCCCAAATGATATATTAGCCATCCTTTTTAATGCACACTGATTTGGTTCTTGCCTCGTCTGACAGAGTACATCAATGTTGGCCTAGTGCAACGCAGTGATTTATCGTCGAATGGGAACAGCCAACCATAAGCGCCAAGACAGGAAATAAAGAACATGGTACAAACAGCCTCGTTTAGCAAACATCTTCGAACGTGAACAATCACAAGGAAGAACTATTCTGGAGCGTCAGCTGGATGATGCCGGATAACTCAGAGTTAAAACGCCGCTATACCAACTCCCTTGTTTCAAGTTATACTCGGGCGGTCGATTCCTGAAAAGTGATCCACGAAACTGATGTGTTGAGATTCTCGTTTCTCAGGACTTTCATACGTGACCCGGATTTACCATTATCACCAGAGGCCAGAAACGCCAATATAGGTGCTCATGCTTCGCTGCTGTATAACCACAAGATGTGGCCACAAGATGTGGCCAACTATATTTAAAGTGTTCAGGTCAAAAAAGAAAAGACTGGATGGGAAAGGGACCTGTTGGTTCCCTAGACCTCCAAAAATTGTCAGATAAACTGGAAAGAAACTGACTGCGCGGACATCACTGACAGCACAACGTATCCAGCCAATCACACGAAGATTAAGGTGGACGGGGTGATCACATCTTTAGCCGTCTACGACTATATGCTCTTGTCATATGGAAACAAAACAATACGTTGCTACATCTGCTGTACAGAACCTCATTGCTGCGGTTTTTTTATTGCGTCAACTAGCAACTAGTGGAAATCCCTACCACTGCAAGTTACATATCTATCCGAACAAAAGGGATGTCCTGATGTACAAACCTCTGGCATATTACTGCACAAAAGGATGAACTTGTGTACCAGATTACTTGAAAAAAATGGTTCTTCGTCCCAAGTATACTCATTTTTGTGTCTTTATTGACTTTAAAGTACGGCGTCCTGTGAGGATTGTATAATATACTGACCATTCGTTGTGGCCGCCATTGCGGGCGTCTTTTTACGGTGGCAGATTCCTTTTGATCCACTCCGATATCCCCTCAACGGTGTGCATAAAAAAGCGGAGACAACTGTCACATTAACCGATGACAAACATGGTAGTTCTTGTGGGGACGATCACGCGTAAAACTATTTCGACTTAGGTCCGATTCGGGAGTAGTCATCGATGGAGTCACGAATAGGTGCCGGGCGATACATCTCGTTTAGTGCACCGCTAATTTTTGCAAGTTCTATTTAATATGCTAATCTTGAAGGAACATTACTCATAAGATTGTTTGAAACTCTTTGACAGTCCTCGGGCGGTTTCGCCCTTCTTGGGGCTCATCAGGTAGACCCGGTTGCCGAGTTTCTTTGGTCCTCGTCTTTTACTTCAACTCAGAATATTAGAAACGAGAGATTCAGATGGGATTCAGCTGAGTTTTCCGTTGCAAGCAAATTAATATGAACTTTGGCGTTTTAGGAGAGAACGTTGCAAAACAATGAACCAACTGGAGCAAATGGACCAGCTTGTGTTCTCTAGGTCGAATAGAGGCTCAGGAGTTGTAATCATAGAAGCGACTGAGTGCATATCCAAAATGAAGACACCTAAAGCCAAGTTCTAAAATGTTAGTGGGTCTGACAGAAAAACAGATCAGTTGGAAACCTTACACGTCGAATTGTTCTGTTTGTCCGGTGTTGCAGGGAGTAAGACGGTCAAGCACTGGAGGTGATATGTTTGGTGCAAGACCGTCATTGGCTGCCGGACACAGTCATATCTGTCAGGATCACTGACCATTGGTTTATTTCGTCCGGCGGTCCCCAACCGTGACGATGACTTTTACAAACGCAAATGAGTTGGCCTGTAAGGGCCTTCATGTCTCGTTGCCAAGTCATAGAATGACCGCCCTGGCTCGTCGCCATTCGGTACGAGGCTGTGTGAATAGCTCTCTCCGAGGGAAACGGCCCTGTGGCATACAAAGTACATGGCCTTACTAGCTAACCTGTGGAGTTTGACAAGCTGCTCTATCGAGAGAGAGAGGGGGGGTTCCTCTCCCAGAAACCATCTGAAGTGCTTCAGGATTACTGGCCTGACGTTCCCACTAGACCCGCGCAATAATTCGGAGTCACCGATGGCCAAACACAGAGGGCCTTCGAAGGTCCTCCAAAGGCAGAGGCCACGTTTCTGATTCACAAAGCAGAACAGATCGAAATGCAGCAGTATATACCCTACCCTAGACGAGCAAGCTGATGCCAAGTCAGAGGGTGGCAAACTCTGTCTCGGCTTTCTCAATTCGGGAAGTGATTCTGTCTTTCACAAGATCAACGGGACCTATACAGTTGCCCCGATAGACGAAATTATGTAACACATCGATCCCTG
>SJOL01004800.1:241983-260482 GCA_004794785.1 Opisthorchis felineus | reverse complement strand
TCCTGCTAAACAGGCCCTGAAGACAGAGCACACGGGTGAATGGAGTGCAAACGTTGACTGACAAAACCTATTGGAACTATTTGCTTTGGGCAGAAAGTACCCGTAGAACGGGGCACATCAATAATCATATCCATCTTCAAAAATGGTGCTCGAGCACTGTCTGTAAACCTTCCTAGACTTAATCAATCGGAAAATGTTTGGGACCGATTGGGTAGTCATCGTTTCAGAGAGGTTTGGTAAACAATCGGTGGATTTATTGCTGGGCAATAAATCCACCGATTGTTTACCAAACCTCTCTGAAACGATTCCTAGACTTAGCCTAATATCTGTGGCATCAAAGGTACTCTCCGTCCTCATCCTTCGAAGGTTAAGTGAACACACAGACAGATCCTTAGTTTTACCTTGCCAGAGGATGCGGGAAACACACTACTTGCCCTCTGATTGATTCTGAGGCAGCGACAATGCTTTCAACAACCAAAGCGGTCATCTTTCTTGATTTGACTCTGTGGACTGTCGGGCACTGTCGCAATGCCTGTGGAATAAAAGGTGTCCCGCATAAATTCTTGGCCTTCCTTAAAGCGCTATACACCAACTCCGCTGGATACGTGAAAGTACATGGGAAGTCGTTGCCCGAGTTCATTAAATCAAGTGGTCTCAGACAAGGCTTCTTCCACCTTTCCTCTTTAACTTCCTTATCGATATGACCATGGAAGACTCTCTCCCAACCTCGAATGCCTGTGGGGTCTAAATGCTCCAGGGCATTCGCTCAAAGATATTGAGTACACAGACGACATGGCTTTTATATGATATGATGTCATCGTAATGCGGACACTTGAATAATCTAAATAATTCTACCTCATGGTTCGGTATACGCTCTAAACATGCAAACAGAAGAGTTTGGTTATGACAATGGTTGTGGTAAAATCCAAACATCATGATTGTGGATGAGCCTATTGAGGTAGCAGACAAACTGGTCTACCTGGGTGGCTGCTTCGGTTCCGTTGGTCTAGCTAAAGGCGATATTCACATCAAGATCGAAAAGATTAGAGCAGCTTTTATCAACCTGCATCACCCATGATGTAGGCGCGGTCAATCCGATATTTGGTAAGAGAGCGTGAAAGCCCTCACTTGTCAACTCAGTCAGGTTGTTAACTGCCGTCTTCCCGGATGGGGACTCCAATACTTAGTGGCCCTGATAGATATGACTGTGTAATGCAGTCAGTGGAGGTATTGCATCAAAAGCTTAGTCTTCAGTGCGTAGTTCTCATTTCCTTCCACATCGGACCAACAGAACGCTTAGACGTCAATGAACTGATTGTGCGATCACCTCCAATGAGTGGCTCTCATGCCCCTATGCTCCTTATCCTCGGTGAACGAAGCAGTAGCAGCTGGAACCACTGCATTTCGATGCAGGGTTCGTTAGTTAAAAAACTGAACTGTTCAGGCGCGACGTTAGCTAATATGTCAAGGGTCGAGTTTGCAAACCTGTGAGACGCTCCAAATGGTCATAAGGATCGGAGACCTAGCCAGTACCCACTGAGGACGTTGAAACTTTATGTTTGACCATCAATGTTTTGTGAGCATTGCGGATTCTGGTGAAAACATCGGATTAGTACTGCTGAAATACGTCGAATGATTTTTGGAAGAAATAACTCTCCCATGATAGACGAACTGACCATACTTATTAGGCTGCTTGGTCACGTGTTCCGTACGCCAGTCAACCAGGTCACTCATAGATGTCTTTTCACACAACCATGCGGAGGGTCAAAACGAGTCAGGGGAGCAGTGACTTGGAAGCGACGTAAGAAAGCCAGTACCAGCAAACTCAGCTGCGTTGGCCATTGCCGTTTCCCAAATTGGGGACTCCTAGATGGGAAACGCTGAGAGTTAGAGACGTTGACAGAAGTGGTCCAGTGGCGCGCAGGCACTCAAGTTGTTGCCTTCAATGCATAGCTTCCCCTCTCACTACTGGATTCAAGCGTCAGTTATATAAGCCACTGCCTCCAGCACATAGCTATCAACTCTCATCTCCACAGATCATTGGCAAGCTTAACCGCGGCACTTGCAACCACTGTACAACAAACACGCGGTTTACAGCTAAAAACAATAATGATGAACCTGTCGCTTTGCTACGTTAGTGTAATTAGATCATCTGCTGAGCAAACAATATCCACAGCGTGGGCAACACAACTAGGCGAAGCCTTTTTCTTGACCTAAGTAACAGCGCAGGTCAACACCAAGGAATGTCATTTATTACTTAGGCTTTCAAGGGCTGCCGTCATGATTCTCAAATGGTCTACCCGGTCCCTTATGCTCAATTCTTGATAAAGATTTGCCTGTTCACCCGTCCATGATATAATGAGCTCCTAGTATATCTCATTCCATTCACTGTGGTTAATTTTTCTTATTTACTGTGGAACAGTATAGCCAAATTTCACAAAGACCTGATTCAGTATGGATTTTGAGCAAACACAGCTTTGAAATTCGACAGAATTCCCCTATGGGAAGGACATGATAGTTTTTCTACCTGGTGTTAGGTGTTGATGAGAAGATGAGGCCGAAATTAACAGCATACATATCACGATGGAATAACTATGCTGCAGCCATGACCACATAGGTGTAAACGAAAGACCTAGAGCCATTAGTTCCATGATCCTCAGCCTCATCGGTGATGGTCCTGTAGTTTTACGGACAAGTGGGCTTGTGTGGCCTCAAATTACCAATGAATCCGATAACTGCACTCTGGAAAACACTGATGAACTGGAAAGCTTTTTCAACAAGGTGGGTTGCTCAAACTTGACTCACTGTCCACAAAGAACCCAATGGACAGCAAACCGGCGGATGTCTCACAATGACGGAAAAAATTGACTACATCTACAAAGATTTGTGGTAGTCTGTTTCATTGTACTCAGTCCCAAGTACAATGTGTTGGTCTGTGTTTACACATTGTCTGAATGCATGTTGGCATTCTGTCATCATTCTCATACCTCGGGAGCCACGTGAACGTACTACTTTAGACAACTCCGATAACTGGTTTGTTTATTTATTTGTCTAAAACGGGACTCGAGTGAGACTGAGTTCGGCCCTGATTCATTGGAAATCTCAACTACTTCCCTAAATTAAAATCAGCCAAAAAAGGACAGGCCATGCCATAGGTAATTTACTTAAGCCAAATATTGGGACACAAAGTTGGCAGACGCGAAAAATACCTACAAGAGGATCCCTTGGGAAGAAACAACCTCGTTTGAAAACCCGGTCGTCTCATGTTCCGAGCATGCTTCAGAGCTGGGTTTGAGAACCAGTCATGTACTTGGCACTGCGCTTTTCCGTAAAAAGATACATTTAATATGGGGGTTGATAACCTTTTTCACCGCTTTCGTACGCAATATGAACGGAACCAAATTTTCATCCCAGGTTTGCCCGGAGCCTACTATGTATAAGGCTATTCGAGCTTCACGTAACTCTCGCAGCAAATGTGGCATTAAAATCTTCAGTTTAATTTAGTTAATTAACAGTTAAGTAGTGATTCGCTTGATGGTGAATTATTTCAAGTTATTAATTACTTCAGCAAACTTGTGAGTAGTTTCCTTTATGAAAATATATTGCGATATCTCGAATATCGTACCAACTGAAACCTGAGGTGACCTATGTGCAGCACATTCAGTTGAAGAATATCATAGACGAGAGATTCAGTTGCGTCTGCCGTGAAAACACAGTCAGGATGCAAATGAGTGTACTTATCAAAATCAGTCCAATTTGGGTTCAATTAGAACATAAGGTTTACGGAAACTCGGAGACTGCACCTACCTGATGAGCCCAAAGAAGGGCGAAACCAGTGGTGGGCTGTCGAAGAGTTTTCAGCAACTTTGTGAGTAGTTTTCTTTATGAAAAAATTTAATTTATTAGGAATTATCCCGCTAGGGACTAGTGGGGAATATGAGTGATGAGTTATATTCATCCGTCAGGTCATACTATCTAAATGTATCATCTGAGGTCCCTACTAATATATTGCCTCTCTTTGAAGGTTCACTTTCATTAAAAGGGACATCGAAAGATGCTAAAAATGACCTTTACCTGATCTAGTTTCTCTTTGGTCTCTTTCCATCAAAATGATTGTAATGAGGCGGCGCAGAACTCATGCCTCCAACTCGACGCAGACGGTTAGGTGTGCGCATCCGCACCACTCATTCCCATCATTCGTTACGTTATTGATGCATTTGTTGTATCGACCATCCCATCCAATTCTTGGTTGGGTGGTATTTCCTCACCAGACAGAATATTTTCGTCCATTATTTATCTTTTCAAAAGCTGGTGCTGTAAAGGTTTATTACAAACCAAGTGGTTCTGTCCTTCGCATATATTGATGTAGTCATAACATGGTGTAACTGTCGAAAACGTCTGTAGATACAGATTTGCAGTCGGGATGTTGCTCTTGCAATACTTGTTTAATGAAATCCCTGAGATACTGGAAAGTGAAGTGATCTGGTAACACTTCCCTGCGCACACTGCATCCGGTTAGCTGTTTTGAAAGCCTCGCTACATGGAGCCACTCACCAACCTTCGAAGCTCCCTACAATATCTCACTCCTTAGAAGATTTTAACACTGAAATTCGCAAACTTTTCCCAGGGGCATTGCGTTACGGTAGAAACTTCGTAATTTTACCTTTTTTGAATTTGAGTACTAGGGTTTTAGTGACTCTATATGGAGCCTAGTTTGTGGACATGCTTAACAATTTTGTGTGTTGTGTGAGACAACGTCATCTTTTTATCGCGTAAGTCCAAGCTGGACTCTGGAAGACCTGACATAGCAGGAAGGAGATCGACGTGAAAATGATTGGCTGTAGCCATCCCGCCTACGGACCTTCCCCTACACGGTCAGTCCCATTGTACGTTCATCCGGATTTTTGAAAAGATGCGGGGGTGAGTGTATCGACCTTTCGATGGGGTGGTTTGTCTATGAGTGAACGAAATCCGAATAAAACAACTGATAAACTACACCAGTTTACAAATAAATTAGGTGTTAACAGAAGACTCACCTGATTATCAGTTGAATTTATCGCTTATGATATTCCTCAACTGAAGTTGCTGCGCAAAACACACCGCACATGTTATTTGTTTTGATGTTTGAGATGTCGCAGTAGACGAGTAGAGTTCAGTCACAAATCGATTGGTTGTCAATCCATGGATGTTTGTGACAGGTTAGCTCTAGGTCCTCATCCCTGTCACATTTTTCTTCTTTCCATTATAAGGCTTTATTCAAATAAATTGACACGATTTTACAGCAAAGAGGCACCAGTTTTCTCTGGTATTGCTCTTAGTGGGAATTATGATGATGAACCCCTACGGAGAAGGCCTATCGAATTAGTGAACGATTCAACAAAGCGTTTGATGAAACACTGTGTTCATAGTCGGGCACACTCTATCAGTATTAATTTGATGAACAGAGCTAACGAACGATACGTTATTGGGGTTTTTCCCCCACCATCTCCTAGATTGTACGCTAGAACTATGTAATTTTCCATTGAGGTAACTATGCTTGAACTTGGGTTTTTAAGTAGTTTGAGAATTCCAACAAAAGTGTACGCATTCTCTTTATCTTTTAACGTGATTTTGGCATCAGTTCAGCTTGTCTGGATGTGGTAGTACGTTCAGGGGCAATACCCAGTCTGGTCAAATTAACTAGAAAAATAGTTGACACTGTTTTTCACAAGTTTTCACGTTAATCCAGCATTTTATGTAGGCTATAGTTTGACACTCTTCGGTGTAGACGATGGCCCGTGAGGTTCCTCACTGAACAGCCTTATTTCCAATGAAGCTTTGATGGCTGGTATTGTATTATTGGTCTACTTACTGACCTTAAGGCAACTGCATTATACTTCAAATACTTTTGAACATACCTTCCTTCAGAGGAGCATCAGTTCTTCGAGTCGCCTCGGTAGTCAGTGTAACAGCATGTGGGCGTTAGCCAAGCAATCTTATTCTCGCAAAGCGATGTGACTGAGCTGAGTAAATGCACTGCTGAACCCAGTGAACTCAGAGCCGGATGCTTTGCTTACTGATATAAGAGACGGGCAGTTTTCTATAGGCACAACCACCAACCCACCGCTACGCACCACTACGCTCCCCAATAACGCACTGATGATGTCACCTCGATTGGTGATGAAACGTTTGCAATCAAATTGCCCAGCTCAGCGAACAAGCCAACGACCAGACGGGCAGTTTTTGCGGCACATGAGACAGTCCACCATCTTCGCATGAACGCTGTTTGTGCGAACCCGTATCTCGCTATCTGGTTAGCACAAGATGTCCTGTGTATGCCTTTTCAACCAGTTTCATACTTTCGATGTTAATTACCTCCCCGCCTCCCCGAAGATGAGATATTCCCCTTTCAATCACTCTCTTCTAGTCTATACTGTTCAGTATCTGCGCTTCATATCTCATCCATATCACTCTAGTGGTTTGACTGCTATGGCGTATTGTAGCTTTTCACTTCTGAGTCGCATAACAAACGATTTCACACGAAATTGTTGTTTTTATCAGTTTCAGGAAGAAAACTGACAGTGTCACAATACCGTGTGACTCAACGACCAACGCACTGACTGACAGTCCTAGCAGCTAGCAAATGTTTTAATTACATGCCCAACCATGTCGCCACCTTTGGCGGCAATTATATGGTCAGCGGCATACTAAAAGCACGAAGCCGACTGCTCCACCCAATAACCAAAACAATAAAAGTACGTTGCAAACGAGGGACGGTGAATTTCGGCTGAATCTCCCCCGTCAACATGAACTTGCTTTTTGAATGGTTGTTTATCGCAACATGCGCACAAATTAGCATTCATGTAAGAAGAAACTTCGTGGAATCGTTTCAGAGGGGTTTGGGAAACAATCAGTGGATTTATTGCTGGGCAACGTTTCGCCTTTGACACAAAAGCTTCGTCAGGCCAAGTAGGCTACCAGGTTGACCGGGTTTTAGGTTTAGTCAGAGAACCAATCCGTGGGACTTCTTATGACTAGCCGACTTGATCAGTGCTGGGTGTCCGTCCGAAGTTCCTGTTTGTTGGTTAGTGGGGATGACTACTGCCTGATATTCATCTACGTTTCTCGGTTGTCTGTTAATGCATAACTTATGCCCACCGATTCTGGTGTGCAATTCCCTGGTTGTCTGACCTATTTACACCTTCGTACAGTCGTTACGTTTTATTTTATTTATTTACACAGTCCTTAGTCCTATCAACCAGATAGGCGATCCTTCAAGTGCATCAATATTGAGCGTAAAGTCTTTCCCTTCTGGAATGCTACTCTAATGTTTGCCGTGTTCAACACCCTTCTAATGAATTCAGATGTCCCTGTTTTGCATAGAATGACTGCTGTTCCGACCCACTCTTTGTTGGTTCTTGGTGTTGGGACCAATGCCCGTCTTAGTTGCCGCTTAATTAAAAGATTCGGCAATGGCAGGGCATGCACTGGACATTGGGCACAGGATAGATTTGGAAATGTGGGCGTGAATAGAATAGAGGGCGTAGAACTGGCAAGCGTGTGAAGAGCGGTTTTAGATCAGCCGAGATGACACAGGAAGGTGTGCAGTTATCAGAAAAATGGTCTGGGTTTAAAAGTACAAACTTCAAGCAGAGTAAGATCCACTTAACCACCCCCCAAACCCTATTCCAATTATCCTGCATCCCCCGACACACCGACGAACAAAGTCTGTGAACGACCCCATGATAGTGTCCTACACCGGAGAAGCTAGTCCGCAAAATCCGGATTCAATACGAAGACAACCCCCCTAACCAATCTATTATGAGTGTTAGTCATCCCCACTAACAAACAAACAAGAACTTCAGACAGACACCCAGCACTGATCAAGTCGGCTAGTCATAAGTGATCTCATGGATTGGTTCTCTGACAGAACTAAAACCCGATCAACCTGGTAACTTACTCGCTTGGCCTGACGAAGCTTTTGTGTCAAAAGCTAAACGTTGCCCACCAATAAATCCGCCGATTGTTTACCAAACCTCTGAAACGACGACCACCCAATCGGTCCCAAAGATTTAACAGAACTTTGGGGACCAGGCCCAGGTGGTGAATACCAAGGAGTGCGAAGCCGTTGGTGGGTCGATCCTTCGAGTTGTGTCGAAATGGATGAACCCTTTCTTTAATAAAATTACCCATGCACTACAAGCTAAGCAAAGCAGGTTGATGTCGCAGAGATAATGACACTGATGAGAATTTTTCCACTTCATATCAGATACTCTACTGCAACTGGAAGTATGCGCGCTCTGTCCCGGAAGAGTTCAGAAGCTGTCCTGGAGTGCATCAGTGACTGATGCATAAAACGGATCCACGATTACGGCTTATTGGAATGTTCCACGTTCATGCTGTTGAACAATTCATGGAGTTCGTACTGTGCTTGAGCAATTTCTGGACAAAATCATTCTGCGAAAGTTTTTTTATGGGTCACAGGATGTCGCCACAAAGCATTTGGTGAAACAACACCTTAGAAGGCTTTCTCTAGATTGAAATATGACCTCCGCTTTGACGGAAGAGATTAGGGCTTAAAACATACGAGAACTAGTCCTTTTATGTTGATACTGCTCTTGTGGATAGTGTAGTATCCTGCGGAACTGTTTATGGACCACACTATCCCTTGAAAGTTGATGGACTAATTGTGTTGTCCGCATCACAATATCTGCTACTGATTTTCGCCATGGATAATTGTATATCTGTGTATTTTAGTTCACTGCTTGTACACCGGTAGTGAGAAATTCAAGCTTGAGCAATCGTTCTTAAGAATACATGCCTTTTGACAGTGGTGAAAACTTCATACGATTCCGTTCCACCTGTTTGAACGGTAAACATTCATCATTAAAAAAATCGGTGTTAGGTTTCCATCATATATTTCTGGGATCTATTATCAACTCTTGTCATTTTTTTTTACATCCGGATGATCAAACCCACTTGAATTTATAATTTGTGTTCAAATCAGACTATTTTGGGAATGGTGAAAACTATAAAGTAGAAAGCGACATTTCTAGTTCGAGCCCGGCTAACGCCAAATTAATCGATCCCATGAAGTGATCAGCAACAAGGAGGAAAGTGAACATTGGCTTCACTTACGTGTTCATCGATTTCCAGTTGATTTGTTCCAAGTTGTCACACTGATGGTAACTTCCATTGGCTTTTGACTGCCGCTGACTGTCCCGTCCAAAATTGGTATGCCACCATGTGTGTGTGTGTGTGTGTGTTAGCGCACTACTTACTCATGCGCGTTCTACTTCCACCTCCTGGGTCTGTCCTGGCTCTTCCTGCTAGGATACTCGGTCAACCTGCCCACCACACTACTGTCTGGTGTTCAGACTTTGACGCTGCTCTGTCGGGATGACGTAGACCTGCGTGTTTGTTGTCGCTCCCACGAACGTGGACGATTGTGGCTGGTCGTACACATTTGCTTGTTTGTCTGTAAGTAGTACAGCAGATTTTCTAACGCATCTCTTCCTTCGACATTAGGGATCATGTAGTGTACGTATAGCTCGAGGTTACATATCGGAAAATCAACAGATATGATGCCTACGAAGGGCTTAAATGAGACTTTCGTTTACGATACTGGTAGTGAACTGTCAAATTGTGTTGCCTCGTACCAAGAAACTACACGGTATGCACTTTCAAATTTAGCCCGCCGTATTACTTTATCGTTTTTTGCTTCGTAAGGATGCGTTATCCCTGATGAAAATGTGACAGACGGAGTCAACACTCCGATCTCAAAGGCAAGAATTTCGTCTGCCAGTTTCGCCATTTGTGGCATCAAAAACGCAAATCAGTGGGCCTCAATGGACGCATGTATCAGGCCACAGTGCGGGCTGTGTTGCTGTACGGCAGCGAGACTTGCTCAACTCGGGAGGAGGATGAGATATTTTCAGGTGTTTGACTACTGATCCCTCAGAACCATAAATGAAATCGGCTGGAACCAGCGAATTATCATTGAGGTAATCGAGAAAAGGGTCTCTGATGAAGCAGAATATACTTTAAACAGTATACACGCATGTCGTGTTACTCCGCGCCTACTTCGGGATCGCAGAAACTAGAGGTGGACAGAATATGACAAAGCAGCAGGTGCTGAAGGATTTTACGAAAAGTTTGCGCGCGGTTGGCGCCAGGATTGAGTTCATGTGACTCTCCCTTTGCTTGGCTGGGTACACTGAACGATACTGTGGCTAACAGATGTAAGTGGTATTCATGCTGTCAGTTTCCATCCAGATTGTCTGGCTGAGTGTGAGAGGTGTAGGCCGGCTAGAAAATGTGGTAGACTAGCCTTAGGTTCTCCTCCTTGTACTTTTTTCTTTCTGCTGTAAGGCTTTATTCAAATAGATTGACATGGATTTATGGTAGTGAAGCACAAGTGTTCACCTCTGGAGTTGCTGTCAATGATTATGATAATGATTTTAGTTTCTCAAAATATTACGGGTTAGAATTTTAAAAAAAAACTCCGTTAGGGCGGTAAATTCCCCAATATTTCTAGTGTTGATTCGAAGTGCCCAAATCATACTGGCTGGAGAAGAAACCCTATAAGTGAGCAGTGTGATCACGTATTACGATGACCGGGAAAATGTATATACAGGCGTAATTACGCAATGAGACCAGCCATCTCAGGTTGCTTCGTAGTTTACAGTATTTTCACGCTGTAATGTGTCCTGGGTACTTAACAAAAAGCTTTGAGTTGTCCGACAACTCAGGGCCATTTATGATTTCGAAAAAGTGTGCAGATGGTTCCCATTGTGTAGAACCATTGATAGCTCGAGTAACTGTATTGACTATATCTCAGACGAAGGATAATTCACGTGATGAGTGAAACTTTCACCTGAGAAGTCGTCAGTCAAGTAGCAAGTTAACATGTTATTTGGATTCCGTGATTGAAAGATGGGTGACGCTATATCCTAATTTCTAGTTAACCACACTGTTGATTAGCCGCTCGTGACCGAATGGTTAAATGTCCAAACTACTAGCTGGGAGGCTGCGGGCTCCCTTGAATTTCTTGAGGTGTGCACTGCTGATGACAATATAGCTGCACAGTGCTTCGCACCTTTTCAGTATAGATGTTCTTCACTAAACGGACGAAATCTTCATTGAAAGTCCTCAAATCTCTTCACACTACCAAAAGTGGTAAGTGATATTTCTGGTGAATTCATTTGGCTGACTATTCATCGCGAATGTGGAGATCACGTGACAAAGTCCTTATCAAAATGATTATTATTTCTCAATTATATTAGTTAAACAACAGAAAAATTGTGTGAAGTAAGAAATTTGTTACTATTCAAACTATTGGATTGCTTACATTGAATGCTTCTTTACTCAAACCGTGGAACCACGGAGTTTATAATAACAATCAAAACTCCACGGCCACTCTAGCTGTAAAAGCCAAACGGTACCTTCGAGTGACGGGTAATACCAGAACATCCAGGAAGGCAAAACGAAGTAGGAGCTGGGTCTCTATACTGTACTATTCACGTAAGACAGCAATTCACAAAATGTACACACCTCGACAGTAGATACTCGTCAACAACAAATGGTCCACTTGGACCACAAAAGAACGAACCAAATGGGCAAACAGGCTCCCACGTGAGACAGTCACACGTGCATAAGGTCGGCCACAATATGGCTGGATGACCTCAAGGTCGAATGAATGAAGTGGTAGGGGAAAACAAACGCCAGTTCACACACACGCACGAAACACAAAAGTGGGGCTGGGGTTACAAATAGGGACAGAAGAAACATGGAGAATTTCAAATGCCAAAGTAATGGACGATACACCAGCCTTAAGCTGGTGACAATATCAGGTCTAACCCCTAAAATTCCGATCGCCGGCGTGAGTCTCACAGCTGAAACGTGCGCGAACGCTACTACAAAGTGTCGCCCTATTTGTGGAAACTTACGACAAATGAGCGCTCGGTATTTGCAGCATCCTCTTTGTTTGTACGGTCGTCCAAAATGCTAGTTCATACCTTCCTCAGATTTCCTGAGTTGTGCACTGCTGTTGTTTTTCGACAAAGTTGAAACAAAATTTACTTTGCGTTAGAAACTCTAAAGGGGTGACACATCCAATCCTTCTCGCGCCTTAAGGGAATTAATTTGCTGGGCTGTACTGTGCCTAGAGCATCAACATGCAAATAAAATCGACAGATACACTCATTTGCATACCAATTTGGTATTCATGGGAGACTCACGATATCCTTATGAGTAGTGTGTCACGAGTGTACAAACAAATTCTTGTTGATCAATAGGACGCGTAAGTTCGACAATCCCGAATATCAAAAGGAAGAATTGGGTTCAGAATTTTACGTGTCGCTCAAAGTTCCGTATCGAAAACCTCAACAGTGCTCACTTGTCCACGTTCGTAGCGTCAACAAGTGAACAAGTCTGTCACCAACCGGCACAGTGCAGTGTCAGCATCCGTGCGCCAGACAACGGCGAGCGGAATCTTGGCTCAGTAGTGTGGGTTGCGGTCGTCCCTTCCGACGACAGTCTAGTGACGGTACGATCACACGGAACTCATGAGAAAACAAGTCAAGACAGGCTCAGCAAACGGAACACGAACGCGCATGGGTAAGTGGGTCAGCTGCGCACATTCACACACAAACACATATGCGTCGGACGGGAGGGCCTTTGTGGCAAGCTGAGTGGCGGGCACAAAGAGCAAAACGAGTGGAGAGTAAATGTAAATAAGCGGAGTAAGCAAATGAATGGGGGAATTATCATGAGGTCAAGTTAGATTCCTTATGAGTAGTGTGTTACCTGCGTGCAAACAAACTCTTGTTGATCAGTTGATCGGATAGCGTCTAGCTTAAACATTTGTAGTAGGATATCTACAAAGGACGTCTTATTCCACTAATCTTATAAGACAGGAACTTTATAGTATATCAGCGAACACCATTCTGTTTCTAGTAGTGACAAGTCTTGTCCAACCAGTATATTCCGTCACAGCTTACCTCACAACTCGATTTATTTAGCAGGTGTACGAAAGACACCGGGACACAGAGAAGAGCCAAATCTCTGCCACAGCTGCGTAAAAAAACCTATCTCGTTGTTCCACTCCCCATCCATGTGATGAGAAATATCATATTCAGCCAGTACAGTCCATCTGACCGACCCTACCTTTTGTAAACATGTCATTAGTTGCAACAAACGCCTCACCCTACATGATAGAAAAGCCACAAACTAACACAAACATGAGATTGTCGTTACTGGGACAATATGCACTCCCCTTCATATTTTTAGTGTCAGTTGTGGAGCCAGTGATCAGATGTACGTCGATGAGATAGTCACATAAGAAGTCAGTCAATGCTATAATGGCTGTGGATCAGTTGCTCGCGCATGTACCGACGCTCGAGTCTATGGTCTTATCGTAGTTCGTCCGTGTTCCGGCAAGTAGAGTGAGAAAATAAATGTCTAAAGCAAGCTAAGGGTCGATCCTTTCCACAGGTAACTCGAAAATGAGCCTTCCTTTCTTGAAGTTCACTGACACAGTAGCAGCCCAGTAGTTGCTCCATAGTATTTCTGTTCTCCGTCAGTGAAGTTGGACCTCATCCTCTCTACGTTAAAGTCAGATTTAATTGAGTTCTTTCCTGGCGTCTTCTTTCATTCTTGAATGCCTTTTGCGCAGGTCTTCACCTGGTAATTCTGTGGAACATGTGACGTATACTTCCATATACTGTTTCAGAGACAACTAGGCAGAATCCTCCGAAATCTAAAGACTATCCTATCTAACTTAGGATTTAACTGGAGACCTATATGGTTATGTCTTCATCGCACACTCAGAACAGGGAAGCTATTTTTTCGTCCATATCGTTTCCACAAGTTAACATCTGAATAACAGCTCTCAAGATTCCCAGATATTTCGGCTGCAATTCGACACTTTCCTATGACAACGCAACACGCTTCTATAGTGTACACTCGAAAAAAATTTCACATGGGTTGCTGTTCCCCGGATATTCATTGAATACGTTAGCTAACGTTGGTTCAATTAAACTCATCATGGCTAACCAACTGGTCAACTGGTGCGGATTTTCGTCGAGCAAAAATCACTCGTCGCTAGCAGGGCACAATAACAAAGTTAGAAGAGAGCGAGATGGAAGCCCAAGTTCAGTGGAATGTTGACATTCAACATGGAAAGCTTAAATCCTTGAAAAAGGTTGCCCGCCGCAACTGAAACATTGGATTATAACATCTTATTCCACTACGCTGTGTTTTGACTTCAAACTTTCGAAAGTGCACACCACTCTTAATTTGGTGAATATGATCCGAGACTAATTTGTTCGGAACTTCAAAACGTTGACACTCAATATCTGTTAAGAGCTATTTTGGGTCATAGATACTATCCTCGAAAGAAACAGACTCACATATAACTGGCGCGGTTATTTTCAGTCTGACTGATGCAAGTTAGCGGTTGTCGTAAAAATCACCCCGCCTAATAATTCAGTTCATTCCATTTGTCAGTGCACTCAGCTCTGCTGAGAAACTTTTGTGAGTTTATTGATACACGTAACGTTTTGGACAATTTGACCGTGAATTTCTTCTGATATCTTGACGTTTGTGCAAGCCAGAAAACGAAACGTTCTGGAGACAAATATTTTCATGTTTTAAATGAAAAAACGAGCGTCAGTTGGTACAACCGACCCATACAAAAACTGAAACACAAAGTAAGGAACCTATCCCTACTTAAAAGGTGTTTGATGACCCAGGATGAGTTCCTTATTGTTGGTTGATCAGGCTGACAATTAGTTTGCACACTTTTCGTCATCAATCGAGGTGACATCATCAGGGCACGGTTGGTTGTGTGACTGAGTTTATATATTTTTCAGAGACTATCTAATATCGGTTGCTGTGACTGGCTGACTAGGGCACTTCCTTCTCGGGATCCCATTTGTCCATTTCGAATAGTGTTGCGTCGTAGTTTGTATTCCTTGCATTCGATAGGCACGTTGGGCATCGAGAAAACACCCAATTCAAGGACTTGAAGAACTCTGAAGAATAGCGCTACAGGCAGAAAAATACGAAAGGCTTCTGTCATTGTCAAGAATGTCAGTACCACGCCCAGTTACTACGCAGGTAACTCAACGCAATCCATTTTGCTTGACCTTATTTTCCCCTGTGAGTTTTTTTCTATACTCGCAACAGTATATAGTGTTCACTGAGGGATGCTGAAGACTCCTGACAAATGGTTGTTAAAAGATCTAAGTATTTTTTCACTTCTCATCATCACTAAGAGCGTACCGATCTATTCCTCAAGGCTTTTGAACCAACGCATCTCAACAACGTTGGGATAAAAAGACCTCTTGATGATGTTGAATTGAGTGGCTTTGTGTCAGCCGACGCACCGCAGTGAGAAAGAGCATTAATACGCATCCTCCGCACAATGATATGGCTGGAGTCAGGCTATGCTCTAGAGGGAACGAAATTCTGGTTCACCGCACAGCGCAATTCACTATTTTACCGTTTTACTAGAATACAATTTAGCAAATCTCCCTCAGCTGCTGAGGCGGAGTGCACTCCCACGCCGCAGATGCCACGACCCGTTGCTTCAGGATCATAAGACACCAGAAGAGTCAAGCTCAACAATTCTGGGTTCATATACAATGGCCTGGGGTATAAGACTGAACTATGGCCTTATAAATGTATTTTGGAGACACAACACGCAGTGATTGAAAGTAAAGTAAAGTCGGAGCAAGAGGTGCTTTTTCCCAATGTGAAATAGAGCGCGGACAATAAAAGGCCCAACGTGGAACAGATCCTCTAAGTGTATACAGGTTGCATTTTATTTCATTGGGAAGAAGTTATGGTGTGGTGCGACTGATATGTCATCGAGAGATCATTTGAGATAGGAGGGTTCAAATGAAAGGGGCGCGAGTGGCAGTCGGCAAACAAAGAGTTGCAACGGCGAGTGAAACTTCGGGGGACAGGTCATAACATGCCAACGTGAATAGAAAGAGACTGCTGTCAAAATAAGTGCTGTAGAGTCTTCGTGCCTTCCTGGCTAGGGCCCACTTGATCCTGCTTGCAGGCGGTTGGAGCCCTGCAGGACATGCGGCTCCACCAATTCAAATGGAGCACGTTCTGTCATTGCCTGGCCGGGTTGCCTAGCTAAAGTTCGCCTGACGTTGTTCGCTAAGCTTGTGTCAGGTGTGCTGCGTAAAGCAAGTGGTGGCAGTCCCGCCGACATCTTCTTAAGTTGACAAGATACTCAGATTTATTTATTTTAATGCCATCCAAAGGTATAGGTATCTCATTCTTGATCACCTTCCTCAAGCACATTGGGCTTCTTCTCACCAACTCTTTACCGTTCTCTTTTCTTTCCACTCATACCAAAATTCTCTTTCCTTATGGTTTTATGGTAGATAAGCTGCAGTACGTATTACTGGTGTATTGCTGTCACTGATAGCGATGACGGGGATAATAATAATGATACTTCCCGGTTTCCCAAGCCAAAGATGGGGTTTTACTTGAGGTATCAACCTTGGGTGTTTCACTCAAGAATCCGACTCACAAAGCAGTAGGAGGATGAATGGTCTCTGTGACGGACCCTTAACTCAAAAGTGCAAGCCACAAGGCGGTCGATTTCAGGGTTGTCCAGAGAACCCCTCAATATTCTGACCCGCTTGGCTGCAGGTGGCTGTCCTGGTCGAAGGTCGAAGCGAAGAAGCCACAGGTGCCACGCCCTTGATGCTGTTACGCACATCAGGTGCGTTTCCACTGGTGTCAGGTTCTAGAAAAAATCTTTCCAGCGGTGAAGTTGAAAGTCTCATACCTGTCCCTTCTCCGGAGAACTTAGCACCGTTGTTTTAGAAATGGCGTTTGCCTAAAGAACATAACCAAATATTCTGACGCTCCAATCACGGTGAAGTCTACGATTTCATCCCCGGTGCGTCGCGTCCTCGCAGCATGCGGACGTGCTGTTCTTTCTCCAATCATTCTAATTTGATTATTTTGGCATGGTTAAGCTTTAAGGAACTGAGTTCAAGCCAGTGTAGCCCGCAGGATAGCTGCAGCAGTGAAGCTTGACCAGCGTGACAAGGAGACAAGTTTAGGTGGCTTCGTTGTGAAGCGCATTCTTTTTCCACCATGATGGCATCAAACTGTGTTTCGTATATCGACCTAATTCCCTCAGTTCTTGGCTGGGAATAGCTTCAGTTGTTTACAATTGACTCCATATATGACCAGGCTTAAAAGTTTTGTTTTGCTGACTACATGGTGCTTCTCTGAACAGGCCATCTAAGGAGACGCTACCAATAAAAAATGACCACTTTTGGTTGACCTCTTGATTTTCAGGACCCTGAGGAGATCAGCAGCGACTAATTGTTTTGGCAGATCTTGCCAAAAGCCACTCGGGGAGGAACCTGGACTTACCATCATTTAAACTTTCCCAGGTGAAGTTGGATGTTCCTGTTTTCCTGAGGGACGCCTGTGTAAGCTAAATACAGATAAGTAAGCTAAAATGTATTGTGCTTTGTCAGAATTCATTTTCCCCCAATGCGAGGGTGGAGAATCAGCAGGTACAACCGATAGCTGCCATCTTTATCCATTTTCATCCAGCCATATCTGGATTTAAGCTGACTTTTCCAAGAGGGGGAGAGAGTTGCATCACAAGAATTGCAGCTACAGTTTTTCACAAGGGGGATTTTTCAGTTTCTTTTATATTCGGTTAACATCGGTCTCCCAGGAATTGGTCTCCTATCACAAGAGGGCACTTCGGTTGAAAAATAAATGTTTGTTGGCCGCTGATCAGGCAACATTTGATCTATTCGTCAAGCTTAACGACTGGCTCATAAACGTTTCGTCACCATGTGGGGAGACATCGTCAATGCACGGTTGGATGGGTCACAGCTCAGCCGCTTTTAGCCGAAAAATCTGATTGAACAAGGCTCACCTATACCTACAGTGAGCCTACTGGCTAGTTAACTGACGGCGAAGCCGCAAAGTTGCACTAGTGTTTCACAGACAGCTCTTTGGGCTTCAAAAGAGTTGAAGGCGAAATGAGAAAATTCAGGTAATGACGGTCCAAAACTGTGACAGGCCAACAGTTTGTGATTCACTGAAAATGAATCACCAGCTTCCGAAAATCGACCACTCAGATTCGGAATTCAATCAAAAACTCTACTCCAAATAGCCGATCGTCTCTTGTTTGATCTGACTTGACTTGAACTATGTCAGACATGTTGAAACAATAGTGCTACCCTAGGTTATGAAACTTTGTTAGAATTCTCTCCTTTGCTTTCGAGTGAATAGCACACTGACTCAATACCGCTTTTGTCGATTGCCACGAAGAGAGTGGTTCATAAGTCAGAGTTGGACGGAAAAGTGATTTCACGCTTGAATTGAATTTCTGGTTTCCATGTTAAATGTTCTTTCCAGGTTCACTTTTCATAGTTCGGCATCCTCGGTGGACAGCTTAAATTCCACTTTCCTTACAGCTGTTTATATATATATATACGTATATATACACGTATACATA
>SJOL01004800.1:223265-234831 GCA_004794785.1 Opisthorchis felineus | reverse complement strand
ATGTGTCCCAAAGGTCTTTCGCTAATGCTTATCAGGGAAAAAGTGTATGGTTCTGTTTAAAAACCCTTGTACTAAGATTCGTTTACATACTATGGGGCAGAAGTATCTAAAGTAAGGAAACTTTTCCCTCCTGGGAAAAGCGTAAAGAGAGATATGAATAGCCAATCTCTATTCATTTCTACATGGAAATTTACGGTGTGAAAAAAATTCATTGCTTCACGCCCAACCGACTAACAATAGTGTATTGATTTTTACACGTGTAAGGCACGTTAGCTGTCATTTCATGTAACAGGTGCATCAACATGAGCGCTTTCTAGATGGAATGACGTAATTTGTTCGGCAAGTACTCTCATTTGCACACTACTTCGCTTTTGACGGGAGACCCAACTGAACCCAGTTGAATCCCTCGAATGTCGTGCCAAGTGAAACATGAGGCAGTCTTGGCCAGCGCATTCAGGCAGAGAAGATCATCATAAACGAGAGATTCAGCTGGACTGATTTGAGTCTCTCATAGAAATCAAATAAGCGTGCACATGAGAGTATCTGGCGAATTCTGTCTAGTTTGGGTTCATGTATAATATTGAGTTGAAGGGCTATCTGGTGAGCTCCAAAAAGACTGAAACCGGTCGTGGACTGTCGAACAGTCTTCGGGGAGCTTATGAGTAGTCTGTCACGCGTGGGCGACGTGGCATTTTGTTTTTAGCCACGCTAGTCCCCCTGAGGACAAGATACTGTGGCCTCTTTTTTGGAAGAAACCTAAAACTATGCGGTGCTTGACGGGGGTTTTACTGTGGCTCACTAATTTGGCTGGACACTCTTCGGAAGAGTCTCCGTAGGAGGATTACTGTACTCATTAAGAATTCAGTGATGATCTAGCGTCGTAACTGCAGTTCACTAAGCATCGATCAAAGGGTGAGAATCGGGCGCCTCGGGCCCAGTGTCTGTGGAAAGTTAAATTTGTGGTCAGACTTGCCTTATCTTAGAAAGGCCCGAAGCTATTCACACAAATGACTCCATTAGTGTACTAAAACCGGCTCCGGGAATGATGAAAAGTTTTGCATTGCGCTGGTTTACATCGTCCGCGAGAATCTACCCGTCCGTAAGTCTATCCGTTGCTTCATCATCCCCTGGTTATTGCCTGCATGGAAACGGTTCAAGATATAACACGAACTACCGAAGGTCGATTTTATTAAGTTTACCGGGCTAGACCTTCCTCTCCAATTTTTTTCATGAATGTAACTACTCAGGAAGTTGTTGAAAACTCTTCGACTCTCGAATTGTCTGATGGAGGAACATTCACCTTCATATTTTTTGTGTTTGAGAATTCCCAATCAGTGCTTCAGTTTTTCGTTCGAAGTAGGCGTTTTCTTTTGTTTTTTTATTGTTGTTGTTGCTGGTCGATGTGAAACAAAACTTGAATCCGTTAGAAATCGAAACTTTCAAGGAAGTCTGTCAACCATATTATTATTTTGTGGCTCAACTTAAAGATGAATTTTTAGTTTAGGAAACCGTTTTTCAAATCCTTCTGCATATTGGTAAACAACGTCATAAATTGTGACCCATAAACTGGAAACCAAAGCAGATTCGTTTCGCCTTTAGTCAAATAATCATGTTATACGTCCACTATTATTTCAAGCATATGTCGTGTGATTTCCAGACTTTAAGAAACACATGAACCATGAAACACTAATCTCACAGATTAATAAAACAGATTTAATTAGTCCATACTTTACAAACCCCACTTGTTCTTTGGTATGACCACGTCGTTCGTCTTATTGGGAATCAGTTTTTTACCCTTTCACCGGAACAGACTCGTGAACGTTTGAGAGGCCACCGACAAGACAGAGCTTGAACGCATCCGGAGGGGCTAGGTGAGTTCACACCTTTCTTTGTGTGACTTGTTGTGAGCTCATATGGGTATGGGCTAATGTATCGAAAACGCGCTCGATGCCGATCTAACTAGTTGATTCACCTTGGCCCCCATCGTAACTTTAAGTTTACCGTTTCCATGACCAGTGGCACATTTCACATGTTTTGTTGTGGGTAGTTGCGGGATTTGTAGAATGCACGCTCACATCACTCTCGTCTAAACAGTCGTTCTCTTGTGCCGACGTGATCATTCTGGTGAGTTCACACCAAAGTAGAGTAAGCAATGGACTCGAGTCTCGCTCTTATTAGGGGTCATCAGCGGTTCACATCGTTGGCCGTGGCCATAATGATGAAACTCCCGGATTACGATTTAGCAATCTCGGTGTGGATTTCAACTGTCGCCCAGGGATAAACGAGATTTCAATCGTTTGATGTTATGTAGGTCATTCTGTAGGTCATTCTTATTGATAGGCCCTGATAGGCAGTCGCTTTGATTGCGGTTACTTTATTCTAGAGAGCAATGCGTCATACTTCATGGTGTTAGGCACCGTTTAAACAATGTTTCACAAAGGGGAACTACTCGTGTACGTACGTCTACGTACTTTATCCCTTAAGTGTTATTCTACTCTGAGCCCACATTTTTTATCATCTGTCGATCACGACAGTACAAACTTACGCTACATATTCAAAGACTCATCATCTTATTCGGAATCGACCCAACTCAAAAAATGCGACGGCAACATTAAACGCAATTTTCATTGAAATAATTAAGGACTAACACTCTGTGGTGTTTGCTCGTAGTGTGAGGAGATTTCAAAATATTCTAACGGGGGTTTCCTCCTGTGGGTGAAGAAAATCTATGCTGAAAAAAACGAGAAGCACTGTACAGTTTTTTCATTCTTGTTAGGAATCACCAACAGTGCACATCTCACGAGCCCCGGGGAGATTCGAACTCGCAACCTCCCGGCTAATAGTTGAGAACCAAACCGTTCGGCCACAAGCAGCTGATCGGCAGTATGACTTAGACAGAATATAGCGCCACTCATCCTTCAATCACGGAATTTACATCACCTGGTCACATTTTGACTGACTCATCGAGTGACAACTTCCCAGATGGAAGTTCCACTCATCCGGTGTATTATTTGTCCTTCTGTGATTCAAGAATGAGTGATGTCCTATTCCGTGTACGTGTGAGTCAATCAGACTGCTTGTCAGCCACTCACTACCAGCGAGGAGGTCTCGGGTTCGAAACTCTCCTCACACAACTAACAATCTCTGTGTAGCTTGGAGGAAGAATACTTGCACCAACTGAGTGAAACCCCCATCTGAGAAGTTGTCAGTCGAGAAACCAGTCAACCGGTGACCACGTGGTGGGGGCTCCATGATCAAAAGAGGAGTGGCGCTGTGTCCTGTCTAGATGCGAGTTAATCACACTGCTGATCAGCCACTCATGAACGGACGGTGTAATCTTCAACTACTTGTTGGGAAGTTACTGGTTCCATCACCTTGGTGGCCTGTGAGATGTGAACCGTTGATGATACCAAATGAGAAGGAAACAACTGTGCAGTGCACCTCGGTTTTTCGGCACAGACTGAGTTCACATACAGGATGAAGGTTTGACTGAAAGCGGTGATGTACATCGTAGTCTTTTCTTTATTTACACCTACTGCGTAGACAGTGTTGTTCGTAGGTTTCACAAATTGACCATTTTCTGCAATTGCCCAGGGTCATAGAGCATCCGAACATAAAATCTACTACCGAAAAAAACTTCGCCTTGAAAAAGAAAATCTGGTTGGACAGCAAACATGATCCTATCCAACGGTCCTCAAAAGCTGACTCAAATATGGCTACCTGGGAAGCACATCATCTGATGATTTCCAAAAATCACGGGATCAGATCTAAGCTTTTCATTCATAGCGGACGTTAAGAGCATTAGCCGTTCTTTCGTACCTGGAATCTAAATAGGTTCTTGTCCCCTGAGGTTTGATTAAAGGATCACTTGAGTTCATCGGCACTCGGGGTAATATGCTTAAAATCTGTTTCGCCATCCACAGATTGGGTTAGCTCGGTTGCTGTTCAGTCATTCCCGAGGTAACTGATTGGTATCCCAGAGTAGGATACTGTTTAAGTTGGCTGTATGTGGTCAGAATGAGGATTTCTATATTTTCAGATGTAACAAAATTAGATCCCTGATCAATTCAGCCTTTGTTCCTGAACTCTGAGAAACTAAAACAGGTTCACCAGAAGGCAAAAACAAGGCAGAGCGACTGACTGCAAGTAGGTTTCGTTGTTGCCTAGACCTAACATTCTACTCATAAGGTTGCTGAAAACTCTTCGATCGTCCATGACCGGTTTCTCCCTTCTTGGGGTTCATCAAATGGGTGCAGTTCTCGATTTTCCGTCAACCCCATGTTCTACTTGAACTCAAATTGGGCAAATTTCGACAGATACTCTCATTTGCAAAAGGATTTTGTTTTTCCAATAGACTCAACTGAATCCAGCTGAATCTATCCTTTATGATGGTCCGCTTCATTCATTCTTCATTTTGTTCTAACTGCTCTCTAGTTCACACACAAACTCGCGTTAATTTGATGACAGTCGAGCAAAAGAGATCGATGTCAAAGTAGGGCTGATTTGCGGAACATGGGTTGGGGAGTGATGTTCTACACTCTTCGCCTGAATCCATTCTATTTTCTGTCCGTCTGTTGGCATGACAATGTTAGATCGGAAAATACAACCGAGACAAGCTGTCTTCTCGTAGTGAGAGAATTGTCTTAAGTACAGTCTGCTTCGTCAAATTTCTTTTGTGAGACACCTCAGCGATCTGAACACATCTGGATAAGCTGGCTTGACGGAAGAAAAACACAAATTTCCCACTACTGTGCTTCCCTCAAGTTGGGACATCCCTCCTAAAGGGACCAGTTTGTTCTGGCTCGCAAGCTTTATCATTGGGTTGTTGGACAGAATTCCAAACCTTCCACAACGGAATAAAACATTTTTGCACCTTTAGCCCTACTAATTTCCAACACGGCCATCTCTCTCAGAATTCAGGGAAGGCGAAAAATGATGGTCATCTTAGTTGTTTATGCTGGACTATAATGAGCCAGGACGTACAAAAGCCCAGTTTAACTTTTCTGGTTATCTCTGGTGCTCATTCATAATACTGTTTGGTAAGCCTGGTAGTTGAACTTCCTGCATGAAGAGGTAGACTCATGGTTTGTGTCTAACACCACGAATTATGAGACTTAACATATAGCATGAGGTAAACGGTCTTCAGTCTAGTTCTATTCAATGGTGCAACACTTACAAGCAATGTAAGCAGCAGTTCTTAGTGAAATATCAGTCGCTTGGCAAGTAGTCCGAATAAATAAATCGCTTAACGAGAAATGAATCGCGTTTGGTTTAGTAAAAAACGTCATCTGGCACTGCTGAGCTATTCTCAAGCTGTCAATGACCATGAATGTAAGGATTGTGGTGTCGTTGAAGAGTAGTGAAGCCCCTGAACAATTCTCACGTGCGCTTGAGTTGATTCCTCTTTGATTCGCACTGGTGAATATGGAATCGGTTAGCTTGTCTCCGAATGTCACGTATGCTTAGTTTTTTCTATAAAATCCTGTTCAGTCATGCTCCAGCATAAACTTGTAACTCCATTTTAATGCCAGAGGCGGCTCACGAACCGAAGTTCAAGTAAGTTAATTTGAGAATGAGAGTGGAGGTGAACACCAGAATGTCGACAATCAGGGCTAGGTTGGAACAGTTTCAGACACCGACTATGCGTTTCATCGGCACACACAAAGGCAAGTAGAATATTAATCTTGTTACCGTGCGTTCGAATTCCGGTGGGTGGTTATTGACCAACATACCAACACTGCTTTATTGAAGACGATGTCCTGTATTGGACTAAAAATCTATTTAAAAAGGCTAATGAAAAGCCCATAGGGAGGCGAGACAATGGACGGTGAGAAGAATGAAGATGATTTTAGATCCAAAATACCTACCCGAATAAATGAAATCTCACAAACAAATTTGGCGCATAAGTCCCCTGTGTCCTGTGCTTAGTGTTCACTGTGTGGGAACCATGTTTCAAGACGAACCAGATACGGCAAACAGGGTATGTCGCGTATAATGTATAATCTGTGGTATGTAAAATACATACAGTATACAAAAATTCGAAAATGTATTCGGTTTTCATATGGATTTGATCGATTCACGCAAATGAGGATCTCCGTCCACCGTTGTATTGTTTGTCCAAGTGGCACCAGTAACAAAAAGAAAGTGTTCCTCCCACTTTGTTAGAAGGCTCAACCCAAGTGCTGCATCAATGAGACAGAAATGACGGTAAAAACTTTTCATCGTCATCAAGTTTTCAGGAAGTCGACTTAACCGAAAAGTTTGTTTTGCATACTTCACCTCCCCAGAAAATTCAACCACTCAGCGTGTACGATCCCTATATGTCTACACTCCAAGTTTTACATCTAGAGTGTTGCTAACTCAACTATAAAAATTGTGAGCGGGTAGTTTGTTAGAATATGTACTTCTTGCACAAGTGTCGTGGCGTTTAATGATGAAAGCACTCTTCACTGAGCATTTCGGTGTGCAACCGAAGCCGTACTAACGATTGCGGATTGCAACCAAGCTTCGCTCTTAGTGCAATGTTCAGTACAGTGAAAGCTCCCGAGAGAGGCAGGCCAACAACCAAGGGGTTATTTTCTTGACATAACATTTTAAACAGAAGGTTGCTAAAGACTCTTCGGTAGCTCATGGCCGGTTCTGCCTTTCTTGGGGCTCATCAGGTAGGCGCAGTCCCCGAATTTTTCCAAACCTTACGTTTGCTTGAATACGAAAATGCTCAGCACATGCATTTGAAGAACACCGTGACTAAGGGATTTAATGAAGTCCCCCGTTAACATGAAAGTGATTCTCAGTTGAGGGACTTCCACCATTTGCTTGCAACTTGGTGTCAGTTAGAACATAAGAATTATGGAAACTCGAGGACTACGCCTTGCTGGTGAGCCTCAAGAAGGGAGAAACTGACAGTTAACTGTCGGAGCGTTTTCAGCAACCTCATCCATAATATCGTGCCCAGGGTTACGTGGGGCGGCCTTTATGCACCATATTCAGTTGAAAAATACCATAAACAGTTGATTCAGTTGGATCTTCTGTTAACACCAAAGTAATTTGCGAATGAGTATATTCAACCCAGAGGTTAGTTGTCACTCATAAGGTACCGGATTTCGAACTGTTCATTGCACTGTTTACCATTCTATAACATGTCAGCACATAGACGAGCCAAACTCTCATCGTTTCAATCAGCGTTGAAAGTAACCTATCAGCCGATAATACTAACACTTAGTTGCCATGTAACCGTGAGAAAACAACGCTGTACTCTAGTGAAGAAAGGAGTTGAAGACTAGGTACGACAAAGTTTAACGTCTTTTGAAGAAACCTTCAATAGCAAAGATGAGAAAACTTTGAAATGTACCAAAGTAGACATATCTGTGCATTACGTCATACTAAGAGGCCATCAGTGGGAATGAATCTCATCCAGTAAAATCCAAGCGCGAAAACGTAGACAAACGTTGCCAGGCCGCGCTGCCAGCAAGTGGCATCATAGGTGCTGTTTTCATGGTTTACGTGAGTGTGCCGTAAAGTTTCTAGCCACATGGAAGGAAGACCTTTAGGACTCCAGCCAGGGAGATGGAAAGCTCCTATCACACTCACTTTAAAGGCAACAGTTCTTATTTCGCCTTGCCTTATCATGGCCTGTAGGAGCTAATTTTTCTCCAAAAAATGCTGGTCGATTACGTAGAGCTTCTTTCGCTCAGTGCTTCCCCAGCTTGATCTTTTTTTCAGGTAATCTCTCCAACAGGAAAGTAATTCCTGACGATAAGCTATATTGACCACAAATAGTGAATGGCCTTCGTCTTAAACTGGTTCGGTTTTAGAGGTTCCACAAAGGTCTAGACATAACACACTACTAATAAGGTAGTGTGTTACGTCTCGAATATCATGCCAACTGAAACATGAAATGGCCTGTGTGCAACACATTTAGTTGAACATGATCGGCATGAACGAGAGATTCAGCTGAATTCAGTTAAATTCCCCGTCAAAACCAAATTCGTATGCAAATGAGAGGATTTGGCGAATTCCACAAAGATCTTATCCATAGCAAATCGAATTGGTCCACCGGTCAGACATTCAACGGCAGTAGACGTGATTTGTTCCAGAAGTTTAGCAGCTTTTCTTATTTGGAATCCCTTCCTCAGAAAACGTCTGTTTGCTTTAAGTATCGGTCATAACCATCAGGCTACGACTATAATCGCTCAGGTGAGATCAATTAACTGTACTGGCATTTTCGGCTAGACGGCTGACTAGAGTACCAAGTAGTGGCGGATACGATTGGCGCCACAAGACTGATGCGTTAGCTTGAATAAGCCCCATTGTGTTATTGATGAATGAACATTGGCTTCTTTGGAGACAAAATATGGTCACGGGGAGAGATAATATAACATCTGGTAGAAGCGTGGGGTCCGTTCCATGGGTGTAAGAATTTTTGCCGTAGACTTCTTGGGCCTATTTGGAGGTGACTGTTTTTCAGCGTGACCGGGTGTTCGATGCTGTTGCTGTGCCTAGCTCTCACTAGAATAGATAAGGGCTTGCCTGCCCACCACAAAATGTGTGGAGCAGTGGAGCTAAACACATCTTCGTATCCTGGAGCCAGTAGAAAAAACTGAACATAGTGGGTTCTAACCAACCGTCTAAAAACCGGGAGTAATAATGGATAAAGGAACACCACATAGCCCTAGTGAAGCAGTTGGCCGGGGTAATTCAGATCCTTGGGCTTGAAGGAATGCTGATAGACTGATCCTGAAAGTAAAACAGATTCTCCATGAGCATAATCTTTCGTTGAGCCTGCACACACTATGCAGACCGATAGTGTCACCACACATCACATCACAGCGATTAAAGTGGCGTTCAGTATATGGTGAGGGAGAGACCGGTAGCGGCACACGTCTCTGCGTCACTGTTCAGAGCGAAGAAATAACAGGCGGCTAAAGCGCGGCTGCATCAGCGCACCTGGACATGTTTGGTTGTCTACCCTTGGGTATGGCGTGAAATGCAAAATTAACCATGTTCACTGACATGGATTATGTTATCCAGTCTCAAGGTTCCTCCAGTCACTTGTTTCGTATCTCCCAAGTGGACGCTAAACACGCTCCAGTGGAACCTTGTCACAAACTTGGAAAAGCTGCTATTCAACCCACGGGTGGGCGGTACTGCCGTTCAAGATGGTCCACTGTATGGCGAGACATTTGGCAGCAGCTCACTTTATTCAGATTCATCTAATTGGTACTTTCCTCTAAACACATGGGAGCCGAGTGTGTTTTTGGTGCGCTGATACAGTGGTTGTGGCGGTGATGTATTCACATTGTATGTCAGATGAAGCGATCCAGATTTCGATGCGGATTATAATATGCACTGGTTATGACCTTCAATGAGAGCGAAATCCGAATCCTTTTGATGATGGATACCCAGGATAATTGCATAAGGATAGAAGGAGGAATGTGCAAACTAGATTGACACAAATCTAACAAACCAGGTGGCTACCGAAAAACTTCTTCAGTAGAAAACTAACGGTCCAAACCATACTGAATTCGTTACCTTACCATTCGCACAGTTCTTATCGGTACTTCTGGCAACATGGGCGCCACTCTCACGCAAACTGGATCAATTCAGTCTCATCCTGAATTAGTCAAACTGGTAATTACGGATGACCAAAAAACTAATATATCATGAGGGCTTCAACAACATTCTTAGAGGTCAACAAAACCCACTGTAACTCATCGGCGAAGACATTCCACACCATGTCAGTTTGTGTTTTAGTTTCAAGGATTACTAGCAGCCTTATGAGTAGTGTGCTGCGTCTATACAATGTATTGCAATATCCCGAATATCGTACCAACTGAAAGATGACACTGCTTGGTGCAGAACCTTCAGTTGAAGAAGGGCATCATAAACAAGATATTCAGCTGGGATTCAGGCGAAGCTTCCGTGAAAACCGAATTGGTATGCGGATTAGTGCACTTGTCGAATTCTGTCCAATTTGGGTTCAAGTTGAACATAAGGATGAGGGGAACTCGGGGAGTGCACTCACCTGACGATCCCCAAGAAGGGCGAAGGCGGTCATGGGCTGTCGAAGAGTTTTCAACTACCTTATGTTTATCTGTTACGCTCACATTTAATATAACATTGGTTCCACTGTATATGAGGTTACCCCCCGCACCATACGTAACAAGTGGGTGTATCATGGCAAAGAGGACCAGCTGCATTAGAAAAATTCTTTTCTGACACACTCAGCGATCTATACGGTCGACGAAAAGACCTAGCAGTTTAAAACCAGGAAACCTCTTGAAGAAAGCAACTTTACTACTAAAAAGCCATATACTTTCGACAATTTTTATCACAGCTTTTGAGAGCTGTCTAATGGTCTCTGGAACCTTACGACCAAGCGAACGCTATGTTTGACCAATTTGTGCCACCTGATATACTCAACCTTGATGAACACAATAACCTTGCCTTTTCTTACCGTGAATAGTGTTGCTTAAAGTCTGATTGGCGTCTGAATCGGATTTGCTGGTCAGCACTGAACCAAGCAATAGCTGCCTGTATATACCAAGGGAACCACAGATGGAGCGACGTGCAAGCCCTTGGAACCTATGTAGATCCCAGGAAATAAGTTCGTTTGTGGAACATGGAGAGATCTGTTTCAACCTATCAGTTGGCCTAAACATGGCAGCATAGCAATGGGCATCGGCACCAGTTACCTGCTTATTATCGACTTACCGGTGTCCTTCGTCAGTTCCTTTAAGCTTCAACTTAATACAGCACCTCCACCAGTATAGTGCAATACATTTGTTACCAGGATCCTTCAATTGGCATATCATTAAGGCGGTAATGGATGACCTAGTGGCATTCCATTATCCCTGCGGTCAGTGATGTTGTCATTCTCAGAAATGACTGTGTCGGACAGATACTAGTTGGAAAACGGAACATATTTGAGCTTTAATTTTGTTGTGTAATAATATGTCAGATAAATATATAAACAACGTAGACGCCGTATTACATCTAATGGCAAACCGGAGAACAGAAAAATGACAGCAAATTAGACTGACCCATACCTCCTACCACCACCGACCAAGCCACTGGTAACAGACGCGAAGAAAACATTAAAACAAGAAAGGGTAGCGCCTAAAAGTGCTACATAGAAGCGGCATTAATTGAATCCTACTCTCCCACGCGACAGCAAATATCGGTGAGGGAGATTAACAGCTAAAACACTCAAGTAAGGTCTACGACGTCAAACCCGAATAGAAGCAATTTTCATAAATCTCTTCTGAATGCATCATTCACCAATCAAACATTCAATTCAGGAACAAATGCAACATCTTAGAAGAGGTCCTTCGTGCCAGCCACCTCCGTCCACTTTTTCCTCCGGAGAGAGTAATCGATTTACAGAATCAGTTCCCCTATCTTCAATTTCTAATGCTGCTATCACTTCGAACCGCTTCCTCCATAGCCCATCGGTTAGTTGTTGAATTTGGACCCACCGGTAATTAAGGCATGTTGCTATGCATCAAATGAACTCAACGAGTTGATTTACTCAGCTTGGTTGTTTCGATCAACCAATAAATTGGTC
>SJOL01004800.1:194058-212540 GCA_004794785.1 Opisthorchis felineus | reverse complement strand
CAGCGCGTCACAGCCTCGTACCAAAGCCAGACAGCGTGCGTCAGCATTGGATCGACGTCAGACAACGCTCACTCAATATGCAGCGCGTCACAGCCTCGTACCAAAGCCAGACAGCGTGCGTCAGCATTGGACCAAGTTCAGACAGTGTCCCTCCAATAAATAGCTTGAAGCCGTTGTACTTCTCGCACTTGCGCTGCACTCGCACGCACTCGCACTCACACTCGCTTGTTCGGAATAAAGTTGTTGTGTTCCCTTCTGTGAGTCTTTTTCCGGCACTAGGCACTGGAGCGGGGTCAGCAGTAGATATAACAAATTCTAGAGGTTTAATTTTGACCCGAGCATTGCTGTAGGTATAAGTACATCGACTGATGTAGTCTGCATGTTCACCCGCAGGCCAGAATGGTGTCAGAAACTGAGAAGATGAATCCGCACGTGCTAGCAGGACGATCTCTTAAACTGTAAACAGTGGCCTCGTAATAGGCTTAGTAAAGCTAGATGTAGAAGCTGCAATGTGTATCGATGTTCCTCTAACGAGCAGGTGGTGGTCACCACGACCACCACCACAGCCTTCCATGTTACAGAAGCGAAGTAGCCAACGATTTCCTGTCATTTGGCCTAGCCTCAAATATATCAAGCGTACCTTGATCTTGTTTACAAACAAAAGCCGGTGTTTTACAGACTCTCGGATGAAGTACGGACGTTATCCAAGGGTCTGTGGCTTCCTGTACGCAACACACTGCAAGCATGTGGGGCAGGACAAGTAAGCGGTTTCAACACAGTGCCTCGCGAACTTTTGTAACACGTAGGCTTTTCGATTTTTCGTGGACTCAAAGAACCCTTATTTAATGAGCTGATATAGCATATAATCTTGTTTTTAACTAGGGGATACACAACTGGCTTTGTGAGTAAAAGGCTGTGCACTATTCGAACCTACTTGCATAAAATCTTGAAAACTGAAACTAACCTAGTAATTCTGTGTTTTCCTCCAATGATGTTTGTTTCATAGATGCCCACTTTGAAAACAATTCCTAGCTCAACGAAACAACAGGACGCTAAAAGCCTTTGGTGTTTTGCACTCGTTCACTTCTCAGATGCTATATCTGAGATAAAAATAATCCATTGCGAGTTTCCTAAGCCGCATGCAACAAAATCACTCGAGAAAAAGTCACACCGTTCACTTTCTGCCAACTCATCTCCAGACAAACAAATCTATGGGAGAAAAGTAGCGTAGCCTTGGGCTTAGCAGCCAGTATCTTCCAGAAAAGAATAACTCCAAGGAAAAATTACTTTGACAGCTCCCAAGAATGTTCTCTATCATGGGATACTGATATAGTTATTCGTGAAAGATAGCCCTTTGCCATTCTTACGGAGGGAACACGCAACCACAGAGAGGATTTTAAGCTTCAGGCTAAGTAAATTGTTCATTTCTCCAAAATACCACTTTTAAGAGATTTCTATCTTTCACAGTGACAAGGTCAGGACCAGATCATTCGATTCGCTTCTATGAGAGTTTCGGTTTCGTTTTTCGCCCTTAGGTAAATTGTTTCAGGGCGAAACCAGCTGCAGTTGGGGAAGCTGGTGGTAGTTGATCTTTGATGACAATGTTATCCACCTAGTGGTGGGAGTCTTAAACTTCCTTCCTGGAAAATCATTTCGCTTGGGCAGATTACCGATTAGGTGATGTTTCAATGAAAATGAAGCAAATATCATGCGGCATCATGCATTGTCCAACATAAATAACGAATTTGTTCTGTTCATCAAATATACTGTTTGCTTGAGGATGCATAAAATTTAACCACATTATTCCCCATCTGCTGTTATGCGGATGGTAACGAGCGCTGTCAGCCAATCGCTTGCAAACAATTGTCTAACTACCGGCCTACGCTGATTGGCCAACAACCATCAATCGAGTGGGGATGAGTCCAAACATCCGTGTTCCGTGCATTGAACACTTGGTGGCCAGTTTGAGTGACAACAAAAATTCCACGTCCTAAGTGAGTGTACAGTTTTCATTGTAGGGTTTCGGCAACCCTTGTACTAGTCTCAATGAGAACACTAGGGTAAGTTGGCCATGATAAATTGGTTTTGTGCTATTTTTGGTGGAGTAAGATAGGATAATTTACACAATTGTGTCATTGTACTACCTGGTAGACCGACAGCAACGCACACGTGTTCGATTTATACCAAATCGATCGGAAGGCTCAATGGTTCTGATCACAGCTTAGTAGGAAAATAAGAGTACGTTTATTAATATGAGTCAGGTGAGTGTTAGAAGTGATGCAAGGAATGGGATAAAACCACTCATTGGACCATCCGTAGATTATGACATTTTAGGAGTCAGACTGGCAACTTAGCTTGAATGACTCGAGCTCACCGGTGGGGATACCTTTAGAATTTGCTCAGAGTGAATGTCTGGACTTGTGCATACTGAGAGTTTCTTGACGTAACAAATTTTACCTGGGAGCAGGCATGCTAATATGATCGGGCCGAATAACTCATCGTCATAAGAACTTGGTGTTATCGAGACAGTGAAATCCAGTTTTTGAAGCAGTGGGTGAGTTCTGAGAAAATCTACAAGTATCCATTTCTCCCCTGCTTGTTTTTGCAGTACACAGTCTTCCAGGACATCTTTGGTCACACCATCACACTCCAGGTGACCCATTTTTGAATGTATCCTCAAACTTCTAGCCGATAATAGCTCTTTCTCCATTTGCGGCCTAATTTTTCACTGTCAGAACCACAGTTGCCCCTTAAGTTGGGACTCGATGAAGACAAAATCTTTCAAAAATAAGTGTTCTAAAAACATGCATTTGATACATAGGTTCATAGCTTTTACATCGAACCAGCTCAAACCAGCTTCTCTGGTCACTTTTGCTAGTCAGTGGATCAAGTCCTGATGGTGTTCAGAGACATTTCACCCGAGTACCACCAGCTATAAGAGCTATTTTAACGGTACAGACTGAAATGTTTAAAAAAATTACTTGCCTTCCTATTGGGCGCTATGGGGTGCCTGGTTTCCAGTAGTTTAGAATTCACACTAATTTTGACATCATCAATTCACGCCTACCATGCCAGCACATCAAACCGGTTTTTTGGAGAGTTTGGGCAAATGGCACGTTCGCAACGATCGGAACAGGAAGTCAAAACCAACAATCCTGGCGAGCACGAGAAGTCGGACGTCCGGAAAATGCAGATAATGACGGAACTGATTGAGAAACAGAGACGGCTAGATAAATACTGGTAAGATGCCAATATATTCTCGTGGCACGCTCGAGATAACGCTTCCGGTCCATCCTATTCAGGCGACAGAATGTTAAGAATACTTATCGTAGACAGTTATTCCTATTTTTGGACCAGTTGGTGGACGGACTGTTGCGTTTGACTGTTATTATTATCATCATTGTTTTTACTATTATTTTTGTTTTTACCGTCCTTATTATTTGGAACGTGCAGTTTAGATTCATTGTTGTTTCCGTGTCAGCTTGGATTATTGTCCAGTAAAACGACGAAGACAGATTCTTCCTAAATTTCAAGTTTGAAAATACTTGTTTGTGACTTTTCAGACACAATTTTAGTCTTCCCCAATTTGGTGAACATTTCTGGAAACAGAGCTTCTGTAGGCTCTCCGGATGTCTTCGGAAATCGTTCGGGCACTTATTGGTATCTAGGAGCTTTGCGCAACAAGGCGGTAGCGAAAATGATGAGGGTTAAGATTCACAATTTTGTGATGTGTACATCATGATACTTCTTTTCGAATTGTGAGTGGGACCGGACAAAAGTAAACTGGTACTCCGTAGTAAAGTAGCCAAGGACTTTATCGGTTCAACTATTACTGAACTAGCTTATCGCTAGTAACTTGATTCTCAAGCATCTACCACCTCAAGCCTGCTGGGCCTTCACTATTTTCAAGCTATTGATACTGTTTGCTGTACTTTGTATCACGTCACCGCCAGGCTATATTTTTTACAGTGGCGTTGCTAGGCCCCTCGGGCCAGAAATTTTTGGGTCCAACATAGCCACTCGAATGGTTCCGTAATTGTAAGAGACACTGGGAGATATGTTGGCCAATGAATGAGGAATGGAAGTTGATTGAACGCGGGTCGCCCAATTGAGAACCGCCAACACACAAAGGGGACGAACTGCATTCGCATTCGCATGGAAACAATGTCGATGAGTTCAGCCGTTCACCCACAACCAAGTCTAGCTTGATTGTTGCAATTCAGTGTGGAGCATTCCTCCATCGGTGGAGTTACTACAGAACTTCAATCAAAGTGTCCTGCACATCTTCAATTTATGAAGCAACATGTCTAGAAAATTTCAAGACCAGCGGTTTTGTTTGGTCTATTTGTGAGGGTTCCGCAGTTGGAAGTTGAGTACCATCCTGAAAAAAAATCATTTCAGCTTTGGAAGAAGTACCTCCTTCTCGAATGTGCAAGTATTAATGCAGTCCAATTCTGGAGAGTGTTCCTTTTATTAACACATTAGCTGTGCTGACAAAGTCACATTAAAATTGTCCCTACATTTATAGACTTAATGCACTACTCACAAGGTTGCTGATAGCTCTTCGACAGTCTACAACCGGTTTCGCCGTTCATGGGGTGCAGTTCCCGAGTTTCTGTCAACCTTATGTTCTACTTGAACCCAAATTGCGCGAAATTAGCGAAATGCACTATTTGCATACCAATTTGGTTTGGACGGGAGAATCACCTGGAACTCAGCTGAATCTGTCGTTTACGGCATTTTCAAGCAACAGAATGTGCTGCACCAGGCTGACTCATGTTTCAGTTGGTAGGATATTCCCTACATTATTCGCTATCAATTACTTGGAGGGGCTTGACTGAATTTACTGCTTCCTGTTAACTTAATATTGGATAACCTAGTGTGAGCATTTCTTCAATGGATGAAATCCAGTTGGGGCGAGATAACTTCAATTTTTGACGAAGGTTATCGGAGGTAGACTCCCAGACCGGAGAGCCGTGGCATTTGGGGTCGTCATCCTCATCATAATAAAATCTACCCGGAACAGGCCTCGAACAGGTGTTGTTCGCTATTTAGCCTAGCTACACTGGTGAAGTGCCTTGGTTTGGTGCTTATGCATAAGCCTCAGTGCAACTGCGGAATTGAAAACATGGCGGGTGCGAACCAGGCCGAACTCTGGTGGCCTGTGACATTCACACGCTTCGGAAGCGGTCACTTATGCAGTGTCTTCGTGATAAAGTGCCATTACGACGCCGGATAATATGTCGCATACATTTTCTCGTTGCTGGCCCCCACAGTTGTTGCCCTGGTCAGCCAAACCCAGGTTCGCCAACTTAGGTGCGCCCTATTACCATGCCGTGAAGGTGATTCAGTATGCTGTGGCTCAGCGGTGGAGCGAGTACCACGTGATGTCAAACGCCTGGCCTGGAGGCATTTATCACAGCAACAGCCGTGAATGAGGGTTTTATAGAGTAAAGTCAAGATTAACGTACCATCAACTGAAGTTTCAGTGTATATCCCGGAATAAAGTATGACGAAGTTTCTGAATGAAAAGAAGCGAGAGAGCTTGGAGAATATTTACGTCAACCATCTGAGTAAAGCTTTCCGGTTTTCTTCTGGCAATGACATTGATGATAGGATAGGCAGAGTTGCCTGAAACCTATATTTACTCAGTAGCTGGTAAGGTTGGCAGTCTGACCAAAACACGGCTCACAACCGGTGTAAAGGTACTATTGTTGAACCAAAAAGCGTCTGTAGTCCAGGGTACCGGGCGAAACAAATTCGATGTAGCATCAGGCTTCTTCCTCGACCTGTTAATAACTTCGCGTCATCCAAAGCGAAAAACGAATATTGTTTTCCAAAAGCGAATGGTCGTGTCTCAGTGATGATAAATTTTGTTGCTTGTGACATCATGTTCCTTATGGCAAGGATTTAAATCAGAAAATAATGTTCTCGTATTAATAAGCACGTTATACACGTGGCCTTTAGCAAGAAAGTTTACGACCAAACTCAACCGGCATAGACCAAAATTTCCACGCACAGAAATGGAGATCATTCTTTGACCTTCTCTGTTTGCCACTACCCGTAAAACCCAAGTAATTGTTTCGTTCCCACAACTTTAGAGCTGGATTTAATGATTAGTTCCGGTCTTTCGGTGATCTACTTAGTGGAGTATTTCGTGTGACGGGATCAGTGCACACATGGGGGCCTTCCGTCTAGAGAGGTGCAGCTTTCTGTTGGAAAATGGGCTGTATCCTGAAGGTATTGAGGACTAGACCCTTGAAGTTTATCTGAATTCCCAAAGATCTTTTACATTTTAACTCCAGGAACACATTCGTGGGGAAGTAAAAATAGGTAAGTTTTACCCATATTTTTCCAGTTAGCCAACGTAACATCACTGTGTGGCTTCGGAAGGGGAATGAATACCAAATAGTGATCTAGTGTGTATTTGTAACGCAACAAGAAGACTAGTAACGAACGTCTACGCAACACTAAGTACACTTGGGCTACATAGCGAACCATTCAGTGGAGTGAACAGAACCAAACACTATATTCATTCATCCAGATCAAATTCGTAATTTCAAAGGCCAGCATACCAAATCAATTTATGTGCACACAATGGCCACACACAGGTGGCCATTAGTCAGCATGAGCTTGATGAAAGCAAGCATGGCTTTGTTCCCGGCTGAGGGTATGATTATAGTGTCAGGGGCCTGCATACCTGTGTGATTTTGGCATTGCAGGACGAGTTTTGCTGCTGCTGAGTTCACGGGCCGCCGACAACAGGCCAGTTGTATGCGTCACACACACACGCACCCAATTAGTTGAAGGTCGTTGCGAGGCTCGTAGAGCTTGCATTCACATCACTCCGGGTTGAATTGTCCTTCTCCTGTCCTGGCGCCATTCTTCTGGCTAGTCCATACCAGATAGGGGAAACAGTGGACTGGAGTTTCGCTCTTATTAGAGCTCATCAGCCTTGTCGATATTTAACGTCAGAATATCTGATGACAGTGTGTTAGCACTATGCCACCAACGAAGGCTAAATGCACTTGAATTATCGTGCATGAGCAGTCGAACAAGTTCATGCCTGTTGTGAACCAGCAGAACGTTTGCACCAGGACAGGAGCAACACACGAAACGATTCTAACCAAACTGACTCTCAACCCCAAAAATAGAAGTGAGATTAGTTAGTGGCTATTATGATGGAAGCAGGTTCAGTACTGACTGGACCCCATTAAGAACCTGACCTGCTAGGTTGTCATTGCTAGCGAAAATTGCCTTTGAGTAAACCGAGAGTGTATTCATTCATTCGGCATGCTTGGACATTCACAATGATGAAAAAATTTGTCAGGTTAAATCAACTAATCAGTCAAGAAGTTGGGCGTTTTTCTGATGAATCCTGGATTCGATAATGAAGTGCGGGCGCCTGTAGTTTTTCATTCAATAAACCCACATTCGGGTAGAAAACAGAACAAGGACAAAAACGCAACTGCCTGCAGTGGTAACATATCGTCAAAAGAGATTGCTATACGTTAAAGGATTTTAATTCTAACTTTTAAGGCCGATTTCACTGAAGATCTTGTAGGTTTCATCGATTCTCATCGAAACCAGCTTTCACCCAGTGGGACGACTAATCGGGGCGCTGTTTGGAGAACTTCTGTTAATCGCAGTGATCATTGATGGGACGATACTACTTTTCAATGTGATATACTGAATGCATCTCATAAGTGTTCGACTTATTTTTGACATGCTGAATGCAGTTGCGTCTTCTAACTCCGAACAACTAATGGCAGTCGGAGTCGCTTACTCCTTTGGTTGCTTTGGGTATAACGGGTTGGAAGAACGCAGGCAAATTGTTTTTTTCAATGATTTCTAATTGTCGGACCAAGTGGATGTCAATAGGTATGAAATCTACTGAAACCTACTTTCTATGAGTGGAAGCCCTCGTAACCGACTAAAGGAAAATTACAAGGTTATATTGATGTTCCGCGGGTGACCCGTCGCTATTTAGAGAAGCATTCACCATTGAACCGACAGACACCGAGCAAGGAACGTACTTTCTATCAGCCCTAGGAAGGTAGTGGACCGTTCAAATGTGCAATTAACCGGTGTCGTGATAGCGAAACGGCTCCTCCGGCCGACGCAGACATTTCAGCTGCACTTTTCACCAAGTGAACCAAGCTACAAAGCTATCCACCTAAAAAAACCGATGCTCGATACCTAAACACATTATGAGAATCAATACACGACTTCATTCCCCAGATGCCGGAGTTAAGAAACAAGGTCACAGTAATCTCAACAATTTGGTCAACTGACATAGTGGAAGCTGACCAGGCTCTCGGTGACCTTCGCTCCCTAGATTGACTAAGCCTTAGGATTAACGCTGCGCTAATGGAACGTGTAGTCGTAAGAAAAACAAGTGTGATGAACCTACCTAGTTAGCGTCGTCCTCCAGACCACTGTCAACGGATGCCCGAAACCGTGGCATGACTTATTCTTGTTCCACTATGTTTTCGCATTCATGTTGAGTGAATTTTGCGACGAAAGGGGTGAACGCGAGGCATTACATATTATCAGATCAATACCGCCTGTTGCTCTTCAGCTTTTATTAACATGTTCGGCGTATCTCACATAAGAAACACCGAGATTCGCTTGACCATGATGATTACCCTATGCTCCACAGTCACTTATCAGGGGAGCTACTGCGCCTAAACTATGGATACATAAAGAGTTGGACTTATCACATGTCACAAGACTGCAACTAGAAAATTTTGAAGTCATAAATACGAGTCAGACTTTGCTTTGAATGAGATGGCTGTATGGGCTAACTTACCAACTTTCTATTGTAAGTGTATGACAGAAAGTGAAATATTAGTTTGACGGCACCACAACAATTTACAAGCTTCAGCAATAATACCAGCCTAGGACTTGTTGTCGTTTGTCTGTTCTCGCTGTAGTACTAAGGAGAAACGAATCGTGCTCCGAAGTTTATTCACAGATCGTTACAAGAAACATGTCTCCCAGTATGCTCGTCTACCTGCCTGAAGCTTGCTTATGATTGTTTTTTTTTCAGGTATGCGAAACTAACTATTTTCTTTACCGCGCCTATGCGGCTGCCCTCAAATGAGATAGCCTTGTTCTGTCGAGTGATCTTGGTGCGCGTGTACTCGGAGCGAATGACCCAGCTTTTTGCGCTGTCAGTTTGGAGACCGTGCGGTTCAGCATGAGTTACGGGCGATTGAGTCGATTCTAGAAGACTGTGTGAATAGTCGTTTGGCGTGAAATATACCAAACAGAGGTGTGCGGGCTTGTCGGTGAAATGAGGCCGACTATTCTTGTGACAATCCATACAGAGGAGTTATGATGAAGAAACAAACGCAGGTTGAGTTAGAGTAGCGTGAACGGGTTGGTGAGAACTGGGTAGACTGTCGTGGAGCGGGATATGTTTAGATGTATTCCAGTCAAGCCTATATACTTGCCCCGTCCACCGACTGTTACACAGTAGTTGCTGATAACCAGCAATAATCTGGTAGTGTTGGTCTGCAGAAATCATACTCAAGTTCTGAGTTGAATGAACATGGAAAACTCGACCTTGCAGCTCAGTGACAAGCAAACTAGTTGTGGGTAGTCGAGGGATTTGATTACGTTCCACCATATCGCCAAAACTTGGATACGAGCCTCCGGCCTAAACGTTCGGATTTCCAGTCTCTTGTGCCCTTCCGAGTGATGTGCATCAGAAGCCTAGCAGTATACTTCCTGAACTGACTTTGTCGAGTCAATCCCCAGAGAGACGGACGAGTTGATCACACTCCATCGGTCACACTAGTTAGAGGGATCATTCTTCTCGAAAAGCTCCCTTTGCCGGGCTCACTGATGACTGGAAGCGACAGTCTATAGCCTAATAACGACGCAATCAAGGCCCAAGCAGCGAAATTCAATCGTTATGGCAAGTGACGCCTCCCTCGATTGGGATCCCGGGATTCGATTAGTCATCGGTCAATGACACTAACGGGCATGATTAAGTCGAGTGGTCAGTGGCTCGCCTGCTTCGAATCTATCGCCTTCAATGTGCAGCTGCCTAATTTCATTTCATTTCATGAGGCAACTAAGGCGATTAGGCACCACTTAGGTCATAGTATTCACTGCTTAGCTCCTCCTCTGCCGCTTTCGTTTTTCGATGAATGAAACTGAAGAGGTTGAAAGTGATGTACCTCTGGTACATTTTTATGGCTGAGCGACCGAAATGAACAGAGGGAAGGTAGAGGGTACGCATCCACTGATGTCATCTGATACACACAATTAGACATGTTCTCCACTCTAGCCATGCATGACGCGCTCAGGTGCGGTGGTTTTAGAGCCGAAAACATTAATTATCAAGCGTACCGAACTCAAGACTGGATTTTGAATCCCGGTCAGTGTCCTGGACATACACACCGTGGGACCCTAATGTGATTAACAGTTGAGACCAGTGCTATTCTTTTGGCGTGGACTATCCAGAGAACTTACACCAAGACAAGAGGACTAAAGAAGCGTGGGAGATTCGGAATGTTACTACCGTCTCAAATGGCTGCACCCAAGACTGGTGTTTCACCGTCGTTCACCCAGAGGATATGCATTATTTGTTTATTCCGAAGTCTCGCCTAAGTGGTAGTCGTGAAAATACTGAACATCGGTCCACGAATTCCGGGCTTTTTTTGCGCCATGCAAGATGTCTAAGGGCGAGGAACTTATCTACTTTTCTTCATCTAAATTTGCTTTGTGCCCCCTTACCAAGTAATCAGGAAGCAGTAATGAAGTCGCAGCCACAGTGAACAACCAGTGTTACTATCAGGAGGACAACTTCTTGCTATTTACCTTCAGTTATCTGGTAGTAACATTCAGTATCTCTATGACACACCTTATGCTTCACTGCTCGTGAGTGTTACCGCCTCCCCACAACCACTTTGACGTTTGAGTAAGATCACAGGGCGGTGCGAACGCCTCATTTGAAGATTAGTACATTCCGCGATATCCGCATCAAGCAGTCGATTGCTTGAGGAATGGACCCACTAAGAAGTTCATCCGAGCTACCAAGACTCCGAAACATCGCCAATCTGTTTACTGACAAAAATCTAGCGAAAAATGATGATGCACCGGCCTGGATAATTGCATTTGGTATGTTTCAAACATTTCAGCCGGATGGAGTCGTTTTTCTTGCCCTACCATCTATATCAGCAGCCTCAATTGAGGGGCGCACTAGCAAATTAGGACAAACCAGGACATTACGAGTTTGACGTTGCGACTGTTTTCAAAGCGTAGTAGGTTCGCTCTAAAGGACCCTACACAACGTAATACTTTTATGCGGGAGTTTTGTGTCCACGTGTCTTCGCACTATTCAATGTAGCCAGTACTACCGTATCAGGTGATCACTGAAAGGCTTTCGGTATTGTACGATACACACCTGTTGCAACGCGATATTTTGAAGATATGAAGATCCCTGTAAATTATTAACACGAGTGGTATTTTCATACTACTGATAATAAGAAGGTAGTGAAACTTCTTGAACAGTGGTCGACGGACCACGGTGAACCGAAATGTCCTCACTACAGTGCCTCTTTTTCAGGAATTCAACTTGGGGATTCACGAAGGATTACGACTACTACGTAAGTCTTTAGAAATTTGCTACCCACATCTTATCGGTATGACGTACCTTCCTGTAGTACCAGGTCACGTAAACTCAACAGCCATTAGGGTCAGTTAAAATCAGTGACCGCTTGGTCACTACGGATATGAGGTGGGAAAATGCCAATAAAACCTTGATGGATACTAGTGTAAACGCCTCTGACGCGTACACGTTCCGTAGGCACTGGTTCAAGATTTCATCGTAAATGTTGGACGAAGGCATTTCATCGATCAGCTTGCATGAAGGCGTTCCTCACCTGGCTCGATCTGACTGCATTTTAATCACCTCACACAACACGATTCGTTGCTATTGATACCGAAAGTAAGCGGTAATTCAATGATGAATTCAGCACAAAAAGTCTAACAAAGTCGTGTCTCATGTAAGAAAACATCGGAATCTTTGTCCGTACGCTCTCTTGGTATCTGTTTAGTGAATGAGTTGGCTCAGAAACAAACAACTAAACCGAAACAGAATTCATCAAATGGACCTTACGTTTGAGAAGTTGGTACTCGACAATTCAGTTAAAACCAGATCATTATACGAGTTGGTGGTTAGAGGGACTACGTCCCGCTGATAATCCAATCGTGGTTGACTAACAGCGTCTTCAAATGCTGGGTTTGATCATTTCTCAGGAATGAGGGAGTGCACTGATCCTTCCAAAGGATGAAATATCCTGGCTTTTAGTATAGAATGAATTTGCCCTAGGGAACGACATCTAAAAAACAAAGACGTAGTCTCTCGAGTAAGGGACGCAATGTTCGTGCAATTATTCCGTCTTGTGCTGAGAGGTCGCAACATTCACGTCCACACCTGAGAACGTGTTTCCGTTTAATCAGACGGTCTCAATTTGAAGTATTGAGACCATGGTAAAAGCACGGAACACCGGTTCAATGCGGATGAGAATTTGTTGATTCGTCAATGTGAGCTGTAGCTCTGAGTGAGGGCCACACATGGGGATCATCCTAACGCCTATACGTGAGAAAATACGACCGGAGGGTGAACAGTTCTAAAGCTATCAGCTGGCTCAAACGGCGGCCCATAACTGTCGAGCTAAATGGGGACAACTGAATAGTTGAGACCCACGATATACGCAAATGGTCTGGCGGCCCATACCACTCAGAAGACTATGCGGAAACACACGCATAAGGTCAACTAACGCTAGCCATCATTCAGCCTGATTTGTACACCGACTGTCAGTCACTTCTAACACCGCTACAGGTTTAATACTCTGGAATGTCCAGAGTGCTAAAGTGGTCGTTTGAAGATGTACGCATAAAAGACAATTACAATAAAATTAAAATAAAACATGACTCCGTATACAAAATAAATTTCAATTAGTAATGAGGACAAACGGACAGTCCAACAAGCCAAATCAAAGGCTTTCAGTGGCGAACCACTCAAGGTTCCCTATTGTTATTATGTATAACTGAAACTAGACTCAAACTAGGCAAAAGGGACAGTTCAGATGCGGTGAAATTTTCATCCTGTTCCGCGGCAAATTACGTACATAATCTATCCCCTACTTGACCGTTTGTTTGTCCTTTTTCCCGTGGTTTTTAAGGGGAACTATCGACCGAACCGCAGCAATCAAAGTGTTATCGGTATAGAACCCCGTGCAGTTCCAAACACATCAGCTGAAAATTATGGATTCTATATGGACAGCGAACAGGCCATCAATATTCGAAACCTGGAGCGCGGAATGATTCGCGACATCAGGCGAAGTTGACATATGTTTGACATACGACCTGCATAATACAAACTTTCACAGATATCGTGTGACATATAAATATATATTTTTGAACCCAACCGTGTTCTCCCCTTCGAACCAACTAAGAAAATGAACAGGTGAATTGGCTGGAACGAGTAGTTTACATTAGTACAGGTGAACATCATACATTGAGGATGCGGGGAGGTAAACGCAAAATGGGAAACTCATAGAAAAGTGACCTTTTTCTGTGAGGTTGTGGAGTTGTGCTTCGGATGCTGTTAAATAATCAGAGAAGGGGGGGGGCGAATCAAGGAAATGAATCAGTGGGTTTAAGAAGAAAATATCAATCCGTAAATCAAATGTGTAAAAATTAAGGAATCGACGGCAGCGGTTGCTACGATAGAAGTAAAATGGAAATCTGCATTTATAACGATCCCATTTAAACAGCCCTTTCCTTGACCTGGCGCAATTTTTCCGGTTAGTCCATATCAAAGAGAGGATGGGACAAGAGGACGACCTATTAAACAAGAGGGACATGCATGGAAATTCTGTAGAACCCGCAACCACCTACAATTGAACAATTAGAATGATCCGGAATTGTGATGGCCAGGCTAAATGGTGGCCGTATTAAAGACGTCCATGAATTATAGAAACCCCTAATCGAGAGGACGATTTAGTCTAATTTTGTCTACCAGTAAATCTGCTTTAAGGAGAACAACTCACACAACAACACACACGAATGTCAAATGCCGTTACTGTACATAGAAATCGCCGCCGCATTGCCCGAACATGGCTGATACGGTCCAATTAGAACAATGAAGTGACATTGCTGTTCAACTAGTTTGACGGAAAGGTTAACTTTGATAAATATCGTAGGTTCCGCTTGGGGACTGCGGTTGAATAAAGAAGACATAATCATCTGATTCAGCTCGATCGTGTTGCGCACAGGTTAGCAGCCAACTACACAAAGGCACCCTATCCTAATGAGATCAGTTGAGCAAAATGATAGATCAAGGATAATTTCTACAACTCAGTGGTCAGCACACAAGACCAACAAAAACCTGAGGATCTTTCGAAAATTGGGCAAAACCCGATAACACGGTTGAAGGACTTGTATAACCCTTGATGCACCAACCAGCATTGCATAGGCTCTATGAGTATATGCATCATCGATACACCCTCTAAGGTAGCTGTTTTGTGATGGGTCATTGACGTAGGAGTGCATTTGCAATGCAAACCATCATATATATATCGAGCAACTTAAAGAGCACGGCATACCGAAAGGATGCGACAAGGTATCTGGTTAGCACGTTAGGGGCCGTCAACGCTGCAAATACCTACACGGGAAACCTACTATTTATTTCCGGTAAGTAACGAGTTTCAAATTCGGATTTCGTCCAACTTCCTTCCCAGGGATTCCAGTATTGTCTGGCTCTCGACTAGGGATAAAACGTGTGGAAAATGACTGTCAAGCTCAGTGAACAGCTTGACAACCAACGGGTGCACCAGAACCACCAATGCCTAGAACCTTTACCGTACCTTTGCACTTGAACGGGGTGTTGCGAGCGGAGTGGGTGATAAACACCGCCGGAGGATTCGTTCCCGAAAGCCGCCTGGTTTGGCACTTCGGAGAAGATGCCCAATCGGATCGGGAGCCTGATTGGGGTAAATGAAATATGTAGAGAAAAATAAAAAAAGACAGATCACTGAGTGCTGGTGAGACGCTGGATCTTGTGAGTCACAATACGACAAGCACCATGGGAACGAACCTCTTCAGAGTTGGAGGGGTTTAGCGGAGCCGAAGGAATGGAATGTCCATCAGCGCGATCACAGAGGCCGGTCGGTCCAGCAGCCCACAAAAGGTGCCGATTCGGAGCTGAAGACTGGTAGAAAAGGAACAGAGTGGGTTGAGGAGTTCTGGTACACCAATACGGGGAAAATTACACAGAAGTAGGAGAACCCTGAAGTCAACATTACGAGGGAAAACAGCCAACTGTCTCGGATGGGTAACTTAACAAGCGGCACAGTGGAGACGGGAGGATTTCACGGCTTCACCGGGGATTATAAGTCTCTAAGTTACACTAAAACGTGGGAAATGAGGCGACGTTCTTGAATAGATGGAGGCACACACGCCATATGACGTTCTCCCAGTGTTGAAACCTCGGAAGAAGAAAGGCTTCGTCTACAACAGGGAGCATCCAACATTTGATTGCGACCACGAATACCGAACTAGAATTGACAAAACAAGGAAACCACAGCGAAATAACACGATAGCTACAAATTACATGCAAGAGAAAACAGAGTCAAGACAAACCTCTTCAGTATTGGAGGGAGTTGGCGGAATGGATAATGGGAGATGGCTAGCTGCGTGACGTGGTTGTGCACTCCACAGCAGGCGTTCACTTGGGTGCGTCGGCTACAGAAGACAAGACAATGCATGTAGTTGAGGTACCATCGAGGAAAACAAATGCTATAAAACGGAAAGAGAACATAAGAAGTAAGAAAGACAGAGACACAAACCAGATGAACGCAAGGACAGTCTCTATATGAGCTAAGTATATCAGATTCTCTCTTAAAAAAAGCAGCTCGAAATCAGAAGCCGCCGGAGAGGACACAAATTATCAATGAATCGGATATTCACCAGTGCGATTGAACATGGAACTGAGAACGATGCACGTAAAACAAGCGCAGCACATGGCAATCAACTGCTACCCTGAGTTGTGTTCATAAAGAACCAGGTGTGACACAGAATAGGGTGTTTTCCTCACTAACCTTCGCGGAATAAGTCCAGATAGCTCGCGCCCCAGCGGCAGCAGTCACCACTGTCGTCGAACCGACTGTTAAAAGTATGCGAAATGAATGACTGCTCCCGATTACAAGGAGTGGAGGTAGCCAGATAAATCGGACACTGTGGTGTGGTTGGGTAGCAGAATAGGCCATGGTGTGTAACATATACGAAGCTAAGATTAAACTGTTGAAAGCACTCAAACACAACGCGTGACAAAAAGTGTTGTGCAACACACCTTCATACCGCTGTGAGGAGTGACCTGAATAGGGGACAAGCATCTGCGAAGAACCCGTTCACGTAGTCCACCTGGCTTTGCACTGCGCAGGAGCTCTTCGGTGTAGCGGGGTGGCTGGAACAGAGGAAGCATGAAGAGATGAATGAGCTTTTACTGCAAGAATAACCAACAGTCAAACGTACAAGAAAAGCAGTAAACCAACTAACTCTGCCTGTCGGTTTTACATGTCATCTATAAGCTGAACTGATGTTAACACCATAATTATATGAATTATGATTATGAATTAGTCTGAACCTTGTTAGGGAGGCTAGCAGTACGAACTTTTCCAACCGGATCTCATCACTATCGACGTTCGAATGGTCGCCGAATACCCATCCACTCCTCGTCATTCAGCACCCTAAAGAGTATCGAATGGGAATACTGGACAAATTGGTATGAATCCAAACTGAACCGACTAGTCAATCTGGGGAGCCATTCATGCCTATGATGCTCGAAACTGAACTCTTTACAGAGTGACTTCTAAGTGAGACGCCACAGTAGTGTTTGTTTGGAGTCAGGGTCACATACCATAGAACGGATGGGCCTCCGTAACTATTCAGGGAAAGCCGACAAACAGATATAACAATGCTCCACCGGTGTGTTCCATTATCTATGCTTTGTTGCAGTCGTTTTCAGTCTTGAGGATTTGTTTTCAATGTTGACTGCCTTGTTTCCGCTGGTATACATAACCCTTTGTTCTACTGCTACGTTGAGTCGCTGTAGTAGTCCTAGCTGCACTTTCCTTACACAGGTATCCCTCCTTTGTTCAGTAGTCATTTCATCGTATTCTTAGACGGTTATGGACGTTTTCAATCACTAACCCTCCGTTTGTTGTCCTGCCTGGCTGATGCCTAAGCCCGCGGATAATGTGTTGGGTAGGTGACGCTGCGTGGAAGACACTGATGCAGGAGATTCGACACAATGCCAAGAGAAGGCATGAGTCTTTCAGCCGGTAGCACTCCGATCAAGTCTGTGCGACAATTGAACATCCAAACTGAGAAGCTTTATGTAGAACTACGTGTACATTTGCTTACAGGAAACTTCCCGGTCCCCAGCAGGGTGAACCATGGAGCCCGCGGCGACGGCACCGGTTCACACGCCTCTAAAGTAAAGACCATCCGTTTAGGGTGTCCAAGAGCTTCCCTACATTCACTATGGAGCAACGTCTTGCCAGGTTGACACTCCAAATCGCGAATCAGCAGTACAACATTACACCCCGAAATCAGGGTTTAGCCGGCTTACCTAGACAAACAACCAGTCCCCTGACAACCCACCTAACGGGCTAGACATACGCTTTCGCTCATCTTTGGTGGTGTGTTCACCTTAAGAATGAGGTGAACAAGACTTCTCCAAAGGTGGCTACATAAGTAGCAGGCCTTTTTGGAGCATTTCCAGTACATGGCGGTTGGTCAATCTATTACCAGTAACATCAACTCACGACTGTACTGGGACATTGGAAGCCTGGCTAAGCGGTGAGGGAGCTCAACGGGTCATCCTCTGGAAAGACTTTGGTACCCATTCGGGTAAGCAAAGCAACGTCGGTTCTTGCTTGGAGTACTATGGTTCCACGACACTTTATAGAATCGGATGGATCCCCTACTTATGCAGACCGACTCACGTGTCTTTGGGAAGAAAGACCTGTATCAGAATTCAAAGGAGTTGCATAATCCACCCTGAAGCAGCTAAAGTAAGGCGGTCATACACAGTGAAGAGCATAAAACGATGCTAAACCGAGAGACTGATATCTGATAAATTGTGACACCTATATGCTCCAATTCTGTCGTGCGCATGCTCATGTGCAAGCACCGTTGGAGCGTCCACAAACGCATCGATTGTACCGATTTGTTAGATTGTGGGTTAAAGTGGCAAAGTGAACAAGTTGCAACCATGCCTCACTAGCTGAAAAAAACTGGCGTATTGGTATGTGGAGCTTAGAAGTAGTGACTAGGGTATCGGGTGCTGGATAGCGTAAGAGGACGGTACTATTCAGTCTGTAACGGAAGATATTTTTGTGGAGGCCTGCAGGCGCCGGTGGAAGAGGGTTCCACTAAAACGGATATATATATATATA
>SJOL01004800.1:177208-194003 GCA_004794785.1 Opisthorchis felineus | reverse complement strand
GCTACCATGCATAGGGACAGCGTCCATGAAGAACTGTAGTACTCAAACAACCAACTAAAAAGGCATGAGCTACGCATAGCTTACTTTCCCAGGAACAGAAGGGACGGGTGCGGCGGACGTAGCGCAAGGTCCTTGAAGTCCTTCGTTGGGTTTTGCAGTATTCTCGATACCCATTTCTGATGGGTTGAGCAACTGGAAGTACATACATAAAGGTTAGTTACACCGTCGAATGTAGGAATGATGGAATTGGGGCTTCAGGCACAAGGACACGTGGATGAATCACGAAATGAAGTCAAGGCAGCGTTCAGCACGTGATCGAATGGATACTTCATCAGAATATGTATCCCCAAGTCTTTGGTCTCATCATCATTGTGTTCCTGTATTAAAGTAATATTTAGTGTATCTCGATTATCTCACCTTTTGTTCTTGTCGAATAAGTATACCAGCATGGGGGTAAACAGAGTAAAGCTCCAATAAAGGCCATCGGATCGAGGTAAAATCGTCCCCTTTCGGAGATGCCAGTCTTTAAAACAGAGGTTCCAGGCATTCATCAGAATTTTAGGAAGCCTGAAAGACCTTATTGGAAAAACTTTAGAAAAATGGTTTTACTAGAATACTCAATGGAAGTGTCACATGTGTTTGTTTGTGCGTGTGAATGTATAGACCAGCATTAATGTGCGAGGTTTTATCTCTCAGGACGCGAGCCACGGTACCTGCTCTCCACCCCTGAGCCTAAAGTACCTGCTGTCCTCCTGAGTTTCAAAGGCTTGTCTACTTGATCATTAGGACTGGCGTCATGTGGTCGACTCACTATGGACACTTGCTGGAGAAAACGGCGCACGTTTTGATGAGATTAATAACCATATTTCTCACCTTCAGTAGTCACCGCTTGCGTGGACGAACCCCAAAAGGAGCCTGCTGTTGTTTAGTGGTAAGCTATTCGAATGAAAAGCGGTTCTTCACTAAGATACATTGAAATGCAGTTGCGGATCATATAGTCTCACATCTAAAAACTGTTGGCTTGTGGAGATGAAATCATGGACCTTGGTAAAAGTGGAAGTTCCATATTTACAAAAATTGCCGCATTTGGTAGGATAGCAACAAATGCCAGAAACAGTGCAGTTTCCACCAGACCTTTGCATGAGATAGCCGTGGAGTTAAGAAGTTAAAAGAGATGCATGGGGGCTTCACAGTTCTCAATGGCTAACTACCAAGGTTCGTGTTTCGTAAAGAATTACGGTGGAAACCAAATTTGATTCAACCATCCAACTCTGTTTTGTGCCCGTTTACTAGCAAGTAACATGCGGGAATCAGATGAGCACCTACCTCCACGAGTGAGCGCCACAGCGAGCAGTAGGATACCTGACAATCACCAGAAGTTAGCAAACGTCTGTCTGGTCTAACAATCGCGAAATTCCCTTAACCCGTATTGAAATAAAGAAAAACCAAGCAAAACGAGCAACTCCGTGATACACGTCATGCCGTTGTTGAGAGTTTCACCTAAGCAGACCTAAGCTTTTCGTATTTACCACTCACTTTATGCGCTCTGCTTTCTCCACCAATTGCTCCAAGTTTGTCCCATACTGCAATACACCATGCAGTTGATCAAGATAGATCAGAAATACCTCTGTACAATCAAGACCAACAGGAAGAGAACTTCTGTCACCACGGAAAAAGTTTTCAAAAAAAAAAACTAAATGTGTCAATCACGAACCACTCTTATTCTTCTGACGTTGTTCAAACCGGGCATTTCCGACGATGTAGTAGAAGCTCAAGTGAATCACTGAATCTTCAGGCGGGTTAGAACAAGTCACCTGCTCGCTGTCTGTCCCGTTGCTTGATGAACTCTAACAATCGGTGTAGCGCGCACATCAGCTCCAGGTCTAGATGACTCCGCCAAAGTGGGAAGTGCTACTGCATGTCCCGTCATCAGTGTTTCCAGAGTGGGGCCTTTTTTCAGAATATTCTAGTTTGAGATAACTTGGAAAAGCGACTAGCCACACTTGGACGTCACCAAAGACGAAAGGCGAACGCTGTGACAAGAAGCTAGACCATTGGACAGACTTCACATACGTTGCAGCCGTTCCCTGCGATCACTCATATAGCGTCTGGGTTGGTAACACATGATCAACCACCTGTTGCATACACTGGCGTCGTTAGAGAATGTTCTGTGCGTAGAGGTTGACCGAGTGTCACCTTACATGACTGCGATTGTTGTTGGTTGGTCGCTTTCGTCCACAGGTGAGTTGAATGTTTTTGCTTCAGTCGTATGTTCATCATTGTCATTCAATGTTTTCGATTATTGGAAAAAAAGTTCAGGCGAAACACAGTTTGCTAACAATGCGATGAGACAAACTGACTGAATGTGCTGTCGTAGCAAACTGTCTGAATGACAGTTTGTTCAGGTTTTGAAGAAGTTGCGTGGTAGTTATATGATTAAGATTGGATTGTCCCGAGGTTGTAGTTAAAGACTACGTAAGTGTTCGACCTTCATGTGTCGATCGCCTTGGATAACAGTTCATCCCCGTTGAGAATGGACTTCAAGCACCCGTACAGAGCTACTACATGGAGGGATTTGTAAGCTGTCTGCTTCATTCATGTTATGACCGAAATGCCAGATCAGGATTTTTGCAGCCAGAAGGTGAAGTAGGCGAATGAGTTAGCGGGCTTGAATGGATAAAACACCCGGAAATAGCCTGAGTACTTACCAAACGGTCATGGTTACCCAGATTTTTCGTTTCCATTTCCATGATCGGTTTATCGATTATTTTTCCCGATTTGATGTTTTTCAGCTCATTAACTTCGTTTTGCAGCTGCTTCACGATTCGCTCCAGATGAGCCATTCTTCTGAGAAGTGTCCGACTAGTCAGACAATCACAGGAACCGAGAAGCTGGGATAAAGTGGTGCCACCAGACTGCAATCCATTGCAAGTACCACCACTACGACGCCCAATGATTTGGCGACGCATACGACGCTTCAATGACTGAACAAGAAAAGAAACCAGGAAAAAACGATCAACCACTTCGAATGAAAAAGGAACAAGGCATTTAGTTTTTTGGAGTGGATAACAATATACCACTAGTACCGGCAATAGGCGCTCAACTACCACATACCTGCTCTACCAGGTTTGATGGTCGAAAGTGGAGACACAAGGATAGGGCCTACATACGACATACTTATAAGAATGACGGGAACTTACGCTACAAAAAGTGTTTACTTCCCAAAGATTACTCACACTTTGTCTACCATCAAGCACCATGATTATGAAGCCGTATCCGTAAACGCGGTAACTCTCGTCTGATTAACTGTCCACAATAATTTTTCAAGATAGGCCGCCATGGAAAATGACAACTTGGTTTTCCTAGGGGTACTCCCTCTGCAGTGGGTAGCACACTAGGTAATGGATAACGTGTCCAGCGTGTAATTCAGGGAAGTCACCCCTCTTTGGGGGTGGGACTATCTTGTGAAACTGTTATACAGGCGTAAAAGACGTAGGATTCATTTTCGCCTGAACAATGATACGACAGTATGGGACGGATATGTGCCGGGTGGCGCGGTGGATCACAAGAGCAAAAACCCTCGTGCAACGACATTTTGTTCCCTTAAAACAGAGGACTTCATCCAACCAAACAACGTGGCCAGAAAATTGTAGCGACAGGCCACGTGTTCGTTCATAAGCTTGCATTCACACCAGTTGGATTCCCTTAGCTGTGACGCAACCCCGAAGACTGGCAACTCCCACAGACAATCCGCAACAACACTTCGCATCGGTCATAGCTTGATGCGTAACCTCGCCAGAAGAAGCCCCCCTTTCGCGTATTGTTCACCTCAGGAAGAGGGAAGTAACAAATTGGGTCCAGACTGACAAGGACCTTTGGGCACAGTGGCGCTTTTTCGGATGAGTCTTCCACGAGAAATTCATCATCATCATCACCATCCACGAGAAATTACTACATATGAATCGAGTAACCAATTCGACTTGGACTAGCTGTTACTTTGTGCTAGCAGCGCCACTTGTGTGCAGATAACTTGAAGAGGGAGCATTCGTACTCATTGAGTACATTAGAGTAGGGTGGGAGGAACCGGCAGGGAAGGTAACCAGTGCGATTCAAATAGGATGGAATAGAATCAGATGTCACATGAACCGCTGCTTTCGACTAACTCATCGCTTCACGGTCTTGTTCGCAACTATCGTCGTTTATCAGTGCAACCAAACAAAACCGAAAACGGAAACAAATGGAGGCAAGATACCAGCACTCGGCCTTTCAAACTAGCGTACCGTATAACATGTAGTTTGCATCCCCTAAGATGGATAGGAAGAAATAGCTGACCATTGCTTTATCCTCCTGTACAGTGATCTTGTTTGCACCCATGAAATGAAAGAAATCCAACGGTCACTTTCACTTAAGTCCTAGCAGAGGTTTTATACCGCTGCTTGTCTACGGTTTTTGAGCAGTGACAACAGGGTAGCATACCTGAAGCATTCAGCCATTGTCACGCTGTGAACTCGTTAAAATCATGTCGCACTGTTTGAAAGTCCAAGTTCATACGGGGTAATTCTCGGTCTATCCTTTGTCACAGACTTATTTGGTACTTCTCTGAAAGCATTGCACGTTGAAAGACGCAAACCAAATGGATTAATAACTAGCAGCAGTCTACGTCTGCTTGACAGGAGGACGGTTTTTTTTCGGCTTGTAAAAGTTCGATGATTGCTGTTGAACAGCTGCCTAAACTTGTGAAAACTGACCGTTGATTACGGTCGGGGCTCTACAGCCTGCCAGCCAAAATCACTACAAGTTTGTAAGACGGAAAATGCGCACTTGACGATGAAAAGTAAGGGTTGACAAACATGAAGAAACAGGAAAAAACAAAAAAAATCCTGTTCACATATACCTTGGGAGAGGGTGGCGACTTGGTGATCACCACATCGTGTAACGTCGTTGCCACCGGATCCAATTCTGTGGCCTGAACAAGGTGACTAGGTGGGCCGCTTTCAGGCTGGGAAAAAGAAGAATTTAGTGTGGTTCGCAGTTATGAGTCATTCGGCCCGGTATGTGAAGCACGTCAGATTTTACGAGTATGAAGCCAAAGAACAAGTTCAAAAGGAAATCTAAGCAAGATATGCAGTGTTTTTGTCAGATTGATGCTACTTACACAAGATACCACACTTTTCTATCGCCCTGAAAATTTTCCAAAATTGGTAGTGTGCATGAACGCTCAGGCTAGGAGCGGAATGTCGGCTAGAATGGAATATACGCAAGGGGGCATTAAACATGGTGTTCAGACGCGTTCTGCTGAGCACAAAGCATGGCACTCCGAGCGACACCAAGAGAATATCCCAAAGAAACTATCTATTTCGGTTTCATTCCGAAAAACATCCTAAGACATGCGTCGTTCATCCTAGGCACATTCGTCAGTGTTGTACCGAACGGTATATTCACCACCTCGTCAACTTCAAAACACAAGGGTGTGGGTAATTCCCGGAATTCATTTATTTAAGCTCACCGCGTACAGAAGGGTTTGTCAAGTGACTCTTTGGTCGCATACTGTTGAGCTGAAGATTAAACGGCTGCTGAGCACGCTTATGCTCCTGGTGAATTTGACTGATGTGATGGCTAGCTGGAAACAACCGGGGGCATCCACAGCACCAACATCATGGACAGCAACAACGGTGTGAGAACACCTACCTAACTCCAGAGGTCCCAATGCAGGTTGCCATGTTGACATCGCATCTTAGAGACAAGATATCGGTTTTCCCTACCATCAATTCCCCTCCTGTGATGCTCATTCTGCGCTCCCTAGATTTCATGCAAATTAACCCGATGATTTGACTGCTACAGCATCAACTAAGGTATTTAATCCCAATTCAAAACACTTTCAATATTTTAGTAAAACTCTGGGACAAAATGTGTCTATGAATGCATTTGTTTGTTGTCATGATAGTTAATAGACGGTTACAAGTAAACTGCTGCTAAGTATGACCACAACAACATACCCAGTGGCATGGCATACTAGAAGCCCAGAACTGGCTGCTTCACCAAGGCACAAATTGAACAAATGGCTCCACTAAAAACGGAAATAGGACCAGCCTAGTGGGCTAATATGCCCTTGCGTCAAAGAAACTGGTACTGGTTAGGATGTTTCAGTTCAATCAGGCTGGTTTACGTTGCAAAGTGAATAAAGCAGGCTCCATTCTGACAGCAACCAACTAGTGGATGAGGCAATCAATCCGCGATGAAGTGGAAGTTGTGTACAGTGTGCTGTCTGTATTTTGGTATACAGAAGTGTTTCAACACTCATGTCTATGCCTCTGAATGACGCATAGGTTTGCTAGGGCATTTTGCGGGCACACTCATTCTGCAAAATTTCTATTTTTCAGCGAGATCTTTCACCAAACACAGTTGAGAACGTTCATTTGGATTGATTGCTCTGACGACGGGGAATCTGTTCAAGCAATGCACGGACTGATTCGCTTAAGTTGTATTCGAAGATATTACAGTATACGGGAAAAAGCTTATTGACCTAACTGTTTTAAAGCCCATGAAGTACGGAATGGGTCGATAATTCCCGTTATAAATAAATCAGATATATGAGTAACTGAATTTCCGACAATTGTTCACAATAACGCAAATAAAGATGTTTTATGCTATCCTACCTAAAAAAAACATTTGAGGGACTTGAGCCTGAAGAAGACTCTCCAGGATTAAATACCTGCTGGTGGAATCACGCAGTACTAAGTCAAAAAAATCGAACATTAGGTAAATAGGTGGATTAATTTGTTCCCATTAGTCTGTATGTTCAAAAAGCTATGCTTGCTTTTCGCTACTTTCTACTGAGATATACTACTAATTTCGAGATCAAAATGAACAGGATTACTCGAATTCATAATCCGCGTTTTGATGAAAATAGTTCTGTCACGTCCAAAAATGTACCAAAAACCGACTTTTCCATCCGTGAACCCAGTTACCGTTAAAACAACTAAACTCACAAAGTGGTCAGTGACAACCGGCGAGCTTAACATTGCCCTCTTCCGAATGCAACGCGAATGGAATGGTGAATTTTGCTGTGGTCCTAGTTTTAGCTATCATACAGCCACGGTTTGGTAACTACCAAAGTGGATCATGAAAACCTCTGACTACACTGTCCCCCTCGAGAGAGACCACTACCAGGAAAGGAGGAACAATGTCCTTCCTGTGAACTGTTTCTGATGGGTAGGATTGCACACTAGTTGGTAGGAGACGAACACACCGTCTTAAACTTTCCAGAAAGGTTTCCTCTTTTCGAAGAGGATTTTAGAAGTCGAGAAGAAATAGCACAGTCAGGCTGCTTGGAGAATGAACTACGCACTAGGCCCGCGCTACTCTACCGCTGAGCCATATCAGAGCGTAATAATATGTGCTTCATAACGAATTACCCTGCAGATCAAAAGTAGTACGACGCCATGCTGTGTCCATGAATCGCACATCCCTATATTTCACTTATAGTAATGAACAGGTCCTGTCTTGTTAATTGTATGAAAAACACAGTTGAGACGAACGGTATCCCATTTTAACAAACGTTCTGGCGACTAATGAAGCACGCTGACCAGCTCACTGCGGACGTGGCTGCCGAACAGTAAACATGTGATCCAATCGAATTCTGGAAAAGACCTGTCTGTAGCGCGAAAATTTTAACATGCACAACAGTGAACTCAGGGAATCGTGCGGAAGCGATCAAGAAGAACTCAGACGGCTTCAGAAGGGAAGTTGCAAAAGTTGAGAAACCAAGAATTTTGAAAGTCACCATGTGAGAATAGCTTTGTAGGGTTCTAGCTATAGGTAAATAAGCCGTGAGCAATATATGAGGATAATCGAGGACTTACTTGACATGTATTGGAGCATCGCTATCAAAGACAGAAACGCCATTTGCTTGTTCATGTCATTTATTTATCCGTCTGTTCATTTATTTGGTCGTCTTTTAGCTTATTTAGTTATTTAGTTAATTAATTATTGACCAGCTAACTGATGTGCCCATTTATTTATTGACCTTGAAGCATCTCCAGCCAGTCGAAGAGGGCGTCATGTGTACCCATCCTGGAAGACGGACCTGACCAACTGTAGTTAACCTTCCCGTAATCGCCTTGGGTCCGTTCTGTCAAGTCAGGCGTTTTCCACTTTGCACCATTAAAAGGCACACACAGAGGATAAATCTCGTCTACATCGACGAAAATTCGGCGGGTTAACAAGTGGTTGACACATCGCAGTTGACGTTATTGAATAATCCGTTACATGACCAGAAAACTCGTTACGAACTGGTTGATGGCATTCAGTAACAGCCGTGGTTCTGAGAAATAGGGGGCCGAAGACCCGAAGATACTTCAGACCGCCCATCAACAGTTGTCGATCCTCACAACCATAAAGTGCATCACATACTGCAATCTGGTACACACGACCCTTGAGACCTAATGTTATGTCTTTCAGGCGTCCCAATTGGCGCAACTCCAAGAAGGTGATTAATGTACTGACTTCATGAGACACATATGCAGAGCTAATAGGAGTACCTAGGTGAATAAAACTCCCCACAACCTTCCACGTTTTTCCTTGGATTACGAGGGGCCTGCTCTGAGACTGCACACTCTGAAGCACGAATGTACGCTGTGTGGAAGCACAGCGCACGCCGAAGGTTGACGTACCGTTGGTTAGTTTAATATGGGTTGCAACTTGGAGATAAGTTGCAATTGTATGCACAATTCATATGGACGAGATTCTTATCAGAAACAAGCTGAACATCAAGATTATGGAGACCCTTCAAAGTTCGTGCCATTAGTTCATCGATGACGTTGAGCAGGAATGGAGACAACCTTTGTGAGGAGACTTCTGGAATGCTCCCCGTATGATGATGATGGGAAGTATGTAAAAAAAGCATCGGGCGGTGTTCATGAGCTTGAAACACTGAATGTCGAGGAAGAGTGATTGAAACAGATCAGTGGGTAGAATCAAACCCACCCTCTAGATTGAGAAACATCAAGGCTGCACACATGGCGCTGCTGTAACACCTGACGAAGTATGGATATGTAGTCGAGCACAAACCGCCAAATGGGTTAAAAATGATCACCGATTTTAGCGACAAACATCCTACTGTATTCGACATGAAAGCCTGTCCAGGTTCAGTGAGCAGGGTTCAATTCCAGCCAATGTAAACGTATGAATCAAACGCTGGTTTTGTTAACAGACTCAGGTTACCACAGGTCTGCGGATTCGGTTACACTATTCGTTTTGTGCATTTGAATGCGCCCGAAATAAATGCTATCGCGGAGGGACTAGACGGAAGACAGCATACAAATGGCGCAGGCCTGAGAGCAGTGTTCCCCCATCGACTACTTTGCTGAGTGCTGGCAACACAAACTCTCAACTCAGCGAGACCACAACCGCCCTAACTAGCTAAATACTGCCCACTAAACCCATTTATTTTGGCAAGTCCCACAGCCGTGACAGCTATCGGTCGTTGGGGAATCGACTAGAGCCTACATCTTCAAACAAGTAAATTCTACGTTTGCCTTATGCCTAGTTTATGCCAAGATACTACGGAGTAGCAGCATGCTAAAGCAGATCGACTCACCGTCGAAGTTGATTGGGGGACAGGAGACACTCGTCTGATGGGAGATGGAGTGCAATGCACACCGGTTAATGAGTACTGGGCCGGCGTAGTAAATGCGTCTGTTTCAGGTAAACTGGGTGAACTTTCAAGCTGATAGGTTTGGTTCAACGGGGTGAGTCCCAGCTGGTCCGGTGGTGTCTGCATGGGAGCTGGAAAAAAACGAAATGGAATCAATGAATATGAACATTTTTTAACACGCATCTACCATGCCACCCAAATACGCAGACGGGTTGAGATGCCGCCAGGTTTCCCAAGCCAATATAAGAACAACGGAAAGCCGGGAGTCTTAAGAACCATGAAGAGCTTGGTCAGTAACTCGCGCTTAATCCCCCATAACATGCAGACGACCCTGCAAAAAGCTGAAACTATTATAAAATGGCGGAGCACATTTGCTAGGTGCGGTTACCCAAGAAAGGACAAAACCCTAGGATTTTTCACATCCACTAAACATATTCATCCCACTCGCTGTATGTAACAATCACCATGCACGAATACTATAGTGAGCTCGAGATAACTCAGTAGTTAAGATACAAACTTACTGAATGGAAGGCCCGTGGTTCGAACCTAATACCGACATCTCGACTGTTCCTGTTTAGGCCTGGGGAACCTGGAAGTATCCCAGCCTTATTTGGATGGCATGACAGCTATGCACTAAAGTGTGTTATCATTACGATGATTATGCTTGACTAGCAGAAGTTAGATACCAACCACCTCTCCATGCAGATCAGAAGCACCCACTTCGACTGTGCGAAACAAGAAATGGTCTCTATATTTCTCTCTGGTTGCCCCTGAAAATGCTCGAAAGTCAAGTGGTCAGCGAAAAAATCTGCGTAGATGTTGCAAAAGCCCTTACTGCACCAGTATTGGGAGCAAACGGTCAGTAGAAACAAAGCAGAATACAATCCCAAAATTTAGAAGTCCGACAAACTGCAAACTGTACTGGACAAAGTTTCTTAGTTGGATAAGGTACTAACAGCGAACGCTCAGCGATAGACACCGTCAGCTTCCACGCTTCCCTCTCCGGAATAGCTACCTAATCAGTCAATCCCTCTGAATCCCCTGAATCTATTCGTGCACCCTCGAAGTGTTTGAAAAAGGGATGCGTACTCACGAGCCCGCCGCGGTCCCCCTCCCCAAAGGAAAACAGTTGTATTGTTTTGTTGACGTTTCAAAAAATGTAATAGAGACACGATAACTCTAATTCTTTTGAAAGGAGTGTTGGTTGGGGAAATGTGCTAGTTTTTCCTCAGCTAGTTCTATGATAGGTGGAGTACCTGTAGTGGCATAACGCAGGTCATTTTTAGCCCCGAATCAGCTTCGATTCTTTGTTTTCCTCCATATGAATAGAAAAATACTGGCAGAGGGGTTTGCACGAACAGAGACAATCCAAAAATGACTGTCTCCGCTGCCGCAGATTCAGACGCAAGTGCAGCAAAAGGATGTTGAGTCTGTTTGGGCTCCATCATGTGACCCACTATCCGATGGGGTACTCCAACACATGCATGCACGTCCTCTGCTGTCCCTCATGTTGGCGCCCGAGGATGGTTTTAGGTTGAAGTTTAAAGAGAGTCATCAACGACCTATCGTTCAGCTGCAACACCCTTCCGGTGCCTAGCCGCCATACTGCCCGAAGGAAGCATGAGGGCTGATATACTGCCAGGGTGCTCAAGTCTAGACAGGAGCAGTCGAGATGATGAGGTTGGGTTCAATCCACGGACCTTCCGGCCCGTAAGCTGGCGCCTTAACCACTGAGCTATCTCGAACTCCATTCCGCCAATTAAACGTTATGAGGCTCCTAGAAAAAGAGGGGTTTGTGAAAAGTCAACGGATTTACAAATGTATACACCTATGGATTAAGATGAATGCGTCCAGTTCCGTCCGTTCAGTTTTTCGGCTAAAAGCCATGTACCGAAGTGCATTCGTTTCGGCAGCAACCGCCTTATTCTCCGAAGATAAGGAGAATAAGGGAGTCACGCGCTGGAGGCGATGGCCCAATCAGTTCGCTGACATCAATTATCCCTGTATGTCAGGGAATCGAAGCAAAGCAGTGAATACGACAACTCTGATGCCCAATTGCCACTGGCTGCGTGACACAACCATATCTGTCAGGTCCACTAATCATTGGTTTGTTTTGTCCCGTGATCTCATTCCGGGGAGACGGCATTTGCTAACGCGAGCAATTTGACTAGTAAGGACTTTCGTGCCTCGTTGCCGCTCCTGAGTCATCTCCATCCGACACAAGGCTGGGTGAAGTGGGATCAATGAGGCAAATGGACCTCTGCAATACAAAGCGCACGGTGTGTGACTAGTTGATCTATCCAGGGAGAATGAATTTTCCCGAAAGCCACCTGGCGTACTTCGGCAGTACTGATCTAGTATTCCCATCAGGCTCGCGCAATGCTTCGGAGACACCGATGGTCAAACAGAGAGGACCTTTGAAGGTCTTCCACACGCAGCGGCCACGTCTCTAATCCGTAAAGTAAGACAGATAGGACCGCGGCAGAGTCCACTTTACCGTTGACAATCAAGCTGTCATGTTTGCACCACACGTATCGGGGGAATGAAAACGCTGCCCTAGCGTTTCCAGTTCGCCTAGTGATTTCGTTCTTTGCCAGTCCTCCGGGACTTGGACAGCTGCCCAGATAGACGAACTTATCTGCGAATTCGATCGGTTCAACTGAAAGCATGAGGTTCAGGTCTGATCCCACCCAATACTGTGGAAACACTATATTTTACAGGTCCAAAGGGCATACTGAACTATGCAGCTAAATTATTAAGTCTGTTTAAAATAGTTTGCGCTTCTAAAGTGTCCGATCCGAGAGAAATATCGTAAGCGTACTCAATGTCCATAAGCGGACGCCCCGAGGGATTTTTGCTCCCCGAGGTGTAAGTGACAGATAAGGAAAATTCAAGCAGCATGTTGAAGTAGAAGTGAAGTGAAGAGAAATGGTGACGGAAGACACCCACGTCTCACATATCTGAACATAGTGAACTCAGGGGGGAATTTGCCGTAGATAGGTACGCGCCCACGAGAACAGGCACATGAAGTCTTTGAGACAAGAATTTGAAACGGATACCCTTCATCGCTGCCACAGTTTCTGAAGATCTGCGTAGTCAAAAGCAGACTTGAGATCGAGAAACACGACCACTGGTGGTCGTCGGAAAGAGCGGCACAGCTCGAACACTTGTCGCAAGGTGAAGATATGATCGACACAACTCAAGCCATAGCGAAACCCAGCTTGATTCTCGCGAATCTGACTCTCCAGATGACGGATCAACCAGCGTAGGGTAAGGCCAGAGAACACATTGGATGATACAGCTACTAAGCTGATGCCCTGGTGGTTACCGCATGAGTTCTTGTACCTTTTCTGAATATGAGAATCACCGTCGAGCCGCTCCGTTCCATTGAATTTTTTCCTCATCCCAGATATTTTAGAAGTCGTTTAGCTAATCACGGCGGACTCGTCACCTTTGAAGAGTGAGGGTGCAAACATTCTGGTCCGTTTGCTTTGTTGTACTGAAGTAATGAGATTGCAGGCTGGACTTCCGTTGCCAAAGGCGGACTGATTTTGACTTCCCACTCGGGTTCAGTTAGTCATTCCAGTGGGTGAGTCGGTAGGGTCCAGCTGAAACAAAGCGCTCAACCTATCGTTCAAGACGACGTTTCTGTGAATGGATTGGGGTCCGATCCTTTTCAGAGATCGTTTCACTGACATCCATCCTACACGGACGAGTCGATCGCATTATATGGAACAGGCTGCGATTGCTCCGACGCAAGTTTCTCAAGTTCTCTGGCTTTTGCGATTCACCAGCGCTCTGTAAATCTTCGGGCTCTTCAGTACTCGGCGTTTTAGGGATTTGCTGGGACCATCAGAGTCATTTTTTACTGATATGGTTCTCCTGGCTTCACTCACAGCTGCTGATCGTGACCAGATCCAGCATCCGTTGGGATATCGGGGCAGCAACGGGCATACGGTTTCAAGAGCTGCAATCGTGGCTTCTTCCACCTTTCTCCAATCAACATCCAAATCAACATTACAATCATTATAATAGTAGAAATATTAATGAATTTCCAGCTGTAAGACGCTTTCAGTGCCCACCCTAGGAGCACACGCAATCCAAGAAATTTTTTTCCCGGTTATTTGACGGCTATATGGCCACCTATTAAGGTTAACTGGTGGTTACTTGCACCATCAGAACCGCCATATAACCGTATTCTGCAGTTAGCTGGAGGTTAAATAACCGACTGTGAACCGCGTTTGTATGTAGTATAACCGACTGAAAACCGTCAAATAACCGTGTTTGCCGGTAATTGGACGGTTAAACAGCCGTCAATAAACAGCATTTAGACGTTCAATAGTGGTGAACTAACCACCATATAACCGTATTTCGTCGTTATTAGACTGTTAGTTAGCCGCGTTATGACGGCTTTTCGCCGTATACATGACCACGGAATAACCGCATTTTACCGCTACAGCGACGTTGAATAACGGCGCCGTGGAGTAGGTCTTCCTAGCTGGGTTATCCGACGGCTTTTTAACCACTTCTTAACCGAGTTTTACGGTTAAATAGCCGTGAAAAACGGTTTTCGGGTGGTTATTGTGTGGTCGTGTGGCCGCTCCCGAACGTTTTTTACGGCTAACAACCGCAACATGACTGTAACGTTACAACCCATACTACTACTAGTAACCACAGGGTTAAGCGTGCAAATCGTCGGACCCTTTGCAGGAATTGAGGCCTGTAACCAAATCTTTACACGTTGCTGCACATCAAACTTCTGGCCGCTTATGGAGATGGTTCAATAACCCGGGTGATCCGGTGTCATCATTGACCGATTACGCAGAGCACTTAGAGGACGGAAAACAAGGATACAACAAAAATATATGAAATGTACAAAAATAAATGTTTTACAATCAACCCTCTTCAGTCCCATGAGGGCAATACCAGTTTGAGAATCCCGGCCGCTTTGTTCAATGCAGACGTCTGAAACAGTGACAAAACATACGTATAAGCATTCGATGTATCAAGTCGGTTACCACCGAGTGCAAAAACGGAACTCACTGTGTATTAACGATATTTTCCTCAGCTTAGTTCTCGGTCTGGGCGGCCCAAGCTAGCGCTCGAGTCAAAATAACCACCAAAGGTGCACAAGGTGTATTATCGCCCAAAACCGAGTCAAAAACACTTGTACAGCGCTTCGTATACATAGTGTAAGCGGTGACAACCGGAAATTCTGACGCCCTCTGGGTGCGCCATTGGCAACCAGCATTCGCCCAGTACTGGGTCATCATTAGCTGTTGGGTACAGATTTTCGGCCAATCACATCTCGGCTTGATGCCGGGTCGGCAAGCGTCCCGAAATTTTGGACAATCTTGCGCGGGGTAGGCTTCTCGGCCGTAGCAGCACCCAACTGCGAGCGGCAAAACGGGATTTGTGTGGAATTCCGCCTAACACCTCCCCCTTGAAGTTTTTTGACGTAGCTTCGAAGCCAAGGGTTCACTTGCAGGGGCCTCACTGGCTTGCGGATCCTGTCTGTCCAGCACTGCGGTCGTAATCCGTGCTCAGGCTGGGCATCGAACGAAGCAGCTGATGGATTGTCCGGGATGGTGCCGAGATTAAAACTGTCCAGAAGCATCTCTAGACTCAACTCACTCGGTCCTATGTGCGGGATCTGCGTCTCTGTCGGTCGGATTTGGTTTGGGTGCCGTATCCACCTGGCTGGGCCAACTTGAATCTCGCATAGCACTTTGCCGCGCCGGCGAAGGATGAGTCCTGGAATCCACGCAGGGTGTCTGCCGCCATAGTCACGAACCAACACTCTCTGACATTCGCTGATGGGGCGCGCAGTTCGTCCGTGATGTCGATTGAACTGTTCTTCCATTCTGGTGTCGCGGTGACTAGCCTGCCTTTTCTGCGGCCGGCTAGTGTCATGCGGTGTTCGAGCCTTCCTTCGGAGCAGTGCCTCTGCTAGTGACACTCCATCAGGCGAGTTGGGGTTTGGATTCACTCGAAATGTCAGCAGGAAACTTTGCAAAATCTCTTCCGTTGGTCCCTCCCCTCTGGAATTCTGAAGTGCCCGCTTCAGAGTGTCCACGAAGCTTTACGCCTGGCCGTTCGACTGTGGATAAAACGGCGGCGAGGGGACATGCGTCATGCCATACTCCCGACAAACGTTTGCGAACGCCGACGACGTGGGCTGGCTGCCGTTGTCGGATACAATAGTCCCAAAGCGACTGAACAATCGTCGGATTTCCAGGACTGTAGTGGCAGTTGTGGGGCTGTTCATCGGAAAAATTTCCGGCCATTTGCTGTGTGTCGACTGTGACCAAAAAGTGTTGGCCACCCACTGGGCCTGCATAATCGATGTGAAGACGAGACCAGGGTTCGGTTGGTTGCGGCCACGAGCGTAGGTAGGTTTTCATGGGTGACTTGGATGCTTCGGCGCACCGCAGGCAGGATTTTGTGACTTGCTCGATCTGGGAGTCCATCAAAGGCCAGTAGACGTAACTCCGAGCAAGGGCCTTTATCCTATTTGTTCCCGGGTGCACTTTATGAAACTATTCAGGACGGCTGGTTGTAACTTCTTTAGGATGACAAAGCTTTCTGAAAACAAAAGGCACCCATCGGCTAGTGAGAGTGTATCACGCTAGTTGAAGTAAGGCCTCAGTCCGTCTTTGGGGCAGGTACGCAGCCACTGATTGCGGTAGTACTTAATGACTTGCTGCATCACAGGGTCTTGGTCGGTAGCCTGGCAGACCATGTCGGCGGTCACTGGGAGAATGCGAACCGCTTCGGATACTACGCGGTTAACCTTCGGTTCCAAGGCAATTGTTGCGACTACAGTATCTTCTGGTTCTGGCCTACTTGAATCAGTGAGTCGCGACAGTGCGTCGGCTTGTCCGAGGCTGGTGTAACGGTGGGTACTACTGATCAGGCATGTGAGTAGTATGTGTGTTCTCGTAACTTCGCCTTGATCTAATGGAAGGTGGGATTTATTACGGAATTTGTGGAACTACTTTGCAGTTTTTGCTTGCAATTGTGCGATAGTCAATGAATATCCAGGAGAGTTCAAGAAGACGCGTTCGAGAAGAAGATGGATATTCCGTTTTTAAAAACAACATGCAAATGAGAGTTTAACCTTCCTGTCCAATAGTCTGT
>SJOL01004800.1:161587-174675 GCA_004794785.1 Opisthorchis felineus | reverse complement strand
GACCTCTATCGGTGGCCGGAAATGGGAACCGCTTCATCGTCGTCATGGTTGGCTACCTAACTAAATGGTGTGAAGCTGTGCCAGTGAAGCAGCAAGATACCCACACGACTGCGTTGGTGATAATCTCTGAAGGGGTATCGCGCTATGGTGCACCAGTCATTTAATACCCAGAACAGGTCCCAGCTTTTGAGAGCTACTTACTACGGGAAATGTGTGCACTCCTGAAGATTCACAAAACAAGGACAACACCGTACCATCCAGAAGGAAACGGTCTAGTGGAATTCACCAACAGGACCATAAAGAGAATACTAACTACCCTCGTGGATCGCTATGAAGAGGAATGGTGGGATAGGCACATTCTATTGTGCATGCTGGCTTATCGAGCAGCTGTACTCGGGTCGACAGGTTATGCGCCGGCATTTCTACAGCCCGGCCATGACCTCCGACTGCCTTCAGACGCAGACACGCCTGTGGCCCCCACAGACCTCGTTGACAGTAACGAGTACGTTCGATCGTTCCGCGTACGTCTATTCGCTACACTGCAAATCGCTCTTGAAAACATTGGACATGCTCTGCAACACCAGAAGACTGTTAACGACCGCAGATCAAACGGACCCGTGTATGAAATAGGCCACTATGTGCTCTTACGTGGCCCGAAAGCATCGCCGGGTGCACCCGCAAAATTCCACCAGACGTGGCAAGGACCTTATGTTATTGTTATGAAGAGACCAAACAATACACGTCATTTGTAGACCTTCTCAGCCACATACGGATGTACAGCGCGTACATTACAACCAGTTAGAACCCTATCCCCCCTCGTCCAGACGCCCAGCCGTCAACGTCTCACTACCTTCCACCTGCCAGCCACGGCTGACATAAGTACACCTGACACAAACACTTTCTGAGCACTGAGGAAAGCGCTCATGCTCGGAAGGAGCCACTGTAATCTAATTGAAACTCGACTGTATCTGCTGGCACGTGTATTATATGAAATTACGTGTGCCTCGCTCTCTCCCTTGTTGTGTATTGTACCCTTGTTTTGCTTTCATTATAACGTTACGTATNGTTGTCTGGATATGCAGTCACTGATTCAGTGGTTCAATGAGCTTCAGCTGCGCTTCTTCAAACTGTTTTGTCGCAGCGGCAATAATTCTCGAAGCTGAATAAATTCGACTGACAACGTGGGTTCCCGTTCGCAAATAGTTGTAACGGTATTTTCCTCAGCTTAGTTCTCGGTTTGAGCCGCGTTCACTTCAAAACAACCACCAAAGGTGCACAACTTATAGTGACGCCCAAAACGAAGTCAAGAACACTTGTACAGAGCTTCGTATACATAGCGTAAGCGGCGACACCTTTCTGGAAATTCTGACTCCTGGATGCGCCATTAGCAACCGGCATTCGCACAGTACTGGGTCATGATTGGCCGTTGGGTCCAGATTTTCGACCAATCAGATCTAGGCTTGATGCCGGACCGGCGAGCGTCCCGAACTTTTGGCCAATCTTGCGCGGGATGAAACTCTCGGCCGTAGCGGCACCTTAATGCGAGCGGTAAAACGGGATCCGTGTGAAATTCCGCCTGACACACTGCCAACCTTTCCAGGCGCCTTCTCTGGGCCAGTCGGTGCCGTGCGTTACCGAACCATTTTTGGATTTCTTTACCCAACGCCTGTCGCGAGCAATTCGTTGGAAACTATGTTACTGAGAACTGTTTCTGAAAAGACAGTTATCAAGCTATCTCTGATCATTTAACTTCTATCAAGATGCACAGTCTTGTGCATTTGAAAGGGAGTCTGTCTGCAGACAGAGCGTAGGCAACAGTGACGGCAAATTCGTCAGCCAAAGCCTGTCTGAGACACAGACGCACCAGGTCCGCCATGGCGGTTGCAATAATGGACCCAAATTATTTCATCTGTGGCCAATAAATTAGACCAACAACACTGAATCACCAGTTCCAAATGGTGTGGTTTCTCTACCAAGTCCCTTTCCTGCTTGTCCCACGCACTCTTGCTAGGAAGCGGGAAAGCGAAACCGGTGGTTCCAGCAGAATTATGAAGTGCCAACATTGAGTGGTCCATACGAATCCTAGGATACTGAATGTCTTCCGCGACAGCGTCGACTTTTCGGAGCGGCTGCCCGTTCTGATGGATCAATGCAGCGACTCCTGGGGTTTGGAAAATGCTGCAGATTCTAGGGATATCACAAGAAACACAGAATTCTCTGGGAAGAAGCTGTTAACAGCATACTGTGGCAGACGGCGTACCGTCTGCTGCATCAAATATGCAAGCTGATTGGATGTGGACGGGGCAGGCGTTGAATGCTGGGATGCGCGATCAACAATTGCAACTGGGTACACGAGGAGGCTTGTAGTGGATTTCTCAGGGGTCTAGTGGAACAGAGCGCGGGAAGGCACCTGCGAGAAGTTAAGGGTAACGCGGGGAGTGTGGCACCACTAACCGTGGTTTCTTCGGAGATGGGGTGACGGACAGGGAGGGGCTACGTTCTCTGATGTTCCTAAAAGAGGTCTTGACAACATGCACGGTGGTCTTGCTTTCGAAACGGATAGTTTCGACCCTTTTGTACGGTCACATTAGAAGTGTCCAGGTCCGATGTATACTGAAACTTCTTCTCGTGGTCGCGTGCTTTTCTAAAATCATCTGAGAAGTTAATGCGGTCAACGTGACACCTACCGTGAGTCTGAATCACTACTCAAGTAAGCTCACTGACCCAGCTGGCGGCCCCCAATGGAGACACCCGGCCTTATAAATGTCCTTGCAGTGGAAATTTGGCCATGTAGCACAGTCACCCTCAATCCATGAAGAACCGAGGACTGTACACTGCAATAGACCTTGTTCAAAGAACTCCACTAGCCTACAAGCCTAGAAACAAGGACGGTTAGTGGTGGGGTGTATAATGTGCAATGGCCACTCCGGCGCGACAGATAGAATCACAAAGGCATTACCGTATACAGTGTAATAATGGAAAAACTACAAATAGTTCAATAACTGGAAGCGTTGCGCACTTACACTGCACAAAAGAGAGGGGACAGCTACTTACAACTGTGGACATTTTGTTAACCATAAAAATATTCAGCAAAATAGAATTAAAGGGATGGGTGAACAGCGGCAAAACGGGGAAAAGAAATGGAGCATACGTTATTGTGCAGCCGGCAGAGTCCAGATATTCCACTCGTCACGATGCACGGAAAATAGCTAACGAATATAACGTTATCCGGTGGACGGGTAGAGAGGGCAACTCTACGAAAGCAGAAGAATCGCTTTTCGTTTCACGACACACGTTTTACGTGGAATCCGACGTCACAATCGATATGGTTACCTGAGGCTTCTGTGAGGTACGGATCTAATTCCTGCAGGCGTTTAAAAATGTGCCTAAAGGATAGGTGGGACTTTGCACCATGTGCTTAACGGTGAACATGCACGACACATAAGGGAGACCTGAAAAACTATCCAGAGGGCCGTGAGACGATACCTGGTCCTTCGAGTGCTTCAAACAATGGACGTTTTATACCATTTCCTGCAACCCATACAGTTTCTGGAACTTGGTAACAAATACCAACAATAAGTGTCATGCAAGATCAAGGTGGAAAACATAACAGTGACGAGTTCCTGAAATCGGATAATTTTTCAGCTTTCCCCTATTTGCCGTACATGTTCACTGTTAAGCGCATGGCACAAAGTCCCACCTATCCTTTAGGCACATTTTTAAACGCCTGCAGGAATTAGATCCGTACCTCACAGAAGCCTCAGGTAACCATATCGATTGTGACGTCGGATTCCACGTAAAACTTGTGTCATGAAACAAAAAGCGTTTCTTCTGCTTTCGTAGAGTTGTCCTCTTTACCCGTCCACCGGATAACGTTATATTCGTTAACTATTTTCCGTGCATTGTGACGGGTGGAATATCCGGACTCTGCCGGCTGCACAATAACGTATGCTCCATTTCTCTTCCCTGTTTTACCACTGTTCACCCATCCATTCAAGTCTCTTTTGCTGAAAATTTTTATGGTTAACAAAATGTACAAATCGTCCCTTTCCGACACAGAAAACTGTGCAATTTGATAAGTGGCAAATGATCAGAGATAGCCTGCTGACCGTCTTTTCAGAAACATGTCACAGTAACCCAGTTTCCAAAGGCTGCACGCGACAGGATTTGGGCAAAGCAATCCAAAGATGGTTCGGTAACGCACGGCACCGACTGGCCCAGAGAAAGCGCCTGGATCAGTTAGCAGTAGGTTTTGACTTTGCACCTGGATAAGTTAATCGGTAGTAACCGACTTGATACATCGAATGCTTATACGTATGTTTTGTCACTGTTTCAGACGTCTGCATTGAACAAAGCGGCCGGGATTCTCAAACTGGTATTGCCCTCATGGGACTGAAGAGGGTTGATTGTAAAACATTTATTTTTGTACATTTAATATATTTTTGTTGTATCCTTGTTTTCCGTCCTCTAAGTGCTCTGCGTAATCGGTCAATGATGACACCGGATCACCCGGGTTATTGAACCATCTCCATAAGCGGCCAGAAGTTTGATGTGCAGCAACGTGTAAAGATTTGGTTACAGGCCTCAATTCCTGCAAAGGGTCCGACGATTTGCACGCTTAACCCTGTGGTTACTAGTAGTAGTATGGGTTGTAACGTTACAGTCATGTTGCGGTTGTTAGCCGTAAAAAACGTTCGGGAGCGGCTACACGACCACACAATAACCACTGGAAAACCGTTTTTCACGGCTATTTAACCGTAAAACTCGGTTAAGAAGTGGTTAAAAAGCCGTCAGATAGCCCAGCTAGGAAGACCTACTCCACGGCGCCGTTATTCAACGTCGCTGTAGCGGTAAAATGCGGTTATTCCGTGGTCATGTATACGGCGAAAAGCCGTCATAACGCGGCTAACTAACAGTCTAATAACGACGAAATACGGTTATATGGTGGTTAGTTCACCACTATTGAACGTCTAAATGCTGTTTATTGACGGCTGTTTAACCGTCCAATTACCGGAAAACACTGTTATGTCGCGGTTCTCATGGTACAAATTACCACCTGGTGACCATAAAATGTAGTTATTAGACGGTTATAGAACCGTCATATAACCGGAATACTCGTGTTTTTGGGATTGCATATGCTACTAGAGTTTGCGGGCGATGAACTGAGTGGCTTTGCATTAACCAGCGCGCTATCTAGGGAAACCAAATGGATGCGTGTGCTCACAAGTTGCCATGATTCGAGACTAGCGGTGCGCTCTAAAATGAACGACGATTTTGAGTCGAATCTGTGCACCGGTAACTGATCGCCACATGGTCAAAAGAACTCATAGCTAGTTTGTATTTCGTGGCCTACAAGTCGCACTGTGGGAGCGCTGGAACTGAAGATTTGTACTCAGCACATAACTGAAGTAGCTGCTCCCCATCATCTATGCGGTGAGAGTCCACCGTGGACGCCCGGCAAGATGGCTCTCACGGGACTTATTCGGTTAGCCTAAGAATTCATGTTACTTGCCAGAATCACAATATCTACACTTCTCGCTGACGGGAGGAACCTTGATAGAAGTTTTCTTCCACCACCTCAGAGCTGGTATATGTTGGAGATTATGTTGGCTGCCAGCCGGGATGCCATGCCTAAACCACCTTGGTACAAACAATCAAGCGCTGTAAAGGACGATAATCTTAGTTTGCGTCTGATTAGTCAGAGGACCGATCACTTGAGGGCCTAGCGTTCAGGGGGGCTCAGATTGGTCGAAATCGCGGACTAAAGAGCGAACGATATACCGGAATTTTATCAACTTTAGGTGGCAATGGCGCATCGAGAAGGCGTCCTTACCTCCAGAATGCTGTCGTCGTACGGTCTAAATACAGGAAGCTGTATGTGACTATCTGGTATGCTTCTAGGTTCCAACGCAATTTATATACTGTGGGTATTTATGGACAGCTTAACCCAAGCTGAGGACGAAAGACTCATATCGGATGCCATATCTTTCGACTTCACAAAAGCATTCTATCGAGTCCCACACGTCCCGCTGCTCTACAATCTCGAGTCTTGCGGGATTCGAGGAAAAATCCTACACTGTATCAAGGCGTTCCAATCGGACAGAACATTCTGACTGTAAGTAGGCTCGACCTACTTTTCTCCAGTGCCGGTCTCCATTGGAGTTACTAGAGGCTCCGCTTTCGGACCACTGGTGATTCTGATATACGTCAACGGCCTTCAAGATGTTCTTGCAAGTCCACGTCTACTTTTGCAGACGACTAGAAATCCTGAAGTTCCAATGCCAGTGCTCTCCAAATGGATGCAGACGCTGCAAGGCAGTGGTCGGTGAATTGACACCTTACTCTGAGTGGCAGAAAGTGCGTCCATATGTCATTCGGAGAAGACTCAGCGAACGCTTCTGTCGTGCACGGTGAGAATGGACCAGAAGACACCACGGGGATAGATACCACAAAGGATTTGGGTATCTGGCTCTCTTCAAACATGTCCTTCTCACTGCACCATGAGAAATCGGCCCAAAATGCATTCGCCATTCTACGGATGATTCGGCGCACCTTCTCCCGTATTACTCGCATGGACCTCTAAATACTCTATGGGGCCTACGTCAGACCGCTTCTTATATATGCCAACCAAGTCGTCTATTCAGGACGCACGAAGGACGTAACCCGCATTCAGCGTGTCCAGCGCAATGCTACGAAAATGGTTGCCAGCCTTGAATCCGTGGACGACAAAACACGTCTCGTGGTGCTTGACCTCGTTCCCCTGGACCATCTTCGCCTCCAAGAAGACCTTATTTTTGCTTATGCCCTGTTTGAACATGGTTTGACCAACAGGTTTTCCACAGTTGACGCAGCAAACTCACGGCGGACACCTGGTAAGAAGACTCCCGTGTTCAGGGCGAACACTTTCATCAGGCAAAATGTTTCCTTGTTTAGGGTAGTAGCTGCGTGAAATAACCATCATCCAATTGTTGTCCACGCTCCATCCAGAACCCAGTTCAAAGCGCTATTAGGCACCTTTTTGTGCAAGTCCTCGCGCTGGCAAGCTCACTGCAATACGCTGAGAACTTAACGAGCAGTGCTACACCATTTTTTTGCTTACGCTTTTCAGGTGAACGGCAGCCCTTTACAGACAAGAGCGAAACCGAACCGGGAATTTTGGGCGAAAGCCTTCTTACGCAACTGAAACTCGGCTGTATCTGCTTGCACGTGTATCATATGACCTTATGTGCTTCCCTTACCCCTATTACAGGTACCCCGGACGAGCCACCACAAGCCCCGGACAGGAAGGAGTGACCCGCCTGTACATCCCCCCTGAGTGACCTTGACCAATTTTTGTACCTCTCTTGACTTGTGCCCTTAGTTTCGGTTTCAATACACGCCTGCTGTTGTCACGCCGCGGGCCTCTCTACTTTGTCACCCAACCTGTGCGAATGTGTGCTTTGTGTGCCATGTGGATTCAATAATACCAATTTCCATATCTGCACATTTCAGAACCGACGTGTGCCGTCACTACATCCTCGCGAGCGTCCAATACCGCTGACTTCCTTACATCCCACGCAGCAGCCTCGATCCCGTGTATCAGTCCGTGAGTCCGTGACATTTTGACCAATCAGGTCACGGCTTCGTTCGCCCCTCAGCCCATACGTGACTAATCCGTCCAATAGGTGTATTCTTCGGTTATTTAGGGCGGCTGGCTGCGGGCAGAATGCCTTGTTCAGACGGGAGCGGGTGGTTTTATTGCGCCCCACCCTCCAGGATGTGGTACCGTGACTCTGTGCTTGGACGGATATGTTGTAATGTGTGGCGATAACGGATGTTGGTTTCTTTCCATGTTGTTTGAGCGAGCATTTAGCGGCGTAGTCATTTCCATCTTTTGTTGCAAGCTAGTTCTACCCCCTTCTCTGTTTTTTTTCCAAGGTGGATGCTCATTTGAAAAAAGCCTGACGTGGTAGCATGAAAGTAAAGCACGGCTGTTCTGGCGCTGGTTTTACTTTCCTTGATTTTGAAATGACCGTGGTCCAAATGGAGTAACTAATTCGCCCTTATTTCAGCACGCTTGTTTGATGCGGACGACAGAAACCAGAAGTATGCACGTTGTATTGACTTGCTTAGACGCTTATCTACTCGTATCCGTGTAACGCTATGGTGTGGGTTGTTCTTCTGGATGAGCAGCTGAATCTCCTCCGCCCGCACGACACCATTTCTGATCGGAGCTGTTTTGCCCTATGTAAGACATTGGCGAAGCGTGTTATCAGTGGATTGTGCTCTGGAGTCACGGACAGCTGCGTCACAGTTGTAAGTCTGCTCACTTCTCACCGTTATTCGTTACAACGATATCCTTTGCTTCAGCCGTGGACTTGTCAAAAAAATTCCATAACTTACCTCAGTCAGTACCCCTTATTTTTGCGGATAACTAACTGTGCAGTTTAAAGAAAGAGTGACTCGGTGCTCAGCAAACTCATGTGAATAACGATATAATCAGGTAAAACAGGCGCATTGCAGTGAGCCAAGGTGGCTTCCGCTGGAGTCTTCAAGTGTTTGACATTATGCGATGATGGAAGGGAATTTCAGAATGTAGTCTTCCTGTAGCAGAAACACGGAAAAGACTAGGTCGACAGCAGTGTGCAGTGACTTGATGAGGGTAACGATAAAGATATGGTTTTACAGAAACATTGAATGTTTTTTGGGATACATAATTCTGGGAGGGGGAGATTTGCCGTAAGAGAAACGCTGAAATAAGAGAGGCGTTGCTGCACCCGCATGACGGGCAAGGGAATGAACGCTGTCAGTTGGAGATAAGATGACAATGAGGCACATGATCTTTTTAGCAGTGATTTCTATGTAGGTGGGGATCTAACCCAGAATTGATGAAACTGTAGAATGGCAGTTTAGATTCATTGGGGAGGGGGAGTTGGAAGGAAAACCTGTCTTCCCAGACACATTTACGAAGAAATTTTTTACGTGACTGCCATAACATAGAACGACAAAAAAGCGGGATTGCATGATGAGGTCTAGGATGGTAGAGATTAGGAGGCTCGAGGATGAGTGGCGAAGTGTGAGGGAGGAGTTTGAACTGATTGAATGCCACAGCCTTAGCTTAACCAGACGGTGTTCACGCTCTTGTTCTTATGTGCAAGGCCGTCCAGAGTCCGGGGACCTAGTGTGCTGAGTGGGAGGGCTAGAATTAAGCGTTGTGGGACATGCGCCGTTGGTGACTTTCATACAAACAGTATATTTAGGAAGAAACATTTTTGTGTTCCACGGGGTGTTCCTCAAGAGATCGAGATAGCTTAGTGGTTAAGGCGCCAGCTTACGCACCGGAAAGTCCGTGGTTCGAACCCAACCTCAGCATCTCGACTGTTCCTGTCTAGGCTTGGGCAACCTGGCAGTATACCAGTCATCGTGCCCCCTTTCGTTGGCATGGGCTAGGCTTCGAAAGGGTGCTACGGCTGAATGATTTTTTCCCCATAAGAGAAAAGTATTGCACTATGTTGCGCCAAAAAGTACCTGTCATTCCGCACGAGAAAAGACTCAGGAGAGCACGAAAAGTGGAGATTGACGAATCGAGAAGGAATACCTAGGTAACAGGTAAATTGGAGTGTGCTTCAGCGCAAACGCATCATCTGTACCGAACTCTGCGAAGTAGATAATTTTGGAACTGTAGTTGTGTTGAGTTCCTGTTTCCGGAACGTTGATTATTGTTTCGAAACTAGACCGAAGGGTTTAAAAAAGCGAGTAGTGGTGGACTGGGTCCTCCTTATTTGGGCCGCTTATGTTGCAAAATGGAGTTTAGAATTTTTAGCAAACAACTATTCCCTATCATACTGTAACGATTATCACGTTGACCAGCAACTCAACACAAAGGCTTGGACTGGCAAACCACGTGGCCTAAGTAGGTTGAATGGCGCTTTCATCTCGAGCGTCAGTGCTAGTCACTTGCCATCTAACTCTTCGCCCATATCGTCCTTCGTTACGTAGTTTTTTTTGCATCACCAGGCTTTGTTGTGAATACCCCTAGGTTGGAGTATCGTACAATGTGAGTGTACTGCACTCCGCTTTATACCGTGGTGTTATTGTCTTCAGAATGATCGCCTACCAAGTTATTTCAATTCACAGTGACTACAGTTCATGAACCACTTTAACCTATATACACTGAGCACCATTCCTCAAGATCCCTGAAGGCAACCCAAAACACTCGTTTTCTATTGGATATTCCCTTACGTCTTCTGAACCTTAGGAATTGCAGCTTGCAAGTTCTCGTGAATACGAGTTCAACTCTCACCCACACTGAACTACCCAATTTGTTCGTGCTTAACTAACTTAGATGAGTCACCGCATCCAGGGCTGCTGGCTTGACCCTGATTCCAGGCGATCGTTCAGAGGTTAGAGGCACCCTCCAACAAAACCACGTGGTACTGGTTTTGTTACTCGGACCATGCCTTTACGAAACTCCATGCGCATATCTAACAACCATTGGACTCATACAACGACGCCTCCTCGAATTGAGGTTCGTTCCAGCGGGTCTTTAGGGGATTACTAAATACTCAACGTACGGTCGACTATTTCTGCTTTTGGGTAAGGCGAAAATTTTGAAACTCTAAGTATGGAACATTAAAATCATTGTCGTTTAAAAGTTTATGCGGTAGTCTTTGCCAATGAGTGAAATACATGTCTCTTCTTTCTTGTCTTTGTCCGGTTTTTGTACTTTCGCAAGGTCCAACCTAACTGGTCTGATGACAGTCCGANCACAGTGCTGTCAGGCCTATAGGAATTAGAAACAATGCCATTCGGACTTGCGAACGCACCAGCCACATTTCAGAGGCTTATGCAAACGGTACTTGCAGGGTTGGTCCATAAATCTTGTTTGATCTGCCTAGACGACATCGTTGTTCACGGCCGGACGATGGACGAACACAACAGTCGGCTGCGAAAAGCCCCATTTCGCCTCAAGGAGGCTGGCCTAACTCTCCGCGAGGAGAAATGCAAATTCCTCCAACGTAAAGTACTGTTCTTTGGCCATATTCTCTCTTCTGATGGGGTCCAAACGGACCTGGATAAGACCAAACACATTGCTGGGTGACCAACACCGACGGGTACACGTGACTTACGTGGTTTTCTCGGGCTTGCATCATAATATCGGAGATCCATTAAGGGATTTGTAGCAATCAGTGCACCACCCCACAAGTTTACTCACAAAAATCGAAAATTTTATTGAACTGTAGAATGTGGTGAAGCTTTCAACTGCCTTAAGCAGGCATTGACATCTCCACCTATCCTAGCATACCCGGATTTCTCACCTGGTGCAGGAGAGTTTGTCTTGGATACTGACGCTAGCGAAGTGGCAATTGGTGCCGTACTCTCCCAACGTGTGGCTGATCGAGAAGTTGTCATCGCATATGGCAGCCGTGTCCTAGACAAATGCGAACGTAACTACTGTACCACCCGACGTGAAATGCTTGCTCTGGTGCGCTTCCTCCATCACTTCCGGCCCTATCTGCTTGGCAGGCACTTCCCTGTCCGGACGGACCATAACTCACTACAGTGGTTGCAGGGTTTCCGCGATTCCGATGGTCAGGTTGCACGCTGGCAGGAGCGGATTCAGGAATATAATTTCTCTTGCATTTGTCGTCCGGGCACTAGACACTCGAATGCCGATGCCTTATCTCGAAGACCAGTCCAGGAACTAGATTCCTTTAATGTGCTACTTGCGTCTAATCGAAGGAACTGGGAGGAAGAACAATCCAGGGACGCGGATGTTGGAGAGATTTACCGCCTCCAGCTGCAGGGCAACCCCAAACCATCTGGACGCCTGATGGCCTCAAGATCCCCCTCGTGGTCTCGGTGGGGGCAACTACGAATTAGATCACGAGTGCTTTACCTTGTGGATAGTCGGGATGGCCATCCTTGTGTCGTTGCCCCACGTCGTTGCGTCCAGCAGGACATCGCAGCAGTCCACCGAGATTTGGGACATGCTGGACAGAAGAAAACGGAAGCGCACATTAGAGGGCACTGCTGGTGGTTTTCGCTACACCAAGATGTCGCGGATTTCTACCGGCACTGTTCTATGTGTGCGAAAACGAAGGCCCTCACTTTAACACCCAGAGCACCGCTACAACCGATCCCCGTGCAAGGACCAAACCACCGAGCGGGTATCGGCGTTATTGGACCTCTATCGGTGGCCGGAAATGGGAACCGCTTCATCGTCGTCATGGTTGGCTACCTAACTAAATGGTGTGAAGCTGTGCCAGTGAAGCAGCAAGATACCCACACGACTGCGTTGGTGATAATCTCTGAAGGGGTATCGCGCTATGGTGCACCAGTCATTTAATACCCAGAACAGGTCCCAGCTTTTGAGAGCTACTTACTACGGGAAATGTGTGCACTCCTGGATATCCATGAAACAAGGACAAGTACCATCCAGAAGGAAACGGTCTAGTGGAATACACCAACAGGACCATAAAGAGAATACTAACTACCCTCGTGGATCGCTATGAAGAGGAATGGTGGGATAGGCACATTCTATTGTGCATGCTGGCCTATCGAGCAGCTGTACTCGGGTCGACAGGTTATGCGCCGGCATTTCTACAGCCCGGCCATGACCTCCGACTGCCTTCAGACGCAGACACGCCTGTGGCCCCCACAGACCTCGTTGACAGTAACGAGTACGTTCGATCGTTCCGCGTACGTCTATTCGCTACACTGCAAATCGCTCTTGAAAACATTGGACATGCTCGGCAACACCAGAAGACTGTTAACGACCGCAGATCAAACGGACCCGTGTATGAAATAGGCCACTATGTGCTCTTACGTGGCCCGAAAGCATCGCCGGGTGCACCCGCAAAATTCCACCAGACGTGGCAAGGACCTTATGTTATTGTTATGAAGAGACCAAACAATACACGTAAATTGTAGACCTACTCAGCCACATACGGATGTACAGCGCGTACATTACAACCAGTTAGAACCATATCCCCCCTCGTCCAGACGCCCAGCCGTCAACGTCCCACTACCTTCCACCTGCCAGCCACGGCTGACATAAGTACACCTGACACAAACACTTTCTGAGCACTGAGGAAAGCGCTCATGCT
>SJOL01004800.1:76273-155492 GCA_004794785.1 Opisthorchis felineus | reverse complement strand
GACGCTTATCTACTCGTATCCGTGTAACGCTATGGTGTGGGTTGTTCTTCTGGATGAGCAGCTGAATCTCCTCCGCCCGCACGACACCATTTCTGATCGGAGCTGTTTTGCCCTATGTAAGACATTGGCGAAGCGTGTTATCAGTGGATTGTGCTCTGGAGTCACGGACAGCTGCGTCACAGTTGTAAGTCTGCTCACTTCTCACCGTTATTCGTTACAACGATATCCTTTGCTTCAGCCGTGGACTTGTCAAAAAAATTCCATAACTTACCTCAGTCAGTACCCCATATTTGTGCGGATAACTAACTGTGCAGTTTAAAGAAAGAGTGACTCGGTGCTCAGCAAACTCATGTGAATAACGATATAATCAGGTAAAACAGGCGCATTGCAGTGAGCCAAGGTGGCTTCCGCTGGAGTCTTCAAGTGTTTGACATTATGCGATGATGGAAGGGAATTTCAGAATGTAGTCTTCCTGTAGCAGAAACACGGAAAAGACTAGGTCGACAGCAGTGTGCAGTGACTTGATGAGGGTAACGATAAAGATATGGTTTTACAGAAACATTGAATGTTTTTTGGGATACATAATTCTGGGAGGGGGAGATTTGCCGTAAGAGAAACGCTGAAATAAGAGAGGCGTTGCTGCACCCGCATGACGGGCAAGGGAATGAACGCTGTCAGTTGGAGATAAGATGACAATGAGGCACATGATCTTTTTAGCAGTGATTTCTATGTAGGTGGGGATCTAACCCAGAATTGATGAAACTGTAGAATGGCAGTTTAGATTCATTGGGGAGGGGGAGTTGGAAGGAAAACCTGTCTTCCCAGATACATTTACGAAGAAAATTTTTACGTGACTGCCAGAACATAGAACGACAAAAAAGCGGGATTGCATAATGAGGTCTAGGATGGTAGAGATTAGGAGGCTCGAGGATGAGTGGCGAAGTGTGAGGGAGGAGTTTGAACTGATTGAATGCCACAGCCTTAGCTTAACCAGACGGTGTTCACGCTCTTGTTCTTATGTGCAAGGCCGTCCAGAGTCCGGGGACCTAGTGTGCTGAGTGGGAGGGCTGGAATTAAGCTTTGTGGGACATGCGCCGTCGGTGACTTCACGAACGCTGGAGGATGGCTATCAGTGATAAGTGACAAGGTTAAGGTAGGAGGAAGAAATAGGGTCTTGCGAAATCTCTAGTTAATTTTTTGAGCTGTGAAAAGAAACTCAAGCACGTATATCGGCTGACCATTCAAAAAAAGCCTGCAATCCAAATTATCAGGGCCGGTCGTAAACCTCATGCCGATAATTTAGAACATACCCCATACAATTGTGAGCATTCGATGGATCAAGCGACCTTACTTCCTTTCTATCAAGCATGTTCAACACGCAGTGGCTGCTTGACAGCGAATTCCCCGGGACGGGGAAAATATGGAGGTGGCTTGGTTGGTGTGCTAATTGTTAGGGCCTGATCGGGACCCATACCTAAGAACTCGGAGCGTGGACTAGTCTCCGTCAAGATGGGAGGAGAGCCTGGTGAGAAAGACATTACAAGAACACAAATCAGCTTACATTAGCTGCTGTCTGTTATAAGGTATACTGACAACAAACAAACACCGTTTACCTCGTCGAAGTTCATTGGTCTTGACTAGTCAACCTAATAACGCCAAAACGACTGTTTACTGGGATGTCGTTCAGTAAGGCGAATTCAGACGTGGGGCTAAGCACAACTCCCACGCCCAAGACACAGCGAGCCATTGCATCAGTATCACCAGACATCCAGAGTGTAAGTGCGAGAAATCTTGGTTCGTATTGAGTAGTTTGGAATGTATGACCGAGCTGGGGTGTTGTATGCGCGTTTACGAGACAGCATAGATCGATCGAAAGAGAACAAGGTCTGTGCAAGTGCTAACGGAGAATGTTGAAAGCAACAATATGAAACCATACCCTGAATTTGATATTGGTCTTACTTATATTTATTTTACTGATAGGAGCTTAGATGCGAAGCAACGGTTAGGTTGTTGACAGCTAAATAAGTCAGGAGTTGGGTGAAGGATGTATCGGAAGGAGTCAGTGAACAAAGACCTGTTAGCTTGAGTGATACTTCCCGGCTGCTGAGGCCGAAGAAGGAGGCTTGGTTGGGGTACCCCACCTTGAGCCTTTGACTCAAAATTCTGACCCACAAAGCAGTGGGAGAAGGTAGGGTTTTGTTTGCAGACCCTTCTCTAGCCTGTGACTCAGAAGTCTAAACAATGCGGGTGAAAAATGGGGAAAAGCTGGTCCATGGTATCGGTAATTTCCTCTTTGAGCTTCCCAGCAATGTTGGGTAGACGATATCACAGGCAACACTACGACGCTTGCCTTGACTATCGCCAGAGGATAAGATATGCAGGAGAAAATCGTGTGGACAGAGGTAAGTGAGAATAAGGAGAGGATGTCAGTGGGCTGGAAAAATATATACGCTGTGGAATGAGGTTGTTAGTCAAGAATGAGTCCAGAGTTTATGGACTGTCACAATCACGGTCAAAGAAGTGAGTAGAAAAATTCAGATGTTGGAAGTTGCAGTTGATAGCAGCCAATTGCTGTCCTGCGGCCAGCTCGGTCAATGAAGATTGAGGCATCAACCTATTCAGGTATGTGGGCATTGACTGCACAGTGTAGCAGGACAGGCGGGGTCTGAAGTCTGTTTCCAGTTTGGAAAGGCGGGCATCTGCTGCTGTGCGGACGGTATAGTTAATAATTCATTTTCAGGCTAAGGTGACGTTAATCTGTGGCTCAAATGTATTCCTCGTTTACAATGTTCTTCAAGTGAATGCGCGGCGTAGAGCCTGGCTTGCAACGTATTGAGAACAACATCCAAGGTTTTGAGGTGTTCTTCCTTGGTATGAAGTTTCTCGTGAGTTTTATATCACTTTCATACAAACAGTATATTTAGGAAGAAACATTTTTGTGTTCCACGGGGTGTTCCTCAAGAGATCGAGATAGCTTAGTGGTTAAGGCGCCAGCTTACGCACCGGAAAGTCCGTGGTTCGAACCCAACCTCAGCATCTCGACTGTTCCTGTCTAGGCTTGGGCAACCTGGCAGTATACCAGTCATCGTGCCCCCTTTCGTTGGCATGGGCTAGGCTTCGAAAGGGTGCTACGGCTGAATGATTTTTTCCCCATAAGAGAAAAGTATTGCACTATGTTGCGCCAAAAAGTACCTGTCATTCCGCACGAGAAAAGACTCAGGAGAGCACGAAAAGTGGAGATTGACGAATCGAGAAGGAATACCTAGGTAACAGGTAAATTGGAGTGTGCTTCAGCGCAAACGCATCATCTGTACCGAACTCTGCGAAGTAGATAATTTTGGAACTGTAGTTGTGTTGAGTTCCTGTTTCCGGAACGTTGATTATTGTTTCGAAACTAGACCGAAGGGTTTAAAAAAGCGAGTAGTGGTGGACTGGGTCCTCCTTATTTGGGCCGCTTATGTTGCAAAATGGAGTTTAGAATTTTTAGCAAACAACTATTCCCTATCATACTGTAACGATTATCACGTTGACCAGCAACTCAACACAAAGGCTTGGACTGGCAAACCACGTGGCCTAAGTAGGTTGAATGGCGCTTTCATCTCGAGCGTCAGTGCTAGTCACTTGCCATCTAACTCTTCGCCCATATCGTCCTTCGTTACGTAGTTTTTTTTGCATCACCAGGCTTTGTTGTGAATACCCCTAGGTTGGAGTATCGTACAATGTGAGTGTACTGCACTCCGCTTTATACCGTGGTGTTATTGTCTTCAGAATGATCGCCTACCAAGTTATTTCAATTCACAGTGACTACAGTTCATGAACCACTTTAACCTATATACACTGAGCACCATTCCTCAAGATCCCTGAAGGCAACCCAAAACACTCGTTTTCTATTGGATATTCCCTTACGTCTTCTGAACCTTAGGAATTGCAGCTTGCAAGTTCTCGTGAATACGAGTTCAGCTCTCACCCACACTGAACTACCCAATTTGTTCGTGCTTAACTAACTTAGATGAGTCACCGCATCCAGGGCTGCTGGCTTGACCCTGATTCCAGGCGATCGTTCAGAGGTTAGAGGCACCCTCCAACAAAACCACGTGGTACTGGTTTTGTTACTCGGACCATGCCTTTACGAAACTCCATGCGCATATCTAACAACCATTGGGCTCATACAACGACGCCTCCTCGAATTGAGGTTCGTTCCAGCGGGTCTGTAGGGGATTACTAAATACTCAACGTACGGTCGACTATTTCTGCTTTTGGGTAAGGCGAAAATTTTGAAACTCTAAGTATGGAACATTAAAATCATTGTCGTTTAAAAGTTTATGCGGTAGTCTTTGCCAATGAGTGAAATACATGTCTCTTCTTTCTTGTCTTTGTCCGGTTTTTGTACTTTCGCAAGGTCCAACCTAACTGGTCTGATGACAGTCCGAAGCTAACGACCTTTTCAAACAATGTACCCACCCTGCATTTGGCGATTGATCAGCTGGAGGAGCCGAGTCCCATAGTACAACAAAAGTTGAATGATTTAGTCCTGTGGACCCTTACAGAGGTTTTCAGGTACTGGGGACCGTCAGCCACCATCCAGGTATCTTTTTTCTGTTTTCACTGAATATCATTCCAGCTTGCTTAGATCCTTTTATTCACAGACGGAGGCGCCTCACCGTTCCTTCACCCGGCTCCGGGTGACAACGTCGCGTCATCGCAGTTTCCACGGCTACCGAAGGTGGCTCAGTCTAATGCATCGCTCACTGTCATAACTCTGAGTAACGATCAGGTAAGTAGGACTCATTACTGTTGGAATTAATTCTCTCTCGAGGTTTCACCTGACATCCTTCGGATCTACCGCCAGTTCCTACCGCAGTCAAGCATTTTATCGTGGAAGAAGTACCAACCAACAAACGGAGGCGCACCGCTGACCGAGGATGATCTTGGTCCGTTCGCGGATTACTGCTTACGAACGTGTTTAGTGAGCCATGGGTTTGATCGGAATTGCGAAGTATCACTCCGATGTGGTCACTTGAATAGTTCGGTTCAGTTGGCACCCGTGTTGCGGATAGCAGACTATGGGTGAGTTGACTTGCATTCATCCGTGTATCTGATATGATAAATGTAGGGATAACATAGCTATTGCGAATGACCTCCGACTTATGTTACTGCATGTTCAGATGATTTAATCAGTGTACGCGGACGGAATGAATCATACATCCTTTGCGACTCTGTACAGCAATGCTTCAGCTGTAAAGGCGTACGAATTTACAGTGGTTCTATCTGTCAAATTTACCGATGGTATTGGGAAGACCAGACAATAGAGCAAGAGATCAGTGATTCTTCAGCTGTTCAGTTCTGCAATCACTGATGTCTACGCATAATCCAACTTTTATGCCGTTGCAGCCGAAGTGATCCAACAGCCCCGCTAAGCCGTATGTAACGGACAATAAACAGTTGCAACTTAGTAGACAGAACTAGGGTATTCTGTCGTAGAAGACTCCTTTTTTGAACCCCATAGTCGGAATATAGTGCTGCGTCCTCCCAAAGAGTACGTAAAATATTAACAACACTTTCAATTACTGAGTGATGCGCTTTTCTAGAATGTACTGAATAGGAACTTAAGTACACTTCTCAGGAATTTCTAAACTTTGCCGCCTCGTAGTCGCATTTTGGCGTCGACGACACGGCGAACATCACCTGGGTGGCAGTGATGCATCGGTGTCCAGTATTGGTGCTATTCTCAGTGATGTTGATCTTCTGGGCATCTGGCTGCAACCCGTAGATTTCTTGGGGGCCAAGATACCCATAGGCCCAGATAAGAGCGGGGTGCGAACCGTCAATCTACGGCCAACGATGGACACCCCAGGATCTACACTTGTAACCAACTGTAGCACATAGGGTGTTTGACATTTTCCCGAGTCTCGACGTGCATATAACTGCTTAGCCCCCTTGCAAATAGGTAAAATGGTTGCTTGTGCCGTCTCACCAGGCCCGCCACCTAGGGCGCCACTTCAAGCTCACTTCACTGTTACCCGTTATCCTGCCTATTTCATCTGTTCCATCAACATCTGCGTCTGGTTCTCCAACTCTCTCGTAGGTCATCAGAGTCACCCACTTCCCTTCGCCTCGAAATATTTGGGTTTCTACACACGAGTGATTTGAGCAACCCTCCTGTTGTCAGCCGACATCACGTGAGCAATGTTTCCAGTAAGTGATGTGAGTGACATTCTAGTCATTCCAAAGAAAGATGGGATTTTATAATCCTATGTCAATTCTATTCCTTCTGTGATATTTTGGTGGAAAATTCACTCTAAATCTGGCCATTTATTTCCTGTACAAATGCAACGGGTCGTATCGTCATGCTGCTTGTCTGTACTCGCTCATAGATTCCTTATTATGGGTGCTTGCTCTTTGGGACTCTGCACAACAGCACGCTTGTGCTTTCACAAGGAAGACAAGCAGAGTGGTACTAATGTGATATATGTTCGGAAGAACTTTTCCGAGGCCACTCCAAAGGGCCCAAGGTTGAGATCCCACAGTGATGTTGCACTGTGCTGCGCTTATGTGAGCACATGAGAAAAGAAAACCCTGGGACTGTAAAGCAGTAGAAGCTTTCTTATCACCGGAAACACTCGCCTGGTTTCGTTCACGTAATTGTCATTCTGATCCAATCTGCGGAGAAATTCACAAGTCACTATGTTCCTAGGATGGTAACCGACGGCCAATTGTGGGTTCGATCTCGGTTCTTCCCATGTGAATCCGTTATCCTTCCTACTGAGCCGCCTAGACCATAACTTCCATTGGATGGTTTGAGAGAGATGTTTCCCGTCTCCATATCCAGCCTAATTCATTTCCTTCAACCCGTAATCGTATTGCAACTGGAAGACAACTTCCCAGTCACCAACACCAGATATTGTGCACGGTCATTCGTATGTTGATCATACGACGAGACGTTTGTTTAATGAAATACGCGAAAATACTTTGTGTTCTCTCCGACCCGTGAAAATTACGAATGTTGTTCAGGCAGCATTGCTTCCTACCTGTCCAGAACCACTCATGCAACAGTTGGAGTTCGAACCTCTCACATCATCCGCCGGGCACCTAACGTTTGGCCACGATTTGTAAGATTTCCGGCTGCTGTCTAAAGCCGGGTGGTCGCAATCCGCCTACGCAGTCCAGACCTCGCTGTCCCACAGTGTCTCCCCTTTATGTACTTCTGACACTAAACTGCTTTTTATAGGCTGAACTTTTGATCCAAGATCCCACTGGACAAAAGTTCAAAGACATGTACTGACAAATTTTTCAGCCCATAATAATAATAATCGAAAATGCGGGGTTGTCGGCGACTCAGTGGCTGTTAGGACACAGTCTGGTGCTTAAACCACTTACCTATCATGAGCTTCCCCCTTACATTCTGACTTTCTCACTGAGTTTCCTTTAGGTCTTCTGGCGAGATCGTATGGGTGACCACTGTTCTCTTCACAATCGCTGTAGCCCACTACCATGGAATCTACAGTGGAACGATCCTGTTTTCATGTTGTAACCTGTCTGATTTTTTAAGCTTTTGATTCTTTTTCAGTAGGTAATTTTTCCGCGGTTGATTTCTTGCTTGATGTTTGTTTTTCGCGCTCATTCATCTGTATGATAGATGAGAACCGGACACCGTTTCTTCAGCTCCTAATGAGCGCATTGCAAGAGACAAAAACGGTGGCTATGTGTAGCATCTATGCAGGAGAAACCAATTCCTCTGCTGCTGGAACATGTACCAAATCGACTCACGCTGATGGTCGAAATGACGCGGCGAATCTGTTGCGCCATGGGTTTGTGCATCAGGTTGATCCAAAAGTTTCTATCCTCATGCTTTCGGTGTTTCCAAAGGGTAAGTCCTCTTTCTCACTACCACTGGGTTCGTAAACATCTAACATCACGTATGATGATATTTTTGGCGCGTTAGCTTATCACGTGTTACAGGCAGCAACGACCAGTCCGAATGGAATGCCCAGACTTTTCGATGGATCTACAGTCTTCTATATCGTACGGAAATGGGCACGAGCAACAATTCGTGTAAGATCCATATTTCTGGTCAACTAGACGTGTAAGACATGCATTGTTCGTATTGATAGGGACTGCGTGTCGTCAGTCCATCGTTCAACCTATCGGTGGACGTTCGGCCCAATAGTCACAAATCTCAAACGAGATGCAGTAATACTGTTTACCGTCTAAGGTTTTGGTTGTAATCATAACAGAGTGATACGCGTTCTAACGATAACGTCACTCAGGTGTTTTATGGACCATGAAAGCTTCCCTGTGTAATACCATTTGTCCTTTTATATTCTGTCTTCCAATCGTCAACTGCTTCTGATGGCCACAATTACATCCGGCAAATCTTCTGGTCTTTTTCAAACTACTGTTGTGACGTTTTGCGTAGTGAGAGCCATAAACTTCTTTACTCTACAGTGGCCGCCCTGCCAGTTCCCTCTCTTGATTCGTCTGGCCAAATTCCTGCCATCGAACGAGATCTCACATTTCTGATTGTAACAACTGGAGCAAAATTTTCCCGACCTCATCAAGTTTGTGATGTCTTTCTTTAAAACTAGACATGAATGTAACCGTATCAGTTTGTGGACAAGCACGCAGGTTCCAACGTCTGCAGTCCCTTAGAACGACTTGTTTCGAACCCTGCCATCAGAGCTGGTTCTGTTGTGGAAAAATTTCACATCGAAACGTTGTTGGAATCTTGTTTTTCTGCAACAGAATACCGTTTTCGTGTCCCATTGAACTCCAGTAACAACAGGAAAAATCTTTCACTACCTTTACAGCAAGCAGTTCTCGTTCTCCTCTCGACTGATCCACATAGGAGCTTATAGTACACTTCCAAACAGGATATTTAGAACCACTGGGTTAATCGAACTGAAGACATCAGATCTGTTAAAAGCCACCTAGAGTGAAGGATACAATCACTACCAATTACTCTTGTTGGTCATTTCCAGTTCTTTAGTATATCAGGAAACGCTGTTCGATGGTACTTGGGCAATATAGCTTTCATAGTTTCCCTCCGAACTGGTTGCAAATCGGAACAGGAAAATCTTGAGATTTGAGTTGGATGAGAGCTACAGGCTCATACACCACTTTAAAAATAAGACGACCTCATGTGATCTCAGCTATGAGACAAGGCAAAATGCTTGGATGAAAAGGCACTTCTTTGTGTTGTCGAATAATGGATAGAATTTTTTTCTGTTAGACAACCGCAGCACACATACAGCCTTCATCTTCCACGGCTTTACACGATTTATAAATTGTCTCTGGTATCCACTTGGCAGTTGGAGCGAAATGTGGCATTTACTCAAACTTCATATCCATTCCGTGAATGAGTGTAATCATATTACTTTGAATACAGAGATAGTAGCCCTCCACTATTTTTTAGCTCAATATGATGCTGATCTGGATATTCAACGGAATCTCTCGTTTATAGTATTCAAGCGAAGGGGCGGCACAACTGTACTGCATGTTTCAGTTGGAGGGCTACTCGAGATGTCGAAGTATTTTCCTTGGCATGCCACAACTTGTATTTTTCTTCGGTGAAGATTAGTTGTCATTTTGTGGCGGAACGGGGTGAGAGGTCTAAACTGCCAGAGGTGCTCTCAACTAAGTGAACAGTAGATGACACCAATCTTTGCATATTGATTCAGGAACTGTTTTGGCTGTTTGATAATTTTTGTGAATATATCACTACACATAGCAGTCCCTTCGGGATAGAAGCAGAGGGATACGAAAATCGAAGCGAATATCAAACCTTGTAAGGATCTCATCACTGGCGATTTATCAGGAATGCAGTGTACGTCGGAAGGGTATAGATGATAAGCATAAATCGGTATGTCATTATGGTGATCGAGATTTCGTCCTGTCAGTGAAGCAAACCTATACTGAAAAGCGTTGTACAGCTTCTTCATCCTTATTGGTAACCATCAGTCCACATTTCACGAAACTCCAGGGATTTTGAAACACGAAATCTCTTAGCTGGTAGTTGAACACCACATTCGGCCACGAGTGGCTGGTCAGCACTCTGAACGACTCGCACTTAAATGGGATACATTGTCACGTTATTGGTTTACGATTTGCTAATGTCGGTTCGGACTGACTGAACGGTCACGTCGATCCACTTCGGAATCTACCTTTAATCGACTGGCCACAACAGATCGCTCATCTCACACGCTGTGTTATCCTCACAATATCCTCATCATGTGTACTTGAAAAGCAAAGCAACGCTTTGCCATAAAAGTCAAACTATTCTTCGAGTCATCCATCTTTCTACACTTGACTACGGCTGTACAATACTTGGTGTGAATACGGTGAGGGGTATTTGCTATCAAACTCCTTTTTTTGCACCCCACACACAATAGATTGTATTGGCTTACCCTGGCTTGGACAGTTTCAGCATCTGGCTCCCGTGGAAGATTTCGCCGGCGTGCAATTGTACGATGATCGTGAGGGAAGTTCGCCCTTTCCTGTTCTCGTCCCGGATCGCCTGAGCTATGGGACGTGTGAGTTACTCGTTCGTTCTTGCCAGTATGCCAACTTTGTCAGAGAACCAATAGGTTCTTAAAGGTGCCTATTTCTTTATGGATGTTCTACCCAAACATAACCACCGTGGCAGTGGACAGGTGATTCGTACTTACTGGTGCTCATCAGAACTGTGTGCATTTGGGCTTTGCGACTGTCGTGGTGTGGTTCTTGGATATGCACGAAGTTATTCATATTTGTTTGGTCAGCATTTTTGTGTTTCGTCGCAGTCAAAGATGGGCACTTGTATGTTAGAGCGCCCAGCTTGACTTGTCTATCACATGGGACAGCGACTCAGCACAGTGGATGTGTGCTTCCACCTATACGCTGAACAACTAACGACCCATCGCAACTTATTGCGGATGTTTTTGCATGGACACAATCCATGTGTGTTCTGCGCGAGAGTTAATCCACTTCGACAGGTGGTCATCGAATGGAGTCTTTTTAATGGTAATTTTCAGAGAGGATATTAAACCATTTGAAATGATGGTGGTTTGAGGGAGGGACTTTAGTACCACGAACATCATCACAACACTGTCATTCAAAGGCTACGCAAGTGTTCTAATTTTATCTGACCTGCTTTCAGTGTTGCTCGGTATGTTTACCGTTACTTTATGTTGCCATGGACTCACATAGGTCGGGGCGCAAGCTTCCGATGGGAAGTGCTTGTTACGAATCTGCCCTTGACTTTTCTATTGCCTTTGCCCAAGTATGGATGACCTTGTAGTATCTTAAATCTTGTGCTTCCTTCCGATATGGCAGCTACGAACCAAAGAGATGTCACGGCTGAGCGTTTAGTTCTGCCTTGCTTTCATTATTCACTCGTGATCCTGAAATGCCTCAGTGCTTAAGGCGCGAACTTACTGACAAAGTCGGTGGTTGGAAACCAACCTTGGCATCTCGGCTGTTCCTGTCTAGGCTTGGATAACCTGGCATTATCTCAGCCCTTGTGCTTTCTTCGTGCTGTATGGCAGCTATGCACCAAACGGGTGTTACAGCTGAGTGATTGTTTTTTATTTTCATGTATATACCACTGTGAAGTTAGGCGGTCAGTTCTGTGTCCACGATGTGTGTGGGTAAAACGCTGTTTTTGCTACTCGGTTGTGTCACCACGACGCATCTTTCGATATGTGGTTGTCCCGTTTCTACGCCAGAGGGGATGTCTTGTTTGCGGAATTTTTCTGCTGAGATAGTTCACATAAGCTATTTTGGCCCAAGGTTATCGGAGTTAGCTTGTATACAGCCGAATTATATATATATATATATATATATATATATATATATATATATATATATATATATATATATATATATATAAGTGTAATATGTGGCATGCTTGTCAGCACTCGACCGTCCTTGCAACTTTTTTGATTGGTAAATATCTTCTCTCCCCCCCTCAGTGTCCGATTCCAATGTGGGGCAAAACCGTGCTGCATCTGCCGGGGGTGAACCGTTCCGTTACGTTTCTTGGGTCTCACCAACGTCTTTACTCAGTGAGGTGAACAAGGTACTCCGACTGGGACGTCGACTACCAGAGAAGTCAGCTATTTTCTTCAAGGTAATTGTATAGGCATCAATAGCTAACTTTCACATCAGCCTCAGATAGTATTGCCCATTGAGCAGAGGCGTGTATACTGCTACTTCTACCTTGTACTTTTCTGTCCACTCTAGCTACCAGTGGAGTGACTCAACACCAGGGCACAGGGATAACCATACAAAATCGTGCCAATCAGTCTTCGGAAGTAATCCTACTGGAAAGATAACCACTTTTCAGCTTCTTCTAGGACGGTCCTTGTTCGGGGGTAGATTGTGCATTAGGTTGTGGCTGGGCATGAACCTGTCACAAACTTTCCAGAAGAAGGGATCTTACTATTGGACTGTTGTATCGAGCATAGACAACGCCTTCGATCCGTTCGTGAGGATGACCCTGCGTGTGTTGTATTGCTCGTGCTATTGTTCTTTTGCAAATTTTCACTCTCCGTTTTGTATACCCAGCAACCATCGCGTGTACGCAATAAGCGTGTTCGTAGGCGATCACTGATGTTTGTTGTTGCTACAGTGACCGCTAAGGCTCAACGGTTTAAAAGTATTGGGACATATAGTGCACACGCTCCTCCATCCTCTTTCAGGCCGTTCTGGACAGGCGGCTTTGGGTTGTCTGGAGGAACTGCCTGCCTAAGCTAATTAAAAATCTGTTGGGTATCTTATTTTGACTCGCTATTTGGTTGCAAGCTCTACATGTGGAGGAACTTTCCCTATCTTTGTCACAGCTTTTGTAGCAACAAAACACGAAGTCTTTCCTTCTCCTTGAACTTTCATGTCCTTGCTGATCATCACTTACAACTATACCATTTCATCACAGGAACTCGCCCGCCTTCGTTCGGCTGCTCTGGCCTACGGATGCCCCGAATTGCTCGTACACGTCGCCCATCTTACTGAATCGGCGCATGCCACGGAAAACCCGGTAGGCCAAGCTCAATCGGATGCGGTTCGGGTCCATTTGGATACCATGAATCGAATGCTATCCGAAGCAGCTGCTCAGTTAGATGATTGATTTTTGTACCGAACAGTAAAAAATCTATCTAATCATTGTTGCATTGTTTTTATTATCAATGGGGCCTTCGTTCCCAGCGGCCATCTATCAGAAGAGAGGTTTGTTGGGATTCATGCTCCATGTATCCGTTTTAACTAATTGCGCTTGAGTCGCGTTCACTGTGTTTATTGCACGCCGATTTTGTGACTAAAGGCGATAAAGATAGGAATATTCTTGCGCTGCAAACTGCACCACTCCATTGTATACACAGTGAGCCCGAAGTACCCGATCCTAGTTTTTCTTTAGATTGTGAATCCCAGAATCCTACGCACTGATGACGATTTTTCTGCTGCCTGAATTCTGTTGGTGGTTACAAAGCCCTGTTTGGGTGTTTCTAACCGCTCACTTGGTTACATTCGGTAAGATGATAGTCGCCAGGGTGACCGTAATTTTTTATTATTGCCACCACACTTTACTGCCAGGTTGTGTTCCAACGTTTCATCGAAATAACTGAGAGAGACTTAGAAGGTACGCGACTTATCCTACGCGACTCCAGACGTTCATTCAGGCAATCTGGATAGAAACTGACAACGTGAACGCCATTGACATCGATTAACAGCCATATCTTACAGCGTCTCCAACCAGGCGCAGTGGGGATCACGTGGTCCCCATCCTGGTAGGTGAGTAGCACCGACAGCAACCAAACTTTTCGTAATCCCCTACATACCCCTCTGCCAGATCAAGGGTTGGCCACCTCTCTGCTTCCGCCACTTTGAGTTGGGTACGGAAAACATCACTCTCTTCGGTAAACGATAGTTAGGCATACGCAACTTTTGTCCCAACCAACGCAGCTTCTGGTGCTGGACACACTCTTCAATGGAAGTCCTCGTTGCACAACCGAAAACTCGCTTTCTCACTGCCTCGTTAAGGATTCTCGGACACCAACCTACACGAGCTATGGTCCTGGGACAACGATTGTCAAACACCTGAAGACGTCTCAGTTCCGCTGCTCGAACAGGCCAAGTCTCACAGCCATATAACAAAACAGCCCGCACTGTAGCTTGATACACACGTCTCTTGAGATTCAGGGACATACGGCTTTGAGGCCATAGGTGTTTAAAATTAGCAAACGCTAACCGGGCCTTGCAGATTCGTGCATCGACCTCATCTGTCACACCACAGTCAGAACTAATACAACTTCTAAGGTACGTAAAACGCTCCACAACTTTAAGTGCCTCCCCCTGGCTTGTAAGTGGTGTGATCAGTGACTGCTTGTTCTCGAGCATGACCTTACACTTTGTGGACGCAAAGTGCATACGTATGGCGTTGTTCTAGTACCTGACGGAGTGTGAAGATTTGGTCAACGCAACCTCTACCAGGCCGGAACCCCGCTTGCTGCTCTCCAGTCAGTGTTTCACGAGCCACCATAAGGCGGCGAAGCACAAGTGACGCCAGCAGTCTCGTTAGAACCGGGGTTAAGCTGATCCTCCTGTGGTTACCACACTCATTACGAGTCCCTTCTTTGGAAATGGGCACTATCACCGACTCTCCCCAGTTGTCTGGGACAGTCTTTTTTCCCAAATACAGACAACCAGATCAGACAAGTGCTGACTGAGGATTTCACCCCCGTCTTTGAACAATGCGGGTGGGAGGTCATCCGGACCAGGAGCTCGGTGGCGCTTGAGAGAACTTATTCTGTCATAAACCTCCATGGCTGTAGGGGGTTCAACGTTCACCGTCCAGGGTTCTACGTCAACTGCCACATGAGTGGCAGCTGGTGGCTACGATAACTGTTGTTCAAAGTATTCGGCACATCGTTCGAGGCGCTCTTCTTTAATTAAGATGGTCACTCCTTTCCGATCCCTGGTGGTTTCGCTCACAGGAGGTTTCCGGGGGTCAGTTACGGGGATCAACTGAGATTATCTTCGGGCATTCCCGGCTTTCTGGACTTCTTTCATCTCCACTAAACTTCACTGTCGGTTCGCACGGTCACTTTGAATTGACGTCTGATAATTCGTCGTGTCAAGTTATGTTCGGGGACCGGCCGGGATATTTCCCCGAGATTTAAACAATGCCACTGTTCTGTCTGATATCCAGTGCTTGAGTGAGCCTGGTGGCGCCGTGCCACAGGCAAAATTCCCAGCACTATGCAAATATGTGGTAATCTCGTCCCAGTATGAATTCACATATGATGGTGGAGCATTTGGAGGAGACTCTAGAAGACGATTCTGCTAAGTTCGTCTAACATCCCGATCTGCCATTCTCTCAGTTGCCAAGCGATTTGTCCGCACCTTACGAGGTTATAGAAAACGTAGGAAGAAGCGACTCCGGACGAGTGCGTGGTCGTAATCCACAAATGTGTTCCAAGACGACCGCCAGTCAGTTATTGATCAGCGCCATCGGTAACTGATCGATTTGAGTTTGTGGTCGGCATGCCGTTAGAGGACACCATGTGGCCAGACAACTTCGGCTATTTCGGAAGTTAGTACTACATAAAAACGGCCTGCGGTCAGCACACAGCTGAAGCAGTCGTTCACCATTGTCCGGCCAGTCCATGTCGACCACTTAATTGAGTCTCAGATGCGCTAAGTCTGCCCACTTTTGCATTCAGACCTCCGGCAACCACCACGATATCTGAGCTTTTAGCTCGCCGCAACAGGGCATCGTACAACTGGTCCTTGATGGTTTCAAAGCTACAGTCAGTTAGGGCGTGAGCAGAGACGACAAACAGACATCGATCAACTTCCCGCTTGTGAGACTCCTTCACAGACGTTGCCAAACGAACCGCGCAGAGGTGACTATACGGGTATATAGTCAAGCAAGGATCTTTCCGCCCGGTGACTTAGGACGATACCAACCCCTGCACATCCCGCCGCAGCATCCTCTGGATCGCCAGGGATGCGCAGCCGGAAGCGAGTGAAAAGTGATGGGGCGGTTAGCTCAACCACTGTGCTTGCATCTTGAATTCTTATTTCTGATACACAGCACACATCAATGCCAAGCGAGTCCAGTGTAAGAGCAAGAGCAGTTTGTTGTCCCGCTTGATTCAGAGTGCGGACATTGAAGGGGGCCAGATAGACAAAGCGTCGGGGCTTGAAGATTGACTTTGAGATATCTGAGGATGTCGGCACCGGATGACGCGCAGATGTTGCTTGCAAAACCCTTGCAGGACGAACGGAGTCATCAGTCCTAGGTGCTGTGCCTACAAAGAGAGTTATTAATGGGGTGGGGAGAGGGGAAAGAAAACGTATGTCGAAGAGATCGAATGGAGGCGTCAACAGTAGCATGTTTTCGCTTACCCATCCTGCTGTATGCGGCGAGTAAGGCGACCCGGCTGATGGCACCACGCGGAGGCCCATGTGGCATGAGTTTATTTGTATATGTGCAGTTCATGGTTGTACGTGGGCTGGGATACTGTCAGGGCGCCCACACCTAGACAGGAGGATGATCAGGGTCCTCAACCAAAGCCTTTGGCTCAAAAGCCTAACAGCAAGACTGGAAATGCAAGTACATTACATAACACGTCGCCACACATGTTCCAACCCCCAACCTGCAAGATATGGCTGCTAATCGATGTCAATGGCGTTCTTGCTCTCAATTTCTATCCGGATTGCTTGAATGAATGTCTGGAGGTGTAGGCACCTCGAAATGATTGTAGTAGGCTAGCACTAATTTCCTTCCGTATCCACTTTTATTCTTTTCCCCACAATAAGGTTTTCAAATAAATCATGGTTTACGGCAGCGAAGCATCAGTTTTTGGACACTGATGTCATGCTGTCGATGATGATGACGCGCCTGTCGCACAGCTATGAGAAATGATACTGGAATCACATGCATCGAAATACTTTGAGGCTGCCCAAGCACAGATAAACGCAGTCGGTAGAAACGAACAATGTATCTTGAGACTTGCATCTTGAGCTATCCTGAGTTTTGTAAGATTAGACCATCATTCAGTGCATGGATGAATTTTCACAATATCCCGTCAGGTTATCAGGCAGGATAAATGTTTTTCGGCCCGATCATGGGCCACACTACTATCATTGGGATCATAAGGTCAGCCAAACTCCCAAGCCAGGGAGTAAACGAAGGTAGCATATATATATATATACATATATATATATATATATATATATATATATATATAATGCCAATGTATGTAAGCTACCTACAGCTTGACAATACCTTGCAATGACTCACCTGGCTACTTATATGAGGTCAACACAGAACTCCATTGGAATTCCGGGACTGCGCCTATTTGTTAGGTCTCAAGCCGGTGAAAACTAGCGATGGATGGTCTGCTTATTTTGACCTACTACTACGACTTATTATGAGTCCCCTCCAAAAAATGATGAATGCTTTTCATCGGTTCGCTCGCATCATAAGATAATGCTCGATTCGTGCCTTGGTGGTCCCTGCCCAGAGTTAGGAAGCAAGGATCCAACTTGTCGGACAGGTGCCGATTGTGTTCAACCAAGTCTACAACTTGGTAGTTCCGAAGGATTATCCTGCGCCTATCTGTACTCCGGTCGCGAGAGCCATTGATCCACTCATTCGTGAATAATAAACATTGTTAGTAAGACTGTTCAATCTGCGTGACTAACTTGCTATTTACAGGTCGCAGACGAACAAAATTTGCAATATGCTCCCTCCGTTTGTTTCAATAAAGAACATGTTTTGTTCGCAAATTTTCTTAATTGTACGGACATAACTGATGCTATCTTCGGACAGCCTTGTTGTTGCTAGACATGCCAGGTAAACTGAGTAGTTCGTTGCTTATTCTTCACTGACCTCTGTAAGGGGGTACGTGAGAAAACAATTAGTCAGTAATCTGTTTTGAATTTCATGGCTGGTAAAACAACGAAGGAGACGTAAAAAGTTAACATGTTTACCTCTAGATGTAACACACTACTCATAAGGCTGCTGAAAACTCTTTGACGGCCCACGACCGGTTTCGGTCATTATAAACTAGGGGTTCAGGTGGATTCATTTAAGCCTCCACTGTCAAAACCAAATCCGTGTGCATATGAGAGTATTTGGCGAGTATTTACGCCCAGCTTACTAAAGTTTGAAGACTGGTGGTGCTTCACGGTAAGATTAGAATGTCAGCTTGCATCATTTATGCATTGTGGTGACCAAGTATCACTCATGCGACAACAATCGAATGAACTATCAATGTGACAACGAGGAATCTCGAGTTGTGTCCGATGTAACAGGTATAGTACTTCTTTGAACACCTCGGGTCCATATTGGGGCATCTTACACAAAGGGGGCATCATATATGAATGACTTTTTGGATTGCTATTTTCAGCTGATGATTTGAAGGTACCCGTCTTTTTCACGCTGAGATTCTTGTTCTCGTAACTTCCGCGTTTTTCTGCGCTCAGCACTTTGAAGCAGAACTTCGTGGTTTATTGGTTTATGGATAAACCGCAGGTTTTCGTTCAATCCGGAGCCCATCATTAACAGCTGGTACTTTTTTTGACCAACATATTTACCTCCACGTTGCCCAACAGAGATTTCCATAAACAAGAAATTCCGAGCATGAGGTGGTCGAACTTCAGAAGCGTGATCGACTAGTATCGTGAATTAACGGGCGGTCACACAGTCCTTTGTGAGCAAGTGACAAAAGGCTGTCAGATTTAGCGGGTACTGACGTGTGCAACAAAAAACGGCCAATTAGACAATACATTGAATAATGAGGAACAATGATTTTCAATTAGAGAGAACGCCTATGGCACTGATCGGACCTCTTCTTTCAGGTAGCGTTTTTCTCTAGAAATGTTCAGTCTTTACAAACACAAATAAGTTGGGAGAGCTTTTTTCCACCACGTTCTAAGTGAGAAATGTACTCAGTGCTATTGGCTCCTTCTTTCTGGTTATTTTTTGACCAGATTTCCTTTTCTTGACTTCGTCGAACCACTAGGGTGGTTTACCAGACGCAGTGAAACGGGGCGTGCACATTTGTTGTCCTTGTATTGGTACAATGCCCGTCTAGCGTTCTATTTTCTACTCCTACTTGACAGTGTGTTTCATTTTCTTGGTGCTGTCCTTGGATGAACCTGACTCTGAGGCCGCCTGGAATTTTTCCTCCAAATGTTCTTCCGCTAGCATTCTTTTCCATGTCTCTCCACCATCCCGAATACGATTATAATTTAGATTTAGCCTGCTTGTTTAGTCTGCCATGTTGTTTGATATTAAGCTCTCACTCAGTTTTCAGTGCCCAGTATGAGTCAGATTCACACGGTCTCTGAATAAACAGACATCATACAGCATCACTTGTATTAAGGTACCTTCGTATCCAACTCTGTCCTTAGCCAGGCTCGATAGACGAGGGTGGATTGGATGACAACAGCTAAACTGCATAGATCTGAGTGCAAATCATTGGCCCAACACGGTAGAGCTGGGTCGAACACAAAGGTTCTCTTCACTCGTCACAGTTTAAAACCTATGAATCGTCTATTCGCCCGGTTGAAAATTATGGGCTCGTTGATGTATCCAAGCCGACCAGGCAGGTTATAGGTGAAAAAACGGACATCTAAGCGTGCATCTTTCGCACGAGTCATTGTCTGGTTAGTTAGTTAATTAGTTAGTTAGTGTTAGTTCTTTCTCTCCACAAGGAATTCACCGTACTTGTTCGGTACTATTTGTAATAAATGCCAAATTAAGATTTTTTGTCCGACTTGTGGAGTTATTTCGGTCAGTGTGTGAAGATAAATACTGAAAGGCATTTGCCAAAGTGCATACAGGGAGGGAAACGACAATAAAATGCAGGAAATTGGAAAAATGCTTTTAGTTTTACGTATTTAACTTTGCAGCACCAAAGGATTATTTTGATATTGCCTTTCCCAACCGTCGCTGGTGGCTATCAGCCATGATGTTCAGCTTTACGTGATCCAAGCAAAAGATGAACTGGGTTTACTGTGCCGGTTCGCTGTGTCGATTGGCAGTCGAAAATCACCCGCAAAATGGGACTTGCCGTTGACAGATTCCGCGGCTTTTTCCGAAATGTTTGCTCTTCTGTGATGTAGTTTACTTCCCAAAGCGTCAATTCTCATTCTGAAATTTCTTGAAATTCTGCGCCGTAAACAAGGATCTCTGCTGATCTGCGAATCGCTACAACTGGACCACACAATTGATAATCTCGCTTGGCTGTCTCACTCTGGTTGATCTCATCGATTCCTCATTGACGATGGAACCTACTCGTCTAAGCCGATTTCATTAGTGTAGCTAGTGAGACCACTGCCAAAGTCAATCAAAGGCCAGGCGGTCGTTGCATGCAGAGTTTTCTCATGAATCAACCAATCCTGTTAGTCGACTCGGCTTAACCCACCGATAACTACGCGTTGTTGGATGTCGGACGGTGTCGATGAAGTGGCCAACATCGATGAACTGGATGAGGATCAACGGAAATGCCGTTAACTGTACGCATAACACAAACCCAATGATGTAGGGATGCACGTGACCAAGACCTCCCAAAGGGATGTTGTTGTGCTAGGTGCATGAGAAAGTACCGCAAAAAATTAAAAAACAGGCTAAAATCTCAGAAAATTTGCTTACCAAAACAGAGATTTATAGCTACCTGTTCTTCTTCCGTCGCATAAATTCTTGGACAATAACCAAACTAGCCGTGATCCCCAAATGCGCCAGGACCCACAATCCCATTGTGCGCAACGTGATTTCCGCTAGGAGTAGAGAGGGATCGAATATACGATATTGTGTAGATTCATTTTGTGCAAACTCATATTCATCGTTGTCGCCACCGTCAGTACCGTCATCATTCGAACTGTCTGCGTGAAAGTGAGTAGTATTCAGCTGCCAGTAGGCAGTCCGTTAGGCGCTGATATAACAGGGAAAACCTTATTCTCCGATACAGTTCATTTTTTTGTATGAACATTACCTCCGACTGAACATACTTAACTAGATAAAAAATTGCAGCGAATGGGCATATAAACTGGACTGCAGAACCAATTTACGAATTTTTCGAAATCCGAGGACGCTTTCGAGGTAATTTATTAATATTAAACTCAGTGAGTGATCGGAAAGCCTTGGTTAGTACTTGTAACTCCTAAAATAACGGAAACATGTCACGTATTCCAAAATGCATGTAGTATATTACTAGCAGTAAAATTAGGAAACAAGTGAAATCGGTCGTAGTCAAGCGGTGGTCGTTATGAGGGAAGACGTGATTAGGGTAGGTAAATAAGTGCTACACAGCGGTCAAACTGTTTTCACAACAGCGCTTCAGATCTTTTCCTTTTATACGATGGGCTGTATCAATTGCTTTCCGAAGTAAAGTGCTGTTTTTCACAGTACAGTTCCTTTTCTCTCATCCTCAAACGTTTCTTTTTTAAATATGGGACTTGCCTTCTCAATGGCCCTGAGTTTCGATGTGTTCACGATCTGTCATTGCATCTGCATATGGGAAAGACGAACCAGAAGCCACTGGTTCACAGAGTTTTTGAAGAGTACTTGCTAATTATGGTCATAATGAAATAATGTCGCTCCCGATGCTTCACGGATTCCCCAGACAGTTAATACGGTTAGTCTACGCATAAGATATGACTGTTTCACTGAGCCCCTGGGAATAATACAAGCCTAAAGAACACCTACGTAGCCTATGGCTGAAGCGGCCGAAACGATAACCTGTCACACTGGTGCAGGCAAAACACTTAATGCATGTCTCCCTCTAGAAAAAACCTACTTTAGAATTCAGGTTTTGGATGGTCTACTCAGTAGGCCTTCCTGAATGACATTCTCACCAATTAGTCCCCGAAACGGTCGATGGCAAAAGCTTGCCAGTATGTTGTCCTGAAACCTGATAAGTCTGCAATCAGCTTGGATATTCCGAGGTTTCAGTCGACATTTAATCCCAACAGCTGTTTGTTCCCTGCCGGAAATCACAAGCATTCTACGCATCCCTGAATATATTCAACTGGATTTTCTGAATCCACTCACTACTTGAAGGCCACAAGTGATGGGTTCACAAGTTGCACTGTCTCCACCTGAGAGACTGGATCAGGTGATGTAAAATCGGTAACTGATGGAGAATGGTACCATATACTTTCTGATGACGAGTAAGGCACACTGATGCTCAGCCATTTGTGTCCGCATACCTTAGCGTTCATCTTCTGACTACAGGTCGGCGGGTTAGAAATGCCATAGAGGCCTGTCAGAAGTATAGTGCTGATTCTTCTCAACAAGAAAGATAGCTACAGCGTGCTTGTTCGCTTTCCAGTGAAGACTGACTACAATTGGATGAAGGTCCTGCTGAATCATCAGACTGTCGTATCTACTGGGGTAAAGTTTAGCACAATCACACTTTGAAAACTTTCTGTTCTCCATTCCGTTTATCTGTACCGATACGAATTTGAGGGTGCGTTTATTGTTACTACATAGTATCGCATTGTTACACGTATTATTAGTTATCCTACAAAAGTCCTAAAATGGAAGAATAACGGGCAGATACTAGCTTTCAGTGACTGCATACACTGCTTGAGTCCCATAATACTGTGCGCGGCATACACTCACCCATTTGCGGTGAGAAAATGCCTTGTTCCACTCCGACCAAATTTAACTGATTCTGCGGTATGCAATTTAACGGAAACTTCTACGGTAGGTACGTGAACCGGGCTCAGGAACTGGCGGAGGCTCCTACACATAGCTATTTGTGAGGTCCCTCAGTAATTTGTTCTGAGGCGTCCCGCAGCACATGGTCGATAGATTTTTCTCGCCGTCGAGTTACTCAGAGTACTAACTGCTATCACTGTAACTCCTGTCGGCCAGTCGTGTTCGACGATTGATGTGCTACCATATTAAAAAGTTCTATGTGATTGACTTAAGTTTGGTCACCGCGCAAAGATATAAGTCTGATGATGGAGACAGTCACCAACACAGTGGGAGAAGATGACGAAAGCTTCTAACGGAAAATGATAAGCAGAATTTTTTGGATGAGCAAGATGTGAAAGAAACGAAAAAGATTTCATACGACTTTCATGAGATTTGTATGCTTTCGAACGATGAGATCGATGGTTGAAAACTGAGGGGTGCAGATAGGCTGATTAGTACATCTTGGCGTCGAAGGTCGCCTGCCGACCAGCGAGGTTCTTGAGCTGGTCGAAATATATTCAGTTGGGAGCTAGTTTCTGTAATTCGAGGGTCGACCCTAAACGATGAAAAGGTAACTCCTCTGGTTTTGACCGAGAGCAACTTATTGTAGAGCTCCGTGGAAAAAATCAGTCGTTAGCACCCAAAACAGTTCACGTGAAAAAAATGAAAACTGCACGTGGGTGCTCGAGACACACAGTTCCCGCTGCGAAAGCGGCAGGAGGACACTGTGACGACAAGAAGGATGGAGTGTTTTCCAAAGGTTATTCATGTAGAGAGTGATACCTGACATCCTGTGTTAACGAACAAATTTACCTGGGAAATGAAACTATCGAAATCTACCTAAATCGTTTTGACCTGCATTTGCACCCTGCTCGGTTACCCAAAATGCCCTAACTTTTAAGTAAATATACCAGCGATTGCTGGTCATCTTACCGCTACTTCAACTGCTACGAGCAAAAACGTCATGTTACAAAATGCAATATCTCGCAGTAAATCACACTTTTTTTCCCTTGAGGTCGTTTTATAGAAGATCAAGCTTTTTACGGTGTTTCGGCATATTCAAGGATCTGACTAATTATTCTCCGACGGAAACTCACTACTCGCTTTTACGTTTTAAGCCTGAGAAACCCTCCTTATAGATGTGCTCCTGAACATAGGTGTTCATAATCTAGGGTTTGATTGAGTCTCCGGTTCGGTCGTTCGGACCAGAAGCGTGAAAGGTGAATAAAGGTTCCTCTCGGACAATTTTACGGTGTGGTTTACAGTGTGGATTCACAGTAAGAACTTCAAAATAACATGAAATAAATAAAGCCACGAAAAACTGTGGGTTTAAAGGTTACTGCTAGTGAAGTAAATCATTAAATAGTAGTGGTTTTCGGCACTGCTTTCTTGGTTGTGACCTTCGAACTCTACTGCCTTAATTTTCCCAGAGCATTTTTATCCAGTATCCCTCTAAAGATAAACGTATACTTGGCTGGTTGCTCCGTTACACATGCCTGGACAGAAAACTTTGATCTCAGAGTCCTACTGGATGCAGAAAATCGACTCGTTGAGAAGACATCAGAGTTCGAAAGGCTTCACTGCAATGATGGAACATAATAAAGCTGTAAGAAGGATAATCCATGCTTTTTCTCTATTTTGCTATAAGTTTAACCATTTCTGAACACTTTCCACAAGAAGATTTTTTGGATAAGACGCTGGGCTTTTAATTGGAGGAAAACTAACGTTAGAGTGATGGGGAGGGGCTTCAGCTTAACTATAAATTACGTTTCATTTATTGTATGTGAGAGATTTGGCGTGTCATACACATATCACGTGAGGCTGTTGTGGCTAAACTGTAGTATGAATTCCAAGGATGACGTTACGTTGCCAGCTGTTTCTGCTGCTTCGATACCGGTTTGTCTCATCACCAAACAGTCCTCCAGCAGTATGCAAGAGCATGACCTCAAGAGGCTGTAAATCATGACCACACATGAACAATCTCTTCAGTGAGTGATGTTTTCCTTGAAATTCCTCGGCAATTTTCTCACTCGCTCGCAAGAAAACAAGGCGATAAGAACCGGACAGGAATCTGGCTAGGTTGTTTCATTCCGGAGCGTTGAAGACGGCACAATAAAATGAACAAATACTTGGTAAAAAAACATCCAACGCTATCACCACGATTACAACGAAAACAACCATAGAACATTTCTGACCAGTGTGCACATTCAACCGAGTGTTGGTAACCGAATAAAACCCCGGTAGTGTTTGAGCAGTGTTAGTTATGGGGGCGTATCTTTTGGCCAGATGATTGTCCTGTACACATTTTGAATTCCACGAGTAATGCGGAAAAGAACGGGGTTAGGAAACGCACTTTTCAGTGGAACAGGTGCTTGCGGAGGCCTTTTCATGTGCGAAGCGCTTGCATCCTAAAACGCAGCATTACTGCTGTGGAGTCGGCCAGTAGCTGCAGCAGGAAGCTCATCACTTTTTGACCAAGTCAGACGATTTAATCATGACGAGGGCGGCTAACTGCTTGCATCCATAACTTTTGTACAACCCAACTGCGGTAGTTGGGTTCCCTTTAACTTATCCTGTTCAGCTACTTTGACTAGTTTGGCTTTGTTAAATTTAAAGACGATAAACAATTCTCTGAATTGAAGCATGGGTCTGTTAAGGGATGTAATAGGACCTTGTGTGTAGGAAATTTCAATGCTTAGTCTTGGATACAACACAATTATCATAACAAACGGTACGTAATTTCGCTTACTCACTGCTAGTTTCATGGTGATTAGTCATTCGTGCTGGTCGAAACACTGAACTGCTGTGCAATCTCCACCAATCTAATCTTAAGTCGACATACGATGCCAATCGGGACCACGAAAGGGAAACTGGGGCTTGCACACCATGCTTATTTGACGCACTGTATCTTGGCTGTAAACTCATCTTGGCTTTCAAGGTTTCACCAGTACATCTGCGGCTACACCCCTACCGTATCACATGATTAAAGGTGTGGGTTGTAAATCATCATTTGAAACAACGCTTGATTTTACGGAAGCCTTGGAGTCGAATACATCATTCCAGTAAACGTATCCAGAAATACTTCAAGCATAGGGAACGTTGCAATATAGAGTGTAACTATCCACATTGTGTATTCTACTCTTTGGATGTGCAGGTACCCCGGTCTTTTCCATTAACTTTTGGATTTTACGTTCACTAAGGGGTTTTATAGGAACAGATAGACGTGGTTTAAAGGTGGCTAGGAAAAGGTGTTCTCATACTGGCGTTGCTATCAGCGGTGGTAATACTGAGCCTGAAAGCGAAATCGGCGTAAAAAACCTATAGATACACGCAATTGCCGTCTGCAACTTACGGGAAACTTCGATGGCTTTCTCCAATCCCTTGTTTCGTTTAAGAATTCCAGTGACCAATAGGATTCCAATAAACAGAAACACCGCTGAAAGAAATCCGACGAATAACCCAAGAAGAAACACAAGGGCATGTTTTTTTTCGCATATGCATGCCTTTGTGGAGAGATTTCCCCCCTCACGTGCGGAACAAAACATTATATGCGCAATACAGTTTGAGCTCGTATGTGACTCTTGTCACCAAATCTCGTCTCTTTTTACGATTACGACGCACAATTTAAGTTTGACCGCATAAGTGTGACGCGATTCGATAGTGCACGGGATGTATTGATTACCTTCACTGAATGATGGTCACGTGATCGGAAACTGGTGCCCCAGCAGGATAAAACGGTTCTGTGGACGGAAATGCTTGAAGTAGAAGGGAAAAGGTTCTCGGTGAAATGTGAACTATCATCGTCATTTTCAACTGTACAGTAGTGATAGCTGTCGCAGTTTCGTAGAGTTAGCAGTGTTATTTTTTATTGCTAATGGGCAGCAAGTTGGATAGAGCACATCCGTCAGATAACTGGTACTCGAATGACCCAGCACCGCTTGTGTGTATGGCGGGAAAGGGTGAGAAAGAGGCATCAGCGGACAAAAAACTGTGCGGACAAATGATACTTCTCCGTTGCCTAAGCCGGAAAAGTTAGTTGAGGTACCCTACCTTGAGCCTTTGACTCAAAAGTCTGACCCGCAAGGTAGTAGCCAGTAGGGTTTTCTATAGGGACCCTGCCCGGAACTGATGATTCAATACTTTGACCTGCTCGGCCACAGGGGACTGTGACGACTGCCTACAGCAGATGCCTTTAAGCAGCACTAAAATCTTTGGTTTCAAGAGTATTTCGACCATATTAACTGATGCGCAGGCGGCAAAGTTCAACCATTGGGCGATCGGAGTGCGCGGTTTTTTAGGAATAACTCTTCCTGGTCCGTATTTCCCATGGAAAGAACAGCATCGCTGCTTCCATAAATATCGACATTCTGCTCGCCTGGGAGAAACACCTAACTGCATTCACACCCCTATCGCCTCGTAACAAGATTACTCGTAGTATAGGGTCTCACTGCTCTTGATGTGACTGCTCCCATTTGGGACTTCTTGGCATGTTGCACCTTGTGGAACGAAGTTTCAGCAAGTGTAGTCCCTGGGACCATTACAGCACTCAAACACGACTACCGCACTGAGATGGCGGTTTTAGGGCGTTGGACCAATTTAATTCACAAATCTGAGTCAGTTAAACCGTCGAAGAATATTTTTACACCCAGAGAGACTTCTACCTATTACTTGCTGATTCTCCGCATATCATATCAATGCATGAAACGTTTGAACAGTATGACGTTCATTCATTCCAGTAGAAGCAAGCCGAATAGTGATTCATGGGTGAGATTTCAGCTTTATCTAGTTACTCTGGCATTTTGCCAAGGATGCCTTGAAATCTTCTTCATGATATTTTCCCAGAGAAGACCGACCAACAGCACGCAGGTAACATTAGTGCCAATGCAGCACCTAACAAATCCTACTGAAAATCTGGCTTTCAAAGAAAAAGTAAACAGCGTTCGCATGTGCCACTTTTTAATCAAATGTTAGACAAAATGTTGCTATTAGTATATTGGTATAATGTTGAATGAACCACATTTTTGATCGGTGGTGGTTTCTTCTGGAATGGCCACGGACTTCAAGGAAGGTCTCATGTGAACTATACTCACTAATGGTTTCTTCAGGTGTTGTAGAGATCCGGTCTCGATTTCTGTCCTGCTGTTTGAATGTGTCGTTTTAACGTGAATTGATATGCTTCAGGTGCACTTATGTGTATCATAGTGAAGTAAAACCGGGTGCATAATCACGTACGTTGTACAACTAATCGAGCTGATTTACAGCATCCAAAGAATGGTGTTATGAGGGCTCTGCAAATAAATTTAGAGTTTCACCCAATTTTGTCACACAAAATCCCATACATTCCGATCAACTTATTTTGTCACCATGAACAGCACTTTTCATGAGAGTTATCGCAGGCCAAAAGCTCAGGCATGTTTGTGGTTGCGGGTATTGGTTGCCCTAAAGAAGCTAAGAGCTAACTGGGTAGTCGACTTGGACGGGACTTGGCACTGATGGATGACGGCTAACGACTGTATGCTACAAATAGGTTTATACAGCACAAATGGCCAAAATGTCTGACTAGTTGGCATCCCTAAGCGGTGAGCTAGCCAGGCACTCCAGTCAGTTACAGATGATATGGGTCCAACGCTGAGCTGCGCTCAGTTAGATCACTTTTTTGGATTCTGACCACGTGATCATCCGGCGTAACATTTCCCCATGCTTTTCGGGGTCTCGCTTACCTACCGAGAAGCCCACAGATTTATGGACTATAAATTAACATTCAGTTTGTCAAATGCTGTCATATGCACACTGATTTAGTTTTGACCTGAGACTCAACAGAATCCAGCCGAATCCCTCGTTTATAATGGTCTTCTTTAATTGAATGTGCTTCAGCAAAAGGCCGCCTCATGTCTCAGTGTGGAAACGAGAGTACTTGGCAAATTCCGTCCAATCTGTCCATTCAAGCAGAACATAAGTTAAACGGAAAGTTGGGGAACGCGACTACCTGATGCGTTCGATCATGAGTTGTCGAAGTGTTTTCAGTAACCTTATGAGCAGTGTGTTACGTCTGGACAACGCCCAGTTAATTAACCCACCAAAATTAAAGGAGATGTGGGAGACCGAAGAACAATTCTAACCAGTTGTACATCACTTCGAGTCACGAAGTGACTAGCCCTCACCACCGTGTAGCAGCTTATGAATCTCTCTAATATGCTGAGCTATACTAGGGAATCTATATGTGACAGAGTGTTTCTCATATCAGATTTTTCACTAACTAGGGATGTGAATAACACAGCCTTCTAGCTCTTCAGTCTGCCTGTCCGCAGCGGTTGATCAAGGAATAAAGGGCAGACAAAAGTTCCATTTGTTATCCGGGTTTCGATTTTAACACATATGGTGTCCAACTCAAACTACCTCCACCTTGTAACTAGAGACACTTGATTGGGAAAATCACTCATTTGTTTATATAGGTTTGGCTGCCCTGGCAGTTCACATGCAACCACATCGGATATCAAGATATTTCATCAGGTGAGTTGCCTTGCGTGCTGTATAAAGAAGGGGGTGGGAACCGTGGTACTGCTGACGCTTTCTATATGTTTTCACTAATATATGTCACATCTATTGTCCTGTCAGTCTTCTTTAGAAATAAGCTGAGTTCTATTGGGACGCAAGGCCAACGGAGACTCGGGGAATGCGTCTACCTGATGAGCCCCAAGATTGGCGAAACTGGTGGTGGGCTGTCGAAGAGTTTTCAGCAACCTTATAAGTAGTGTGTTATGCCGAAGCTAAGAGTGATTCATAGTAGTTAGGGAGCTGTACCTCCGTCTGGTGTATTACCATCCAAGATGGTGATGATGAGGATGATGATGTGATCAGTTATGTCAGTGGCTGTTCTTTCCGATCAAAGTGAGCAGTTGCCTTAAAAATTCCATATACTGTACATCTTAGTTTATATGCACCACCAGGTATGTTTCACACCTATCGTTTCAATGAAAGACACGCTGACCTGAGCTTGGAACTTGTTTTTACTGTGAGACCGATACGAAATACCCAATAGGAACGTATTTTTCAAAAGTTTCCTATGGGCTATTTTACAAGTGAAGGTTCTTTTTTTTCACTGAAATGTGCGACTCACAGCACTCACTCAGCAGGACTGGCTTAGGCGTATTCGCGAAGTAGACCTGCCTGATTATGCATATCAAAACTAAGCAAATCATCAGCTGTTCATATATGATTTACTCCGGAATTTTCGCCATCGAACCAAAGCACTCATACGCGGGCTCCTCTACGAGCATGAAGGTTTCCTGATACTGTGGTAGTTTTTTGGGTGAAGTGTTACAACGAAGACTAACCACAGCGAGCTCCGCTGCACATCCCTCCCCATGTTAAGGACCCCTTATGCTAGTCCAGTCATGCGCCGCAGACAAGAAGCCTGTTTCGAAGCACTGAAAAAGAACATAAATAACAATGAGTGTAAAAATGAACCTTCCTTTCATAGTGATGCTTGTATTTCATCGTGTCGAGAAAATCAGTACTGGATGAAAATCAGTGGATTGCAGGACTAAACACTGGGAAGAGGTCCGTACAGATTGAATTGAAGAGGCCGAATTATGACAATTAAAACTTCGTGTATATTTTTAAATGGTTTTCTCATCCTGCATTATCTGTGCACGTTCATAAACTTTTCCATGAAGTCCAATAATCTTTTCACGTCATCCATTGTGATCCCGTTGTACAGAGAGATCCTTACACCTCCAACTGTACGATGGCCTTCCAATCCGATAAGACCATGCCGGCGAGCCTCAGCTAGCCACAGTTTTTCCAGGTCCTCGGACGGTAGACGCAGAACGATATTTACGCGGCTCCGATGGGCCTTTGGAACGTGGCAGCTGGATGGCACAAGAAGATGGAGAAACCAAGTTATGAGAGTAAATTAAATTGGGTAACAAGAAAACAAATAAATGTGTGAATACATAAATAAAAAGACAAGAAATAAGCATATAGGTGATGAATGGAATACTGAATGGAAAACTAACTAAAAAACCAAATGATCGGATGAATTAATAAAATCTGTATCAACTTTCCCTAAATAATGAAACTATTTCGGACAATCCGCTCATTGCTGGCTGGGACAGTTCTGCTCGTATGGGGAGGGACTTTAAGAACTCCTCAGGTCAAAGTGAGTTCTTCTAAGTAACCGTCATGTAGCCAAGCGAACAGGCGGTTGACTGCCCACGCTCCCTTCTTTGCCAGAAAACCTCTCACAGTTGCAATAGGTTACAGATATTCAGAGAAAATGCAACAGCAAATCTTTGGAGGAACCGTTTAACTCTCCGCCATTTGAATCGTCAATCAATATTGGATACAACATCGGCATTTTAATTTCGGTAATAATGATGATTGCGCCCGGACAGGAGGATGGCTATTCAGACGAGAATGATGTGCGCGCGTACTCAATAACGGTATGTTAAAAACACGGAAACATCTGACTACTTAGCAGTAGCCTGAGTAACACAGTGCTGTTTGTTAAGAAATCAGCAGATAACCCAGGCTACCTCTTCTCGAGGATTTTGTCCTACATGAAACGGTGCATGTCAGTGCGCTGAATTCAGGTGCTCAACAACAATTAAGGTTGTTCCACAAACTAAAGTTAATTCTATTGCTCTCCTGGCAGCCAGGTACATTTTCGAGTGTACTTAATTGTTATGAAATGTAACTAAATGCTATATTTATTGATTATTATTCATACTTTGCCACCAAACAACCTCTTGATGGCGCAACATTACAAGACAGATAGCTGAAAACCACCGTTTTCGTGCTGTTTGAGGTCAGTCAGGTAGGCGCTGTCCGCGAGTTTCCTTCAATCCTATATTCTTCTTGCACCTCAGTTGTACGCGGTTCAAGAAGCACATCCATTTACAACTTAACTTGGTTTCAGCAAGAAAATAAGTGATATTTGATGGCTTTTCTAAAAAAATCCGGTCCTACACATCCTTCGCATTATCAGCTAACACCGATTTTGTAGGATCTTGTAAGACAGAAATGCAATGGTTTCCAGCAATAAGCTCTTCCAATGAAGACAATCCCTCAGATGAAATCACTTCAGCCGGTCCTCCTGAATGGTCTTTCTTCAGGGGAACAGATCTAACTGGGCAACTTGAATGATGGTACAAGTGGACCCAAAAGTCGTCTGTGAACCATACATTTGATAGAAAGCACTTAACAAGGGATTAATTCAACTCTTAGTTGATTTTCGCACCGAATCTTGTGCAGCTGACTGCCCTGTTCAACCACAGTGGCTGCCCAAATAAGGCACTAGAATTACGGAAAACCGGCAAGATTTGCACGCCTCCCTGATTAAACCAACATGTCAGCCATACAGTCTGCGCATTCCTCCCACCAGTCCTATGGGTGTCCATTCTCGTAAAACCCACTCATAACAGGTTTCGAGTGAGGAGGCTAAATTATGAGGTCACGAATAGCTCGCAAACGCAAATAGCCCGAGATCTATATGTCCTACTTTGAAAGCCTGCCTCTTAACCAACAGGTGAGCGACTTCAACTGAAGGTAAGCTTGCAGGCAGTATTTACATCTGGCTGAGCAGTGCCCGTAGAGCTAAATGGGTTACAGGAATCCAGCGATAAAGTCACTCTTCACTGACCTAACACTAGAGCGATACGAGATTCAAAATGGCGTGGACGGATGGGTCAGCTGACGACGATCAACAACCTAACTGCTGGAAAAGCGGTACAGGTTACATCCCACTTTCAGTTCCCAAACGGGTTTTTCTTCCGGGGCTAAGAGATTTATCGGTGTGAGTTCCGTTCGATTAACATTTTGAATAGAAGTGAAAGAGTGGCGTTATATCCTGTCCAAGGTTAGGTTAACCAAACTCTTGATCAGCCGCTCTTAGCTGGATGGTTAAGTGTTCAAACTACTAGCCGCGTGGTCGTGGGTTCAAAAAATCCTCGTGTTTCGTGAGATGCGCACCGCCGATGATTCTCAGTAAGGATGGATCAGTAATGTTTCTGGGCTTTTCCGCATAGAATGGTCTAACTTACAGAACGATGTCTAAATTGAACTGAAAAAAACTTGACATCTGATCCGTTTATTTTGAAGGAACAATCCGCATCTAGAGATTGTGGGTACTACCAGTTATTCGCAAGTTTGGCTACTAAATTTCGCTGCGACTGTTAGTGGAGCTCATGGAATAACTGCCTGGTTTTCAACAGTGACCGAGGTTTCCGATTATTTCTATTAACTTAGGACCAGAAGTGGGTGGGAGCTCACACAAACGACTCGTGTCAACATACAAAAGGTGTGTTGACTAAACACAACTTACATTAGTGGTCTGTTTAAAAGTGAAGTAGAGATACCTTTCGAACCAAGTGACGGAAGTCATTCACTGTGTCAGTTTTTTTAACCTAAGTAGCTGCTGAATTGGCCTGCATGGAAAACTTAGCGTTAGAAATCTTCTTCAAAATGAGTCGTGAGATCTCACAGTGTTCTGGTCTTACGTGTCGATATGTCAGTTGCGTCCAATGACACGCTACCCTTCTGGTGCAGGCTACCTTCGGTGGCGTTTTAGGCCTATTTTGACCCGAAAGTGTTATGTCTGACTGCTGTCCCCGCTCCAGTGCCTAATGCCGGAAACAAGCGATTGAGTGCAAAAAGTACAACGGCCTTGCGCTATATATTCAGGGGGCGCCGTCTGACCTTGACCCAAGGCTGTCTCGCACTGTCTGACTTTAATCCAGAGCCGCCTCGCGCTTTATTTTGAAGGGCACTGTCTGACCTCGATCCAAGGCTTTCTGATCGGCGTTTAGTGGAGTTTGAGTGTATCAGTAGGTTTTGGGTATTCTGCGATGATCTTCAGGAATCTGACCTTCCTGACAAAGAGTAAACTCCGATACTTTCGCCTCAGTTTATTAGTATTTGTACAGTCACAAACTTTACTGCGGAATTCTGAGTAATTTCAAGCAGCATATACCTTTATTCTATGGTTGAGCGGATTACTGATATGTTCCAAACCTAATTCCGAACAAACATAAGACGAGATATGCTTTCTCCTGGAGAGAAAAACCAAAACAGCTTTTGGTTCCTGATCAATCCCACCAAAGAAACTCAGCGAATCATTGGATTGTAAAACGGAGATGGACAGTAGTCATTTTCAACAGTCTTCCTCGTTCTTCTACTTGGCACCCATTACACTGATTAAATACGACATTAACCTGCAGTGTGAATTCTCATTGTCGAAATTAAATCCACCCACAACGAAGCAAAAATTCACAAAATGATGGTTCGAATGTCACTTGTAATGACATACTAGGACGCTCTTAATCCGATTGGTGTAGTTTTTAAACACCGTCAATCTTGTAACACTAGACAGAAACGTCAAATTTGTTTTCGCGCACTTACGAACCACGATTCACAAATAGCTTGCAGTAACCACAGGTGGGTGTGAACAGTTTGTTGCATGATGTGACAATGACAGCTAGTCGTGATGCTCTGACAAGGAGGAAAACCCTACTAACTGTTTGCAAACACTTGTATCGACACTCATCGTTCTCTCCATTTCAGATTAGTTTTATCGCTCCTCCCGAATAATTCTGTGCCCCTGCAAGGGGCAATAATTAGAGGCATTGATGAATGACTACACCTTTGGACAGACACGGTCGTGATGGTACATGTCGCTGATTTACTTACTGATAAAAGTCCTCGGACCGGTCAATGAAGGAGTAGATTGCGTCACATTTTTCCTGCGTTCTCTTCTGCATTTCTTCTATTCCACCCTCTTCCTCAACCCAACGAAGCGCTTCATTCACCGCATAGGCACTGAAAAAAGCATAAGACACCGTAGGGAAATAGTAAGCCGTAGAGAAACAACTGAATGTTAACCTGACTTTCAGAGTATTTTCGGGGCCTTCGTATCTTATTTACGTGCGCAGATCACATAGTCGAGTAAGCTGTGTGTTTAAACATATATATATATAGTACAGCTGTCTATAATGTGTCAAGGTTTATTTGCGGGTTCAAAAGTGGTTCTTTCCAGGAAATTTTCTAATTAGAAATTTAAAGTATACATAGTGTTGTAACCCCTGTAGCGACTAAGGCGTCCAAAATGTATTCACCGTAAAAGGCTCTCCGTGTATGTTCCCAGCACCCTTTAAATCTATATGAACAAAGTGTAGCTCGCGTGGTGATAGTACACGTGGTTTGGATCACCTGGGCATTCATATCTTCCGAGAGAGAATGTGGGGAGAGATAGTGGAAAAACAGGTGCAATGCTGAGTTCAACTGACTCCATTGTTTAGGGTCCTGCCTGAATGGCATAGAAGCGTATAGTATTCATTCATTTCGGTCTTTCCAGCTACTTTATTGCTTTGGGTAACTTCAATTCCGAAATAAACGAAGGTCGTCATCCAGTGCAGCACTCGTGCGACAGACCAGCATGACCATAAGGTGTTTTGCCTTTCCTGACACCTGCAACAGTTTTTCCGGTGATCGTTGTAGTAAGCAGAACTTCATGTCTGTCATGTCTGTTACTCATGCTGCCCGCAGTTGTTTACTACAAGGGACTAGTGCTTTTTGTTTGAACGATCTGCTGGCGTGTTCAGGCGGTCATCTGACTACTGGTGAATAGTCTCAACATACGACCTGAATGGTCTCTGATCCTTGTAGAAACTGGTTGGCGGACGCGTGCAGCCATTAAACGCGTGTTTAATCCCTCCCTATACCTGATGCGTCTCAAAGTGGACGACATCATTCGTATGGCAGACCTTCTCGAAATCCCACCACACACTCACTAAAAACGCTTGGTAAACTTTCCAGCTTGATAGTTATAATATCCCCCAATAGGACCGGTGGCTACTCAGATAAAATATAATAATGTTGATGTTCATCCGTCTAATGTGCTGGTCACCAGAAGGCACTTTAAATAAAAGCTTTTGCCTTGGGAAGGCAACAGCCATACAGATCGTAGAACCAGCGGGAGTGGATGGAGTAACTGGTTCAAGAACTTATCTCATTTTCACGCACCAATAACCACTCGCCATATTCTGTGCCCCCCCCTTAACATCGGCTCCGGTTTCCCGTGAACAACACACTTCACAGACAGCTAGTTTGCCGAAAGGACTCGATCAAGCCTGAGGACCGGACGAATTTATCTACAGGGTTGAATAGAACCTACACTGGTCAACCGAGTAGAAGGCTGGAGTTTCGATTCACTGAGCGCAAATCCTGAGAAATTTCAGGGACCTAATCGAATTACAGAAATATTTGGATATCACAATCAGGTAATAGCTGCAAGGTCAACTTTAACAGTTTGGGATTCTTATCATGACTACCAAAGTAGAGCTACTCCGTGAAATCCATGACAATCCATATAGCTCTTCATGTGTTAACTGAGACGTTAGTGTTGAATTATCAGCCGATTTTCAAATGTTGGACGAGACCTATTGATTCTGTTAACGCTTGCTCGTACAACTTGGTTGTGAAGGTCTATGAACACAGAACATGTTGAAAGATTGACATTCAGTCTCCATTGGATGTGGTGGTGATAAACTAAGTTTTATTGGTTGTCGGTTTGCTTTGAAGTGAGATCCGCATTTCTGACTTGCTGACCTATGTTATTTTGCACATCGGTCTCGCAGGTCCCTCCTAGGGGGGTGGAAAAAACTTGCCGCAGCATTTTTCAGGTATTCTGACCGTAGAATATAACATGTTTAAGAAGCAGTGTGACAGTTCGATGCAGCAGACTTCGAAAACTATTCTGCTTATCACGCTTGTTTTGTTAGACTTGACTCACGTGAATGTAGGTGGTGTATTCAATACTGACGCGGCCGCAACCTGCATACGATAGTTCAAGATACTTGGCGTTATTGTGAGTTCTCCACCAACCAAATCTTCGCGGATAATGACCAGAGTAAGACCAGCGCAGCCCATAGTCTTTTGCGACCCAGCGAAGATCACACCATAGCGACTGACGTCAATGGGGCGAGTGAGAAGATTACTACACATGTCACAAACAATTGGTACTTGGCCTTCTTTCGGTCCGGGAATCCAGTTGAATTCAACTCCATTCATTGTTTCATTGTCGCAGTAGTAGAAGTAGGCCGCACAGGGATCATATTGCATGGTAGACTGATCGGGAATGCCTGATAACCGAGAGAGAATAAAACTAGTTAGTTCTACGTGTGAACCGTAATGATAATCCAGGTAAGCCGGGAACCGCATCACCTGCGGACAGATGACGGAGTCCTCGTATTGCCCGATCAAAGAAAACCAACAAGGCTTCGTTACATGAATTTATCGTAAAGGCTAGTTAGTTTAGGGATCATCTCAAACCGCCTGTCGATTTAGTGGCAAAAATGACCAGCAGGCACAAAGCCGGTTTTGTTAGACAATGCGCTTTAAATTCCTAGGTGATCGAATGAAAAGGCTTCCTTTTGTATTCGACTGGCTTTGGGCCCTCCAGCCTCCAGCCACTGCGTCAGGGGATCTATGGATCACTTTTGAAGATGCATGCCATGAAGTCAGAAATTCTACCCAAATTCACTTTAGGTAGTATCAGAAAACCTATCGGAATTCAGCGACAGCCAAGCTCGGTTTTTTTCCGTATGTTACATAACTTACGGTATATACATATACATACGTATGTATGATCTTAACGCTAAGTTTTATGCTGTCGAATAAAAACGCGTCATCTCCGTGGAATGGCTTTGAGTGTCCATTAGAGAACTGCGCGCGTCATTCCAACACCTTTAGAATACTTCAGGTGGCTTTTGCTGGCTCTCTAGGACCGCCTAGATTACTGATCAACCTAACGACATGTGAGCACTTGGAGGCGGTAGTGCGGACGGATTGACCACGGTCATGTAGGTTGGACGGATAATATTTACTCGGTATGAGTAGGAAGCTTAATTGGAAAGATTTAGCGATACAAGCAAAGAAGAATCAGGGGTGATTCTCTGACAAGTGACCTAAGAGACTCTGGACATGTGTAAACCTGAAAACAGTGCTTTAGGCAAACTCACTGCACAAAAGGGACTTTTGTGATGAGTCTAGAACAGGAAGTTATCAAGAGGCAATCAGTACTGTCACTAATTTCCGTGTCATATTTTTTTCACATTATTTTGTAAGTTGTGAACTTTTCTGAAAAAAGTGCACAAGAGTTTTCATAGCTGGTGTCAGTGGATTTATTTGAGCACATAGTTTGTAGCAAGATTTCTAACCGGGTTTACCTTGGTCATAGTATATGCGACTCCTTCGTGAGTCAGTCGTTAACAGGAGCAGTGGATTCCAAGCAGTTTGCTTGTTGGAACAGCTACACTGTGGGTGCTCGGTCGTCTGGACTCTTGTCAAAACTGTTCAAACCTACGTTTGAACGCCTGGGAGTACAGTACTGGGCTTATAAGCCTAGACTGCATTCGATAACCCCAAAAGACACTTGTCCTACTTCTTCGCCCTCAACAGTCTCGTAGAAAACCAAGGTTTCTAGGGTATGAGTTTGTTTTGACCAGAAGCAACTCAAACTGTTACTTTGATTGGAACAGCGTTGTCATGGAGCGTAACAGGGGCTAATTCGCGTTAAACTGGACCTACTGGAGCTTGTTGCCGGGACTCAACAAGCCAAGTTGCTAGAATAATAATGGGCGCCAAAACTCATGTGCATCGTGAAGGCATAACATCATTGGCCCGCTTTAGCCCTCCTATAGGAGAACAGGATCATATTTGAAAATAATCGGCCTCCTGTGAAAAAGCTTTTCTCGGTTGTCTTGTAATGACTGTCTCATTAGGACACTTCATCCATCCAAGACCAAGGGATTCCCTCTAAGTAAACTGATACTTATCCAAGGAAAGGTAATCAGACGGCCTCATCTGAGGAATACCTATCCTTGACGGATTTCAGTACCAAACACTGATGAACAAGGAAGGGTTTACTGGATTTTTTAACGCAGGGAACTCCTTTCGTAGGGGACTGCTATAGACAGCCATAGAGTAGATCAGGTAAGGTATCAAATTTCTTGAACCTAAAGTCGATGTGCTCCTATTTGGGACCACAACAACACTGCAACAAAAAGAAGGAAGCTAGTCTGCAAGAATTGCTCGTTATTTTTGAGAGATGAGTATGGGATAACCTCAAAATAATCCGGTGTATTAACCTGTTCCCTCAGTTGCGCAACATATTCAAGCTATACTGTCCTCCACATTAAGTATTGCAGGACAAACGGACATGAAAATGGTAATCAGTGGACCCAAACAGAACATTTTTACCAAATACGGGCACAATTATCCAAATCTGAAGAAATTACTCCTCATGAAGTTCCGCTTGGACTAGCCTTACCGGAATAGCACCTCAGACGAAACAAGTTATCTCAAAGATTACCAGATATTTTCATCAAGCAGTCATCTCTGCAAGCTTTCACAACAAATCTTGAAGTTCGATCCTTTCTTGTGTATTGATTTTTGATCAAGAAGATGTTCACCCCAAACAGATCTCGCAGCAATTCTGAGAGTGGCACCCTTTCAAGGGGGCATGGTTTAACGTCACTCGTTCTTGTAGTCACACAAGATTTGGAGCCTGACCTTAGCAAAAATGAATGAAGCCAGGTGAACATGTTCATTTGGCCAAATTGTAAACTTTTGCTAGCCCTGTAGTTAGTTATCAGCAAAAATGTTTCAATATATAACAAAATCTGTAGTGAAAATGTGTTCAAAATAAGATTTACGTGCAGTAAGTGAAGATGGTACAGACGTGGACCAGGCTGAATGGACAGAGACAAATCGATATCACGAAAACTTACACGAAAAGCCAGGTTCTTGTGGACAAACCTCACGAATCGCCCCATATTTTTTGGCCTCTTTCAGTGCCTTTAGGGACCAAGCGCCAGTTACCAAGTAGTCAGCCTGGTTTACTCCTTGGTTCCCCATCAAGTTCATCGGAATCGCGTCAAACTGTGCTTGAGCTCCACCCTGAGTGCAGGATTGTAACCATGAAACAAGGACAAGCAACTACCTGTCAGTCGAATGCATTCGAATTCAACAGAGGTCAATCCAAATATGAGCCAGTTATTGACCATCAAGGATAAATACAAGTAGCCTAAGTAACTGATATTAGTTACAATTACCGATAGAAATATCATTGTCCGGAGGCTTTGTAGATGGTAGACAGTTGAGGCTGCCAAACAGCGGTATACTAATTTTATGATGGCTGCCCCCGGTTTGTAGATTGGCCACCACTAAGTCTGTATCTGAGTGTGCCCAAACACGGCGGTGTGAACTGCAGTCATACAGTGGATACAAGATTTGGCCGAGTGACGTGTTGGAGGCCGTGCTTATCAACATCATCTCCGCTCGTGTTGAACCGTGTTTTGACTTGCCCATTATGTCAGCATCGCCAGCCAGAGTGTGGAGGCGAGGAGTAGTATTTTCGTGAAGTGCCTCAACAGGAGGTATGCTACACACCGGATTCGGCCATATTCGATTGCAACACCCTAGCTTCTCACCAAAGAAGCGTTTTTCTGCCGCTTGTGTGGTGCTAAGAGACGGAGAGCGCCTTTAGGCTGATTTCAAGCTATCCTCTTATCCGCAAGAAGGCAGTGTGGAGGTTGATTTATTCAGAGGCCTGAGTGTTAGTTGGCCCAGCTTTTTTAAGGTACTTGAAGTTAAGAATTTGTATAACCGACTATTTCCTCACTGACGACGGCTAAAATATTGGCTTGCACACAGACAGGAAGGGTGGTTTGCACGACGTCATTACCTAGGCCAAGCTGGAGCGGTAAGTACCGATGCGGCTGAATAGCTGTTGCAAACATAACCGTGTTGTCAGTATTCTTAAGGCCGGCGACTGGGGTTTCTAAGCTTATTCGAAATTCATGGTGGTGAAAAGTGCCCAAATCATAAGTCGGTAGAATTCAATAACGTGGGAATAGCATGTACTTTTGCTGAACACCAGTATCCATACTTAGCCTAAAAACCCAGCTCCACCGCAGACAAGTATAATAGCCTTGCTGGGAGCACGGCAAGAGCTTATCAGTGGGTAGCCAGACCACCATCCGTCGGCATAATTTTCCTCAGCTCATCTCGGTCCACTGAATCGGACGAAGCTAAAAGTTGATGAATCAGGCGGGTATGCGCTATTGACATCCGACCTACCTTTCTAGAATGCTCCACAAGGTGAAGCCGTCATCTATACAACCCCCAAACGGTTTGACTTGATGTAAATTTGTCACTGAGGCACTTTAGATAATGGTCGACAGTGGCTGTTCCCCAGGAGGATCAACAGAAGTTGTTTGGACCCCGAGAAAGAGTGATGAGATAGAAGGTCGTCAACGGTCTGATGAATGTAACAGTCTTCTTGAAAGCTGTCACAATCGCACGGTCAGATGGCGGAGCATGAGGGTAACGGTATAATCTTCAACTGTTGAGTCGATTAGCTCTAGCGACAACTGAGATTCGCGCGTCTTCTGCGGCGGTCCAGTCGTTTGGGCATCGTAATACGGCAAGCAGATGAGTTACTATAGACCACCGGATGACACCACTGAACTTTCTCCACTGAACGACTCAAATTTTGACCAACGAGTCTTTGATACTTCAGATGTGTGGTGATGGAAGCTGAGACAGCCTGTTTGGTTGAGGATATCTCAAAGAGGGCGATGATAAATTTCACCATCGGAAACTGTTTACGACATGTTCTAAAGATCAGTTTAAGGCATGCGTTAACAACAGCGTCATCCAAATTGGCAAGAACCTTTCTTCTGAATCAGGATATGGCCATGCTGATACGCCGCGTGCCTGAGTAACGTGACAGTAGATTTCTTGGTTAGCCAGCTGAAGTCCGCAAAGCCCAAAACGAGATCGGAATTGTCACAGTACTTCATGGGGCTTAGTTTTGCCAGGATTCAGTGGCTAGATCAGTTAGCAGGACGAATGGGGGTGTTCCAGTCTCTGACAACAGAGAAAATGCTTGTGAAATACTTGGTTGATGATACTTGGAAGTGGTTTGCAGAAGTGCTTTCTGCATTACAGGCTTGTAGACAGCACTGAAGCGTAGGCTCCAATCAACTGCAGGTCTAGTGGTCTAAGGAGTACTCCAACCATTCTGGAAAATACCGGTGTTCTTTAGGCAACAGCTCAAACTGTGCTTTGGTTTGTCTCACCGATTATCAGGTCGTAGTCCCCGCCTACTGGAATATATTCAGTATTCAGCGTTGGCACCTCAGAACTTCGGCCACCTTGAACCCGAGCTGGGTGGCCGTATTTAAGAAAAAACAGGCTATTTAACCTGGACGATCAGGTGGAATGCCGCTTGTGCTAAGCTATTTTCCAGCAACCAGCGCAGAACTGTCTACTGTTGCTCTCCACTAGTCTGATTGGTACCAGAGCCTTAGTTTGCGACCTCAATCATCCTCCCGTCCAGGTTCAAAGCTGCTTGCAGCATCCTATCTCTGGTACAAAATGGCTTGTGCCAAGCAAATTTATCCCATGCCACCTAAGCCGTCGCGTTATGACAATGCTGGGTTCCCACACTGCTACATACAAAGTGACGGAAGAAAAAACTGTAGAAAATGATTCATACATCCTGTTTTAAAGTGATAGCCTCAACTTTCCAACCAACTTAGTCTAATTTTCACGTCTGGTGGGAAAGAAGTGTAACCACGCTGGCATATTTTTTCGATTACTACGAAGATGATGAGGAAGGCATGCTAATTTAGGGAATGACTTTTGATCTAACTAACGGTTTAGTAACTCAGACAATCATCTGACTCCTGGCCAACATTCAGGATGTTTCGTCCGATCAGCCATCAGTCCTCGCGGGGCTGCCTGAGTTACTTTAGACTTCTTTTAAGAACGGTTCCATAGGTTTCTTTCAAGTTGAACGCAGTCAACATTATGATACACTTGACCCACCGAAAACATTTTCCACACATGTGTCTCTAAACTATGTCTTATAATCCTACGAGAATTCAATAAATAGGGATTTCTTCAGCAAGCACTGGGCATTAGCGGCTGTCTCGGGAGTTTCCCCGACAGAACGGGAATGGATGGTACAGGTCACCCCAGAATCACGACAAATTGGTATCGCTAGTATCAGCAAGTCTGAATTTCAGGCTGGCTGCCACACGTTCCTCGGAATGCACTCCATAGCCGTTTCCACTGGCCAAGGTTTGCATGTGGCCGTTTACAGACTTTAGTTGGCTAAGACAGCTAGAGAGAGAGAGAACGGGGGTGGCTGTGGCTTAAAATGTAGACTGAATGATCATGTAGACAGCTATGTAGCGATTGATACGTGGTCAGGAGTTAGACATATTAGAAACTAACAGGACTATAAAGAGTTTCTCCGCCTCAAACTTTGTGACGAAAAGACAGTAAATAACTAATCGATCACTCCTTGCGCAATATGTAGTCAGATCCAGTAGAAAGACTCGGGTAAATAACTTCTGCTATCCGACAGACAGAGACAGATAAACATACAGAAAACTCACCTGGAGGAAGAGTACACGATAGTTGCTCGGAACATTTAGCAGTCGCCGAATACGGGCTTCGCAACTCTTCATTATATCAACGAATTCTTTGGTTCGATGCCCAACTTCTATGACACTGATACCACTGTCGGCACAATTGGAAAACCCCTTTTGTATTCGCTCGACAACCTAAGTTGTAGGTAGTGAAGGAGCAAAGCGTGAAGGGCATCAATTTTCATCTTTACTGTGAATGGAGTGTATTCTTACCGATACATGAAGAACTGAGGACAGAAGCAATCAAGTTCAAAGAACCAACAGAAAACTTTTCACACTACGATAGTGGGAAGCCAACCTAGACCAAAGTCACGTTTGAATGGTGTTGAATAACATAGAGCAGACTTGATCCGAGTTTCTAATCTCGAGTAATCTTAGATATCCAACCTAGTGGTCATAAACAGCGCAACCTGAACGCCATAATTAAGTATTATTTATGCCTGAGTGCAACTCAATGCTTAATTCAACCAGTTTTCCAAGTCCCAGGACAGATTACTACCCATTTTGCACCGACGTAATTTTTTAAATGTGAACTTAAAGTCCTCTGGATCGGGGAGGTGAATTTCACTTAGAAACTCCTACTGTTTCGTTCGTTTAATAATCCTGACCACGTCTAGTTATTTTGACGTTAAATGAGCTCGGTCCATCGTATCACAGGTAAAAGTTGTCTTTATGGTACACTTTGACCAGTTCTTATTCAAACATATATTACATCCCCGACTGTTCTTTTCCAACCTGATATCAAAACTCTTTGAAAGTGTTTGAACATCTCAAGAGGAAAAGCTAGCTTGGTGTATGACTACTCAGCCTCATTGAAAATCAAAGACCTTTGTCTGCTTACCACTGACAGATTTTTTTCATGTGGCAGTGGTTGAACATGTTGGCGCTGTAAGCATTTATTCAAAAACCAACTCTCTTCATCACTCATCTGATTTATTTAGAATGACAGCCGACACCCAACACTGTGCCTTTAACAACGTAGGTCGATCACTGAATTTCAGTGAATTATTAGGTTGGTAGACAGATCCACAATGTTCTGTGCTGTAATCCAAAACAGTCTCACTCTAAACGGATCACATATCATACGTTTTGAACGTCTTTATCGTTAGTCAAAGCAGATGTAACTTCTAGCCGACACAGCCAGTTGGCCTAAGACCGCAGTTGCAGTTTACTTGTATCTATAAGCTTTTCGGGCTTGGGAGAATTGTTCAGCAGTGGCACTCTTTCGGTGCCTCACTGCCATGCCACCCGAAGGAAGCACGAGGGCTGGGATACTGCCAGGTTGCCCAAGCCTAGACAGGGGATGTTGAGAGGCAGAGTCCGGGTTCGAACCACGGACCTTCCGGCCAGTAGATTCGCGCTCTAACCACTTGAGCCATCTCGCCCGGGCGTAGTAGAAGCCTGTGAATCGCTCAAAAGCATTGTTCCGTTATTGATTGACCTCCTTCACATGTCAAACGCTAACTCGGTACTGTGGCTGTACACAATAATCACTTCACAGTGAACTCCGGAAACATGCTCTAATGAGGTTCTGCCTAGACATCACTGATTTGATCTAAACGTGGCACCAGTTGCTTTGTGGTCCTGGTAGGACAGCATGTTTAAACAACTATTCACTCAGTGCATTGAATGGTGTTCAAATTCAGGCCTTGCAGCCTCTTACCGGCTATGATTAGATACAAGGAGTATTCAGACAGTGGAGCGTACGGCTAGTATTATCCTGATGACAATACATTGACACATTAACACATAAAAAACTTTCTTAACAGAATCAGAATCCTGCAAATTAACCAGAGAATTAACTATACACCGAATCAATCCGCGAGTGTTTCACGATGCTATTCTTAATCTCATAACTACTGTTTTAGAAGGTTCTACGTAGACTAAGTCGTTGCAAGACCGAACAAACTTACCACACGAGGTACTTTCGATGGTCCAGCCCCAAAAGTGATAACATCTTGGTTCGTTGTGGGCTTCTCTTCTCCACGAGTGATAGAGCCCATGGTCAAAGCAAAAGAATGAACCTATTCGCAATTCACGTCAAATTTGTTAGTTACTGAGTTTTATATCTGTTCGGATGATCTACCAGTGTGCACAGGCGTTCACACTAGTGTAACCGATCTGATTGGCCATTTGCACAAAGCTCTCTATTTGCGTTCCAAGGTCACTAATTTTTATTCAACCGATCGGTGAGCTAAAGTTGACACAGGTCGTGCGTCCGGATCGGCAGGACGTTTTGCTTTACAACTGACTTTAGCTGTTGGTGCAAACCACCGTCTGCTTTACCAGAAGCAAAGTAAGGCCGGGTGGTGCCTAGTTTCGTCGGGACGAACACGTCACGGCATTAAATGACTTCAAGCAAGAACTCACTAGAGTTTACACTACTTTTTACATTTACACCAGAGAAGTTACAGAAAGCTGATTCTCTCTAAAACTGTGGTGCGGCCGAACCATCCAAATTCTGTCTGGATCAGCCGGTTAGGGTAGTCATAACTTTCGTGTGTTGCACCACCATCGGTCCGTGACAGAATGGAAACGACGGGTGACCTTGGCCATCACGCTGGCCGTTGGCTTACGCATGCACCGCGGCCTAGGTTTCCGGATCTACCTGACCACAATCGTTGTAAGATAGTAGTTTGTACGTTCAGTATTCATTAATAACCGCATTAAATAGCTTGCTACTAAAACATTTGAGTAAACCTGCGTCGTGGCATAAAAACGATTCTCGGCTGGGGGGGGGCTATATGCTTCGAACAGGAAACACACTGTTCGCTAAGGTAGTTTTGAAGTGCGGAATATCTCCGCATTGCAGTCTCCTCAAAGAGATAACCCTCCAAAACAGAACAGAAGACGTTTACGAAACGTGGGAGCTATCACAGTGCAACGAGTTGGCTGTTTTTTGACGTGTGGCACACAAAGTAGTGGCCATACCACCTCTACATTTTATCTCATTGCGTGAGTAAGCTTCTTTTTACTTGGATGAACTCCGAATAGGAGCCTAACCCTTTGATCCCTGGCCCAGTTCTTCTAATGTTGATAACTTCCAAGACCTGGGGAGATAGTGAGTATGTACTGAACAACCCACTGAATGATTTACAGAACAGGCTCAATTGTTTGAATGAATTCGGTTATTTACCAGTTAATTCGGTATTAACAAACAGATTAAATGAATCCCATCTAAATATTCTTTTTTGATATTCCTAATCTGAATATTCTACACAAAGTCTGCCTCATGTTTCAGTTGGTACGATAATCGAGATATCGTAGTATGTTTTCTTGAAGGATACTTCAAGTGTATTTTTTGACAGAACACACTACTCACAAGTCCCCGAACGGTTTTGGCCTTCTTCATCCGACTCGGATGGGTGCAGTTCTGAATACTCTGAAAGCGTGCCAACTAAAACATGAGGCAACAGCCGCGCAGCACATTCAGTTTAGGAATATCGTAAACGCGAGTTTATAAGCCCTTGCTTACAGACAAACAACCCATGGGAATATCAGTACTCAAGCTCAACAGCACATCATATGTAGATTGAGTTCCCGTTTTGCCGCAGTTATGGTGCAAACTGATACTGACCCCTTGGGCAGTCCTTGGGAAGTTCATGAAATAAGCCGCTGCATATTGCGGATAACTTTCTGTCTAGACTTCCATTTCCGGCAGTGACCCCCTCATCTTTTGTTTCGTGGTTAACGGTAACTGAAGTCTTAGAAAGGAGATCAGTGGACAACCTGCAACGTTTCAAACAACTCGCTCACCGGGTTCGCCAAAACCATGCAATGGTTAGCATCTCTAGCGCTGTCGACACTAACGCCTAGTGCTTATTCAAGTTTCAAAACGACTGACTGCTCCAAGCCCAGTGGCATTTTTGACGGTCGATGCATGTTCTACCTTGAATAATTACGACCGGTTGGGGTTTGTATGTTCAATGAGCAGTTTGTCGTATCATCCGTATCACTTCCAGAATGCTAATATATGATGCCAATAAAAAGTTGTGCTACAGTGTGCTCTCGTGGGTTCACCATCACATGAGTGTGTGAAATTTTGGTTAGGCTTCGCAGTTCAGAGTGATGTGCTAGGACATTGGTCAACAGGATGGTCCACTACTGTGGGAAAATTCGATATTTTATGTCAAACCCAGGTGTCTCGGGTCTCTAGAGTCCAGAAAAACCACAAACCCAAACAGCGCCGCAGAACAGGCAGAAGGGAACAGCATTGCATATTACAACGGCAGCGAGCCCTATACTGGATCAGTGAGTCGATAAGTGCTTCAAAGCAAGATGAGTAAGGCTACCTAGTACCGGTCGATGGTAGCACTACGAATTCTAAGTTTCCGTGTATCTGGTTCAGTTAAAAGCCGGGAAAAGTATCCTAATGTGTATATCTGTCTTAATAATTAAGATTCCAACATCTGGGTACAGAAAAATTTCTGCCCAACAATTGGTTGCTCCCTCATAAATTTCTTATTTTTGTCCACGAAGCGTTTTTTATTTTCTAGTGAAAAATATTAGGTATTTGACTGTTTCCTTCGTATCTATCCTCCTAGCTTGCTTCTGTAAAATATTGTTGGTGACTATATCTTTTCCATATTTCATCCGATATGCTGAATAAGCCCCCACTTTGCGTCCAACTGCTGGTTATTAGTTATTTACCTTTGGTAACTCCGAGGTGTATCCTCAAGTAGGACTTAGTATACCAATCAATCAATCAATCAATCAATCAATCAATCAATCAATCAATCAATCAATCAGTCAGTCAGTCAATCATTCATTCAATCAGTCAGTCAATCAGTCAACCAATCAATCAATCAATCTGTCTATCTATTTACCCAGTCCTGCCCTCACACAGACAGTACATGTGTTATATCAGGAAGAACTGAATTAGTTGATATACAGTGGAAACGAATGGTTGAATTCGTTGACGTGGAATCTGGCGGCCAGTTTATTTCTTTAAACGTACAGTACAGCCCCTTTAGTGAGGCACCGATAAAAGTCGTGTCATCCATTTATGCGTCTGTGAGGGCATCCTAATGAGCATGGCATCCACTGTTTTCTGGAAAGTGGCTGGTGCACTATTGATACCGAATGGTGGTCTGTTATGTGCGGAAAATCACTGGTTTGCATCGTTCGTCGACAGTTCTTGACTGGTTTCTGTCAATAACTACTAGAGATGCACACCTGATAAATCTAGTTTTGAAAAGTCACCTGGAGCAATTTTTTCACTTCAGAATGGTCTTCTGTAGCTGTTTTATTTGACCCCGTCTTACTTCTAGTCTATGCACTGTTCGCTACAAAGTCATTTGCCTTTCTAACTGTATCCTTCAGCACTGCCTACAATGAGAGCTGAAGTTTGTTATCACGTCAACATTTTATTAGCGATGCACTTCGGCACCTAAGTGTTGAGTCACAGAGTATGTGAGTGAAAGTCTTGGGTGAAGAACAGCTTTATTCGAATGCATACCACTACTTGAATTCTGTCCAACCGAGCTGACCCTTGTTTAGCGGTACTGCAATTTGGGTTGTGCTGTTCGGGTAACCGCAGTCTGATCCATCGTTATTGGTAAGTTTCTTCGCGGATAAAGGATTTAGCTGCATCATCATCGACAACTAACCAATCAGCTGTTAGCTGTTGCAGAACGTGATTCAAATCGGAACGTGACAGGTAGCACACTGTCAGAATCGGTGAACGTGAGATGCAACCTATAAAACAGGTACACTGTCTTGAACTACTTAATGCCATGCCCAGCAAGACAGTGAAGTATATCGTACCCGCTGAGTATAAGTTCACATCTTCGAACCCTTTTGACTGTGATTAAGAACCCGCTCATCAAGAGGAGCAGCTTGTTTTTCACACGCTTTCGCAGACTTTTTCCGCGGATAACGCTAAATTTAAGCCCTAACTTCTCTTGACGTGAGTTCACGCGAGTCATCGCACACAGCCTAACGGCTGATATCTGTGACTTTGAGCGCCCAATTAAGAACAATGCCATTGTCGGATATACACGCTACGAATAAGATAAACTCAAACTCTTTAAAAGTGGCCAGCCACAGAAAATTCAGAAAGTGGAACCAACTAGGAAGAGGTCAACAATGAAGCATGTGATTTTCAGCAACAGGTATGAGTAGAATGGTGCACTGTAAAGTTTCGAAACTGACAGGTAATTCCTATCAGTAATCCCTACAGTATGTAGGGAAGCGCCGGCAGAAGGTGCCAATATTTCCCACTGACGGAGATTGAGAAAAGGGGAACTACATGCTCCCTTCAACTAGTTAACAAAAAATTCCGAAATTAATTAACTCAAGTGTGGTGTTTACACAGCTAATCATGAGCAATGAGCTTGTGAAAATGAGACATATTCGTGCGCCAAAAAAAACGTCTGTTTGCTTTTAGTTGAAGCCTGTCATCCTGATGAAATTGGTGATTTTAACACCAACTTAATGAAGTCAAATAAGAACCAAAAAAGAACAAAACTAACTGCATGGTAAAAATCGATTAGGAACTCGATTACTAGTGAATTATCGCACGTCGCATTATGGAACTGTCAAGCCTGAATGGCTAAACGTGTTTTCTGACCATATCGCAGACCCAGTAATTCTAACTTCTTCAACCATTAACCACACCAAATCAATCCATGTCCGCCAGAACCGATGGTATCCCTGTTTACCATAGTACCGCATAGTAGAACCATCGGTTACATTCTGTGACAAATGGCTTGTAGTTTGGAGAGCTTAGGAGATTTTCAATGGATGTTTCGCCGTGTAGGTGAATTCAGTCGATGCCAAAAGACTGAGGTGCACTGCACAGTTGTTTTATCCTTATTGGAAGTCATCATCAGTGCATGTACATCTCGAGAAATCTCCAAAGGGGGGACTGAAGTTCACAACCTCCCGACTAGCAGTTGCATAGTGAACCACTTGGCCTCGAGCGACTGATTAGCACTGAGATTAATCCACACTAAGAAGGACTAGTATATTAGAGGAGCCGTCTCGTACGTACTAAAAGCCAGAGTTTAACATTGAACTACGGTGATTTCGTGAGTCATGACTTGCAGCTAAAGCAAAACGTGTTCATCAGTCACCAAGCGCCGTTGTTTTCAGCAGCATCCGGTCATATCCTCTGGGCTTAGTTTGAGTGAGAAAAATGAACACGCTACCGAGGACAGGCGAAGATATGGTAGATACCTCAACAAGCCCAGAACCTTCACATTTTGATTTGTTCAGCAAGTCACTTCCGCTTCTTCTCTGTCAGTTCAGCGAAATAAATCAGTGAGTTGTCAAATTTTGGTCGATGAACGTAGATGTTGATAATTTCCGGCAACAACTCTGAACCAGTCTTCGAAACGAGCAAACTGCACTTCAAGTTTTCTGGGAAGGCCTAAAATATTCTGTTTAAACGTGCTTAACTTGTTGTCATGGTAAGTCCAAGTTTAAGTACGCTGCGATTCAACCAATAATTTCCTCCGGAAATGCGGTCAGCAAGGTTGCTTGATCCACGTCAATTGCAAAAACTTGCAGTCTCAAGGGGAAGTTTCTTCTCTGCCAGTACTATAGGGGCCAATGTCGCGTCGTTACTTCCCACTCAGTTCACCGAGGCCACCATCGTGCAGTTCGCAGGCTTGAGTCGGTATCCTCATCTATGTTCATCCGTGCGTACTCGCCGCAAAATCGACATACCTGTTGCTCCCGCTGAGGAGCCCGTCTTCCTCAAATTCCGCCTTACACAACGGATGCAGATGGACCGGTGTGCTGTGATGCTCGCGGGGCAGATGGAGTAAGCCCCTGTCCGTCACATGCCCGGGAAGGTTCGACAGCCGACAGCGCCAGATGTAATCTTCTGTGCGCGAAAATCAGGTGCATGCATGTGAACATCCAAGTGAAAATGAAACTTGCGGATTGGATGATTGAAAAACTGGGTTAAAGGCTCGGTAGTCTCGAGGATGCGAAAGAGTAAGGGGACCAATGCAATGAGTAGCTCACCAGAACGGAGTCACAAGAGCACTCTAGCTGTACGCAACTAGTCAGCTCTTTCTACAACCCAAACTGGACGATGAGGCTAACCGCATCCTTAATGCAAAGCTCGGCGAACAGGTCAAAAGCCACCCGATGAACAACCAATAAACTCAACGGAGCTGCTAATATTTCGGCACTTGCCGGACAGGCCCAGTATAGGGTTGTGCCAAAACCTAGTAACAGTCTGATGTGACGTTGAGATTAGTCAAACCAACGAGACATTCACATGACTCTACTCAGTTTCACACCTCGTGTTTGTCGTAACTTGACCTGTACGTGCGTGCCAAATGACCTGACCTCTCTGTCGACCGTTGCAATGACCTCAGCTCAGACTGTCACACAGACCGTGGACATGCTAGTTCAACGAGACTTACCACAAGACACGACAGGAGGACGTTGGTTTTCCGGATGAGTCGAGCACTGGATTTTGAGCTGGCCTGCACAGCATCCTCTACCAGAGAGGGTCAGTCCTTACAGCTCTTCGTGTCCGAAGGTCAAAGCCGTTCGCGCTTTATGACAGATGTCCGAAAATTTAAGGTTTCGGAAAGGAACAGACAGACACCTACATCCGGTCACCACAAGGCACGTTCGAAATCCATCAATTTAGTCCAGTGTATAGACCGGTACAGCGACGACACATCTTGTGGCTTCAAAAATGCATTGCATCCACTGGGAGAAGACAATCTTGTCACTCGGCTGATGAAACCAACATGACAGGAATATACGGATTTCAGAGCATGGTTATCTTGAGATCGGTTAGGTGCAATATTTTTATTGGAATATGCCCTCATTTAAGAGACAGTCAGCGTCCTGGTCAGTTACGTCGTTTTTCAGCACCTCAGATGCACAGAATGATGACCATTTTGAAAAGAAGCCTAATTTTTGTGGGATACGCTTGAGAATTTCATTGAAAAACTGAGTCAAAAATGATCCACTCTCTACAAAACAAGGCTTCAAACTTTTGAACTGTTTGACTTTCGTTAAATGGGGCATTGTCATTTTCTCGCGGTCTGAATGCAGATTTGAGATGTTACCTAGCTGTGTCTAGTGCCGTGTGCACAAACTTTCGGCGATATAAACGAAACACACTTATTTGCGTACCAATTTGGTTTTCACGTGAGACAGCTGAATCTCTCGTTTATGATGTACTTCTTCAACTGAATATGCTTCACCCGGTCACTTAATGTTTCAGGTGGTATGATGCGCCAGGGTCGCAATACATTGCATAGAAGTAACGCGCTGTTCATAACGTTACTGAAAGCTGTTCAGCGTCTCACGACCGGTTTCGCCCTTCTTGGGGCTCATCAGAAGACCATCATGAACGACAGATTCAGTTGGATGACAACCGAATGTGTACGCAAATAAGTATGCAACGTGGGTTCAAGTAGAACATAAGGTTGACGGAAACTCTGGGACTGCACCTACCTGATGAGCCCCAAGAAGGGCGAAATCGGTTGTGGGCTGTCGAAAGGTTTTCGTCAGCCTTATGAGTGTTTAGGTGATATAATTTAAAGTCTTGACTAGTGGAAAGCATTAAACTTCTGGATTTAGAGATTTTCACCCTAAAGAATTCGTCACTCAACAGTAAAAATTATTGTGACATATATCCCTTACTTAATACAACTTGAGAAACCTACATCTTGTGACGATTCGGCTCAATTTGATGGTTGTCCAGGGACACTAGCTTTTGAAACAACAGTGGACTTATTTAGCTCTCATCGTACTATCCATAAGGGATATTGCTATACTAGTCGTTGTTACAAATTACTTTAGGCAATTTGAACGGGACATCCAAACTGGCTACCTAAATCTTGGTTTGTCCTGACAAATTCTGCACATGCCCCAACTCTGGTGAGATACCTAAGTTGTTGTATTTCTGCTGTCTAAGTAGCATTTTGATTTGGTATTGCTCTGTAGCTCTACCGCGGTTACACACATTCACTGTCCTGCGAGTTACCAAGACGAGAAAGGCTACGTCTTGACTGATTACTGTATCCACTATTTTCGACCATTGACACGGAGTAGTAAATCTTCAAGCTGAGATGAGCGTCAGCAACAGGTACTTACTCTCCATCAGGTTGGGACAAATGAGAATCGAAAGTTTGTCAGATTACTGATCCGCTCTCAGGACATCATTCAAATATCTTGGCCGCTTATGACACTAGGCTTTTTACAATCGAAACAATCCAAACTTTGATATTCTAAGCGATGAAGAAATGAAGCAGAACATGGTATTGTGCCGAGAACCACTCTGGTTAAAGAACGCTGGTTCGGCACCAGGCCGCTTTGAAACATAGGTTGAGATTGGATGCGAAAACGCGATAACCTCCTAAAAAGAGGCACAGCTATGAGAGTTTGTTTTGAAACTAGGACTTTAACCTCCAACAAGGTCTAGCTTAGGTATTCTTGGATCACAAAATTCCCTTCAAAGGAAGTCTGGTTGGGAGCTTTTTCTCATGCCCAGGCCGCAGATGCTAGTAGTAACTGGAGAGTTCCAGCTTCCGCCATCATGCAGTGACCACATGATTTTTTTAATCCCAATTTCAGCAACAGCTCATAGTAGACAAACGGGTTGTCCCTTTGATATTCAATCTGTACAGGTCATGAACACAAAACTGTGTGAAAGAATAACAGATCTTTTTTGCCTACAGCCACTGTCAGATGATGTAAAGCTAGTTATCTGGATTCAAATACAACACCAAAGTGGGAAATTTTGGAAGTTACCAAAACGGGATGGTACTGAATGTGGACGTATTATACCACAGGCCTCAGTATAGATAGTGCGTCTTTATGTCTGGTTGCCACACATGTTGTCCAGCTGAGCAATGTTTGCGCGGTAGGTACTTAAAGTCGAGGAGTTATTTCAGGTCTCATAGAAGACATAATGCGTAAAGTTTCTGAAAACTCTTGGACAGCCTAGAGTTGCGGCTGGTTCACTTGTAGAACAGCGTAAACGAGAGATTAGGGCGAGTCTTCCGACGACACCAACTCAATTTGCAACTACGTGTATTTCCTCAGTCAAGTAAAATTTGACGTTTAAGAAGAACATTAGATTGGAGGAAGCTTGGGAACCGCATCTACCAGATAGGTTTCAGGAAGGGCGTTTTGTGTAAAGTTTCATAGCCTATGGTTGTAATATGCCACGGAATGTAATTTTCGTTCTCGTAGCTAACTGGATTTAGGTTTTTTGTCTATGACAGATCGATTGTGAACGTATTTTTATGAAAGTAATTGGTTGCAAATTGAGAGAACTGTTGGCGGACGGGTCCATGTATTCCCATGAGCCATTGGACCATTCTGTGTTGCAGTGTAATGGCCAAAAATTGCTTAGGTCGCATTACCATTCGTTTTTTGTAACTTTGACAAACCGCACATTTGAGCGTAACAGGTTCCTTTGGGGTTGACGGTACGATAAGCTACGTCACTCGTCGGTAGTTTCCACAAATATGCTTCCACCTGGTTAGAGCCCGCCGTGTAAACTGGACTCAATAAGCTTTTTTGGGTGATTGGAGAAGCTCAATACTGGTGGGCAAGATTTGGATGGTGAATGGTTGCCTTCAGAACACTAGATCCCCTGTAACCTATTCGACCATATATACTTTCTGGCTTACTATCACTATACTTTCTATGTAATCACGTCAGACTAATTATTCGGAATGCGTAAGCGAACACCACGTGAAGAAGTTTTGAAGATGCCTTCTGTCAGTAGTCACGGATGACAGATTGCATATAAAATCATCGATGGGGTGGCTCCTTTTTTGACAATATTAGTGCCAGAGACATGTGTGACCACGCGTTTTGCTCTAAAGCCCACAAATGAAGCCCACCAGTTTCAGCCAACGCAGTGGGACGGGTTTATTCAGAAGAGTGATTGAGGTGCGACATCCTCGCTGTGAATTAGCCTTTAGTACATTCCATTTAGGACTGGAAAATCCTCTTTAGACCCCGAACCGATGGACCAATCAATCTAATCTCAATAGAAGATAGTGTTCCGCTCCAAACATCATTCACTTCTATTGCGCTGAAATCTTAAAGTGGGTCATACCGTACTAAAGTAGTGAGTACTTTGGCGAGTTTAATTCCTACGAAATATGACCCTGTAAAAATAGCCAAATATTGAAGAATAATTCGTCGTTTATTTTCGACTTGCTCTCTCAGTGCTCTTGAAGGGGAAAAAAGACACGTGACAAGGACAGACAAGACTGGAAAGCACAACAAATGACAAGGTAAAAATATGGCGACAGAGAATTTCTTGGGAACAGGTGTAAAAACGAAATTATTCGATTGCTTGAACTTCATAGAACCAGAGGTGACGTCGAACTGGTTTGTTTCGATTATCCTTCTGCTGACCTGCTTTGTTCAAACTGTTCACAATAATGCATCCCTCTACACTGTCAAGTGTGCAAGCGGAGACTGTGTGGGCTTTGCCATACCCCTGTGGAAGAACGAGCAAATATAAAGACATTACCGAGTTTTTCGGATCCCTTTTACAGTGAAAAATGGGGAAAATTTATGATGCTCAACAACTTAGCCTACATCCAATAGTGTTGTGGTTCCTAATAGCTTGAGATTTAGGGAGGGGATCTATCTCAAATGGATTTCTACGGAAAATGAACAACGAAGCTAGAGAGCCAATTCACTGTTTAAATTTCAGCGCCAGGCTTATGGATACTATCGAGTCTATCATGCTTCAAGACAGACGCACGTCAATCTGTCACTTCTACCTCTGTGTTTAGGGAAAGGGAGTCAGTTGTTCGTTACAGGTGCTGTGACCGAATTATGGGATTTTGCTTAGGCTAGCAAATTTGCATACTATCAGGACTGGTTATCTGAAAATTAACGATCCTGGAACCATTCACATAATGGAGATACTTAGTTATTCTGGAAACCTAGTGCAGAGCAGCTGTAGAGAACTGGATTACGCGTAGTCACGGAAGTAAGGGAACCTTTCTTGATTCAAGTAAATCTCACTTTACGATGAAAACTTTGAGACCCATACACCCCTAAAAGTTCATTGTCGTTTCCACGTTTTTCTACCGCCGTCACTTCTCTACTTTCATTGGTCCCAATGTTCTTTACCACCGTCTGCAGCCAGCTGATTTAATCAACTGTCTGAGCGGTTGCGCAAGTTTTTCATTGCCAACAGAAGAAGTAGGCTATGTTGATTAGACGACTACAACCGCCATACTTTCATAGGCGTAGTTTGCAGACCAACCAGCTAGTCCGAAGGTGCCGAAATCCTGGCAATCCTGTGTACATTCCAGTGGTGCAACGTGTTATACTGTCGGATTTTGTACACGGATGTATCTGACACTCCTGTACAGACTGCCGCGCCCAAGGTTGGAAACATTTGTATCAGGGAAACGCTCTTTCTTCTGAATAACTGGTCCAAATATTTAAGACAACTTGGCCACGATAGAGCTACTACTAAAGGTACTTCTACTAGGGACACTTTTTGAGAATAAATTAGCTAGCTATTAGTATATACAGTGGTTGTTCTGGAACATATTCGGCTGGCTTTTGCACTAAAGTCCTTATCGGACCATATAGAATTCTTTGAAATTGTTACCATCCTAATGGGTCATATTGTTCCAGGAACATGTAAACGACACAGATTAGGCTTTTTGTTCAAGCGCTGTTCAATGTAACAGGCAACACTCCGAACCCACCCACGGAGGTGGAATAACCGGAGGCCGCCTGTGCTCTTCAAGGGTAGTTTGAAAAGTTAACTACTAACATGCCGCAAGTAGCTAAAAATGCTCGAGTGATTTCAGGCTACTGACTGTCAGGAGTGAGGGGCGTATTTATGGTTCGTCAAATGTGTACTGCCCATGACTCCTAATTATTAAACTACACTGATATTCCCGGTGAGTTGTCGAACTTCATGTAGTAAAATGAAGCACGTGATCCACAAAACGGATGTCTAGTGAATAAGCTTGTCCTCAAACATTACCAACCCACACGGGAGTTCAGGTAACTCTCAAAGGGTGCGTTTCAAGAATTTTCGAGCTCAGTCACACACAAATTAGGTGGTAACGCAGTCCTTGTTGTCAACGTTTGAGATATGCGGTCACTGGCAATATCTATACAATGGACAACTCTCATCTTGGGGTCACGTTTGTTACCTAACCAATTATCAATCTTATAAGGTGTCTCCATCCGTTACAAATGGGGAAACTACTTCTTCCCATTCAACTTTCGTCCTGAAGACTAATCTAAACAAACCTTAGCCACGGGTTGGAAGTCTCACAGTTTACCGAGAACAGAAGGTTGCCCGTGTAAGCTGTTATTCAAGAGGAGACCTGATCATCCAAACTAGATACACTTGCTGGTAACAATAATTGGAAATTAATGCACGGGAAATTGTAACGGAAGAAGAATATTCTTGGGAAAGATACTACTCACAATCTGCTTTTGGAGGAAAAGTGGCTGTTCTCTATGATCATATGTCAGCTTACCTCGTTCTCATCGGCCAGTATGCCGAGCCGTTCTCTTGTGTCCAGGTCGTACAGACGAATGTCAATCGGGCCTTGTTCATTGTTTTGGTTCACCAAGATCACCAAGGCATTGGCTGCGTAAAAGAATGCGTTATTTTGAAAAAAATAGTCTGAAGCAAAACACTTAGGCTGAAAATATACCTAGCTCATAAAGATACAATGGATTAAACGCCAAAGTAGTGACATCAGGATAGCTGCTTACCTGCAGGACTCACGGCAACTCCATACACGGGTCCCGGTTCACGGATCTCGTATTGATATTCACCTGCCAGGTGTTCTGTTTCCGGGGCTAGACCGGCGCAGTAACACACAACACGGTGATTTTCCCGATCGGCCACACACAACGTATCACTGTCTTCCAATAGGACCAACTCGTGTGGGATATTCAGTTCATGAGGTCCTGGGGATTCAGGGTCTAAAATTTAATAGGCAGTCAGCGGTCAACCGAATGCATGCTCTGGTTTCGTGGGAACAGCTACATGAAGCTAATGGATGTTGACAGTAGTTTCAACCACAACGTTCCGGGATACACTGTTTCAAGTATACAATGTACATGACAGAGTGTGTGCAATCAGTTGTTCGGGGATATAGTGACATAGTAGACCTTCATGCCTTTGCAGTATAATATATTGCGTATTACGCTTATGCATTTGAAGAGAAGAACTGACTTTTTATCATCCTGAACTAAGGGCTTCCCTTGAATGTGAATGAGGTGAATCAAGGCGACTCCGGTTTTATAGTTGATGATGTATGGATGACTAAGATAAATAGCTTCTCTTTAAATGTGGTCAGCTACTATCATTTTCGCACGTAATTCACGTGTAAACAAATGTCATCAAAAGCGGTGCGATATAGAGACCGAGCATTTGGCAGGTAAACTTAAGATTTACACAGTACACAGCAATTACTACTCTAAAGGCAGTCCTGATTCGCAGACGAGTTTGTAAGTTTGGATTCCAGGGGGACTTACTTCGAACTTTCACTCCCCATTGAGTAATTACCGTACCGTCAGAGCGAAACTTTATTATTCGGTTGTTGCAATATCTGGAAGCGGTTTGGAAAAATACATTAGGTTGCTACTGGTGTAGAAATATTATGAGTTCCGACATTATCACGTTAGACCATTTGGTGGGAGTATATTCCTCAAAACTGTAGGAAAGTAATAGGCAAGTAGTCAGGACCAAGAACTTTCAAGCAAGATATTTTGAACGACACCGCAAACGGCGATCTTTCAGCTGTCCTGTTCGGGTCGGTCAGTCGGACTTTTCGTTAGGCCAGGTAGCTATTCTGCTCCGTAGTTCGTACATTACGAAACATTGAAGCCAAAATAAACTGAGCACAGTTTATTGCTATATCAAATTTATGAGGGCTGTACTGATCCAACCCTATCAACTAGTGAACCAATCGGGTTGCCAAAGCCTCCCAAACTTGCAGACGGTGACATTTGTCCACTGTGTGTCCAAATGTTGACTCAGGCGAACAGCATCTAAATGCAGGACATAGGATACGACCCATAATTCGCGATACAGCATAAACAGTCTAACAGTTTTGACCATGAATAGAGTAAAAGATAAAAATGGCGTTTATGCGTTTTTTAAAAGTTTGCCCTTCGAATGTAAAGGATAATCCAGCCGATACTGGTAAACAGTTGCATCTACTTCATTTGATCACCAAGATATATCGAAGAGGCCGCTGTATGATTCTCCTAGCCCTACAGTCGTCAGCTGGCACAGACCGTCCGTTTTTCGCTTTTCTGAGATAAAATATTTTGCACAAGCGATTCCTTTGAGGGCAGCCAACCAAAATATACTCCTAAAAAGTAATACCTACTGAGGTATCGTAGAATACTACAGTGCCGTACAGGATCTAGAACGGCTGAACCAATGCTGTACTTCCTCGAGGAACATATCATTTGTCCAAATCATGCATACATCTGTGGATACAATGTTGATCCTCAAACAGTGGACTTTTACTGACCCGTCAGAGACGAAAAAATCACCAGTGGATGCGACTGCAACATGAGTTGGTTTACAAAAGTGTTTCGAATCATTCCCAGGTTTAAACTTCTCGCCCAAAACCATTAGTTGGGTTTTGTCTGGACTGAACTTGAAAACCTGAAAATAGAAACAGGGAGATACAGGGAATAAGCAGGCGAAATTGACAACCAGTTCAGCTTTTTCCCAATTAATCAACCTATCATGACAACCGATTCCGACGCTTATGGTGATCATGTTCATGTCTGATAGACCCAATCGAAACTTCCGAGGGAAGCTGAAGTATGGGCTCACCTGAACAATAGGTCGGGTGTATTAGCCCTGTCTAGTATATATAGATGATTATGAGTGTAACGACTGTGGATGTTTTGCACTCCCTTGAATATACATGTGCATGAAGGTGGCCTTGCAAACAGAAAGACTGCAAATATTGAAACTCTCTAAAACTCAACCTGTTAGAGTTGTATTATATGCATAGGCGACCGCAGGCCTCAAATGTTTGGCGCAAGGAATATCAGGCCCTGTAAATGCGAGTAGACTGGGAGCTAAACGTCTTACCCCTCCTTCACGAATGTTTCTAAACCAGGGCTACTGATGGACTCCTTCATATTAATTGCGTCGCTGTTGTCAGTTTCAGGTTGAACAGATAGTTCTTGTGTATTGCGCGACGTAAAACGGCTTATGGTATCCGGTTGTTGGTAGGGACAAGCCGATCATCCCCGTGCGGTCAACACTGTAAACTGAACAGTTGGCAGTGGTCACCTATATTATGTTTGGTTGACAAGTGTGTGTCCCTCCAGCTGGTTTTTATCATGAACCGGTTTCAACATCAGTGTTTGAAGTTCTTTTCTACAACTCTAATCAGGCGCTTGTATCTGGACCCTAAAGTAGCCAACCAGCTGATGAATTTAACATTCAGGTAGCCAAGGGACGCAGAAAATAACTGGGCTGGCAGAATATACAATGTAAAGGACTTCGTCTCACTTGATTAGAAGGCCAGTTTGGCCGGAATAGCGTTGAATGCAACTTCAAGATTGTTACTATCTGCTAAAAACTCTGGTTGTCGCGTCCACTGTCCAGAGGTTGATCCTAATATGACTCCCTGGATAAGGTTTGAGTATGTGAGGCCAAATTCTTTTCTATATGGGGCGTTTGTATTGTAGGGCATAAAATAGATAGTTGAGACCCCTTGGCGTCTCAAGCCATTTAGCGAGTCGGTTGTAGAAGTCAGGCCTAAGTCCCAGATCGTGATGTGTCAAAACTGAGACTAAGTGGGTAGCTAAAGTTTAACTTGGCACTTTTTCGAACTCGTTATTTCGTTCGGATTTTTCGTGCTAGGGACACCTACATCTTCGACTTTAATAGATATTGACAATCATCGTGGTTGCTCCGGAAGGCAAATACCTGGATGTTTTTTTCCAGCAACTCACTTTGCTGTATCCTTGTAAAACAATCTGCGGAAGAAAGACCCTTCCGAAGGATGGGAAAGTTTCAAACGGAACCCGTTGTGTGACCGTCCAAAAATATATCAAATACCCTGGTTTCTCCATTTTAGTCTCTCATTGGGGGTTACTTAAATAAGTCTTATATCCACCGATCACGATTTTATGCTATGCGATAGCATTTTTACGACTGGGAACCACAAACATGCGTCCGCCTGCACTTACTTGGTGTAAACCAACATCTGTGACCCATATATTGCCTTCGAGATCCACCGTCAAACCGTGTGGCATGTAAAAACTGGAAAAAAATAAAACCAACGTACATAAATCAGAAACAAAACCGAAGTGGTCTGGAGAAATAACCTGCATTAGGCGCCACTTATCAAGGGTATCTTATCTAGGGGTCTGTTCATCGGTATTTTATCTCCCTATTCGAAGAAAGCAAAGGAAAGAACTTGCGAAAAAACCCGAAATAAAAACAAAATTGTGGATCACGACAGAATTTTTTTTACATTCGGTAAGGTCCCTGCAGCTGTACCTTGGAAACTAGACAGCTGTTCGCTTGTCGTCTGTTCTAAACTTTATGAGCTTCACGAAATTCGCAGTGCTTAAGGAATTACCGAGCTTGGAATAAGGAATTATCGGAGGATTCCATGCGTTTGCTGATAAGATGAAAAATTTTCAGAAAATTCGACTACTCGATAGTAGTCAAGTGTTAGCAACAACGTCCCACGCTAGTTCTGGAGGATGCGCTGAGTACCAAGCACACTGGATTCTGATCTGAGCATTTTGGTTTGCAGTTAACGTGTTCAAATCCACCTCCAGTCTCATTGTCTTGGAGGCTCAATTTTTCACCCAAATGGTCATCATATTCAGCCACAGTCTGGTGATTTTCTTGCAGGTGCCAGTGCGATGAACAGGAGCAAGGCAAATGAAAATGCATCCTCTGTTACAACAAAATTCCTGGCCCTGCAATGATGGGGACCGCTAAAACTATTATCTCTGATAAGGTTTGGAGTGTGCAGGACAAAGCAATCAGAAAAACAACACTGATGGAATTCTGCACAACAAACGCTTACGTGTTCGGTAAACTGGTTTCCTGGAGCATACCCTTGTGTAGCAGAGCCAAAACGCCGTCTTTTATTGGGCCCTTGGACTGGTCACGTAGTACATTGTGTTCATCGAATGTGCTAGCCGAGAGTAGGGAATTTGAGCAGAGCAGGAAAGATGAATTTTAATTTGGGACTGATTGGTAAAAGTAAGGTGCTGCAAAACCAGTTGGGAAATTTTAGCTTCGAAACAGTACATTTATAGCTGACGGGTAAAGCTGATGGCGTTCAGGTGGACAGTTAGCGCTACTGAAGAACTGACTTAGATCCTTCCGTATGAAGTTGGTAACGCTTTGCGAAAATTCCAATAGCAAGTGGAAATTTCCACTACCTTGGTTGGACCCGTACAAACTTTTGAGGGGAAAACCATGACTGAAAAGTGTTGATGGAGCCAATTGCTTTGTAGGACAAATAAATGGCATTCGGATAGGCTTATTAATCCCTGCGATAAAACTGATATGCAAGTCCGCATTGTAATTGATTCCGTGAGCAACTGTAGCGAATATTAGGACTTTTGAGTGCACCGAAAAGTCCCAAATATAAGGTTTATAGATATATTCTATCGCACTGAATTTCCAAACTACCTGGACATTTTTGGAAGAATAACATTGAATAGACGGTTGCTAGTAAATCCTTGGATGAGAAGGCTACGTGCAAAAGGCATAAAAGAACAGACATGCCGGTGTGCGGACCCAAAGACTGACCCCCCCCACCGCTTGTCAGAGGGGTGTTCTACTAACTGAGCCACCGAGTTTGTAGATCACCTGTCTGATAATCGGGAGGCCATAGTTCGCATCCCTTCTTCTTTGAGAGGAACCCACTGCCCTATAGTAAGGTCAACGAAGTAGAGGAGTTTGAAAGTTTACAGTCTTTTCAAGAAATACACTCATTTGCAAATCAATTTGGTTTTACGAGAGACTCACCTGGAACCCAGCTGAATCTCTCGTTTGTGATGTTTCCATGCAACTGAATGTGCTGCACCAGGCCGCCTCATGTTCCAGTTGCTACGATATTCGAGATATCGCGATGCATGTAATTTTGCGCAGTGTACTACTCCTAAGGTTGCTGAAAATTCTTCGACAATCTTTTAATTTCGTGTGAAGAATTATGATGGCGCTCTCTGGACTTTTTACTTAAGACTGTCTACCGGAAAATCTGTCACCCTATTCACACAAGAGCGTTTTTCAATTATAAACCGGATATTGTCCAAAAAATTAAGTAATGGGATAAATGACAATCCAAAGAATATATCCCTTTGTCTAATGTTCAAATCCGAACAAATTGCCATTCTGGGGCGTCGGGCTAACCAATCACATCGCTCAACCATGAACATGTTCGCCTGTTCAAACGTGGTAATTCAGGTGCATTCAGCGGACGGACACCTCTCATGTTGGAGGTCCGGTGATGAAAGCCCTGCACGACTGAGAACATACACTGTTGCCCTAACAAGAGCGAAACTCGAGTCCAGTGCTTCCCCCAGAATAAACCAGAATAAAGACGACAGGACAGCAGTGCAGTGCCGAAGTACGCCTAGGTGAAGGAAGCCCAAAAGCATGATGGACGCATAACACTGGAGGTAAGTTTTAGGCAACGAGCGACTTCAGCCGGAAGACAGCCTTGCAGGATCTCACGGCCTCTAAAACAGGCAGGAGTGTCATACGTTTTGGTCACGTTTACTCGCGTAATAGGCACTCACTACGAGATCACACATCGTTTGAATTCATATTTGAATTCATAATTCATCTCTAAAAGAGAGTACATGTGGAAACATTGAAAAAATAACTAGGAAAACATGCACTTCTACCCAAGGTATGTCCTTTCGAGCTCAATTGTCGCCAAGTTTAAGGATAATGTTAGTGGGTGTAGCAATCTACCGATTATTCGCTCAAAATCCCATTCGTCCTGGTGTTTTATCCCCCTTCGTTCAGGAACTATTAAACTCAAAACTGAAAGAAGGACATGGCAAGAATAGTGTGATAACTTTGTCAGTATTGTTGGCGAGGAATATAGGTAGCTCGTGTGCTCTGCTTGGCAGCTGGTCTGGTTTACTCTCAAAACAGCCCGTCTATGGGAGACTTTCGCATGCCCGCTGGTTTCCACTAGATAGCAACTTTGCTCCCTCCATGAATGCCTGCAGCAAAAAGCATTACCGTGCAGCCTATCCTATGGACCACCCTTTAACCAACCAGAAGCTCGCTGGACGAAACAGTAGGCGTATGATTAGACTGATGATTACGGATGCTCACAATCGATTAAGAAAATATTAGAGAATCCTCAGTGCAATCCAACTGCCAAGCTTGGCAAACAGACCAACAACCAAGTGTGTTAGTGCTAAACGGTGCCGCTTCTGGATTTTCAGGTCATCAGACCCCAAACTGTAAGGTGCAGTTAGTCAGCCTAGTTTAGAACAGTCGGTCGAGCTTATGCTGGATACACTTCCACGATTTCTAAAGCCCGTAATTTGACAGTCTAGTCTGTCAGGCGTGACAGGATATCACAAGGTCTTGAGTGAGGCTGGCGGACGATCTAAATGACCGGATTTGTGTTCAACTCCCCACACGAGGGTGGAAACCATTTCAATAGGCTTAGGGATAGAGAATATCACATGTGCATTTTTGGGCAGGTTGTGTATGGTATCTAAAAATAGCCACTATGAGTCGCCTCTAGAGTGAAATCTCCAAACAATAGAATGATGTCCACAGGTTTTAATTCTTATATTGCATTCCGTTTAAACACAACCTCTGCACGACAGGACGCTCGGCAGTTGCTAAAGTGGGTTGTTTCAGTGACCAACATGGTCTGAACAAAAAACTTTACTTTTCAGCTGAGTGGATGGGTATCACAGGAACTTCAAGGTAGATGGAATTCAGCAACGATTACCTAGTTGTACAAACTAGTTCACAGCTGATTTGCATTGTTCGTAATATCCCGTTTTCTGAGAAAAAAAGCCTATGTAATCAATCGACTTTCGGTTTCATGTCAATCTGAGGCCGATGATGGTTGAATGACTAGAGGTTCGGTTCCGCTGAGCTCCAGTCATCCAGTCTGTAAGCCGAGTAAGTGACACTGGGGACTAATAAACACACCAGAGGATGGCAAATCGAATAATCGTATCCTTCTCAAGCCGTGTACACACTCTGACAACAGAAGTAGCGTGACGAGGCTTGAACCATTTCGTGTTGTACGCTCATTCAAAATTCAGCAGCTTTCTCTTCAGATTGCCACCAGTGGCCTGGAAAAGCAACAGTCAATATTTCAGTGGACCGACCCGGCAAGAAACGCACCATCGTAGACACAGTAGTTGTCGTTTGAGATCAGCTTGCTTTGATGAACTAGGTTTGTATAAATAAGGTTAAACAAGATCAACAAAGTTCCATGATGACCAAATGCTAAAGGAGCCAACGCTGGATGCGTAGATGAATGATTTTGGTCAGCTTAGTGAGCCAACACAAATATTTCAACAGTATGTGGGTTGTCACAGCATACTCAGTGCTGTGCTAAACCCAAGACAACGAGGTGGGTTATTGCCTTGAAAGATGAGTCTGTCTTGTGGTATCCAAAGAAAGAGAGTACCCGGGAACCAATTCACTCACAGAAGATTCCATTCACGATCACCTCGATGGAGTACAAGGACGTCACGTCCTTCTTCGTCTAACGGGGCGGAGGCACTGATGTCGCCCAAATTGTGAAGCGCCTCCCAGCTGGGCCACTCTGGGACGTCTAGGATGGACACGCGGGGTTCATCTCGTAAGAGCTGTGTTCAGAGAAAACGATTGGTTACAGCTTCCCGATAGGTGAATATTACACACTGCGGGATAGGTTCACAGGATAACGAATATGTCAGATATTACATTAACATTCATACAATATAAGAGCTGATTCAGATAAGCTTTGTGCACCTTAAGGTGGTGAATCGTCGATATAAGTAAGGGGTAGCAGGGTACAAGCAAAGCGGTTTACACTAGGAGACGCGTTATGAAGTCACACTCAATCAGGTTAAGAATGGCAGTTATGCCCGCCAGGTATGGCACAATGGCGTCACAGCCGCAACAAGCGACTCGAAACTGGATGGCTTGTTAGACCTTGAAACAGACTCCGACGGAGTGGCGCGCATAGAAAGGACTGGTAGTTAGTAGAGCATTTTGATCACAACCGATACGGACTATAAATTCTTCGGCCATAGCGAATGCAAAAGGCGATAGTGTTTAGAACGTTACAACTGGATGTCAGTTTAAGAGGTCCTGTTGATAGCAGGAACAATGGAAGAACAGGAAGGCCAACTTGGAAGGTCAAATGTGATCATAAAATGTAGAATGCATTGAAATGAAACAGACGGATTGGTAGACCTTGGTGGATTTCAATGTGTTTGGATTGGAGAAAGGTGTACTGACAGAGTAAGGGTTAGGAATCGGTTGATCGTCGTCAGTGACGCACATCATCACGCAGAGTTGGATATGGAGAACAACGGATACGACTGAAGAGAACAGCTAAATGCTTGTGCACAGCCAGTTTAGCAGGTCATTCACAGGATCAGTTTATGAGGATAAAGAGCAACTTCTGCAAAAGCCAGAAAAGCAGGATATGAACAACCTATGCAAACTTGCAAAAACTAGGAACGGGGTTGTGGAAAACAAGGAAGGTGGACAGAAAAACTCTATGAAGTAAATCGAGGTTCGTGGGAGGCAAAGATGAGTTGCGTTTACTGCAAGAAGTATATGGCATCCGTCAAGTAAAACAGTTGTGCAAGATAATGACAGTTTCATGGTCGATGTAACCGTCTGGAAAGAGTTTCACAGAGCATCCTCGTTCAAGGCTTTCAAAGATATTTGTACAGTCTGACCGGTTGGCCGATTCTGCGAAGTTGTGCAGCGACGGACTACACAAAAATGCCACAACGCTAAACTTAGAGCTTGAATCCACATAAGCAAACTGAAGTTTGTCGTTCAACTATCCACCTTCCTAAAAGTATTATCTCAAGGGACGAAAGCGAATTTCGTGGGACGAAATCCAAGAAAGCCTTTTTCAGTATAAATGTCTACGCGAAAGGGCATCTGACTTATTAGGACACGTAAGTTATACAAGTAATACCTCTAAAATGGTGGGTGCCAGCATACTGTTATAATGACCTTTGCTGTACTTCAGTTGCACTTGTTCACTGCAGATATCGTTGCCCTGTAGACACGGAGGCTTTTTGAAACAGCCGTAGGGGAGAACGAGCTACATCTTCCGACAATGATGTATGCATTATGCTTACCACAACGTAGTGTACTAAGGTATGCCAAACTTCATGGCAATTTTTGTTTCCGAAGAAGGTTTAGAACCCAAATAGCACGTTTATTAAGAGGTGGCTGGCGTCTAACCTCGATCCATGACCCGGCATTGTAAGCCCGTTCTTTTGCTCTATTTCTGGGGTTACTTTAGTTTGACCGAGGTGAACCTGTCGGTACCAGTTGAAATAACGACGCAGCAGAGTACAGCTAGTCGTCAGCTAGAAAAAGGAAGGGCAAGCAGTGTGGTTTACCTTATCCAGATGAAAGATACCCACCTTTGTTGCATTTGTTCTTCGGGTGGTTACTTATTAATACATCGTATCCATTTAGTCATACGGCCTCTTTCAGAGTATCAGGTCACTGCCAGTTTTCCTTGTCCGTATGTCCTGAGACAACATACAATCAGAGATCAGTTTGTGGCACGGTTTGCCTTGATAAGGACACGCTTGTGTGGAGTGCGGTGGGCATATAGAAGGCGCAGGAATCGCCTTATGGTTGTAAAATATTAAGAAGGGCAGTAACGGGGATCATGCAGGTTTTGGTAAACATGTACTACTGGAAGATGGTCTGTCAGCTGAAGACTTGGAAGTTAGAAAGCGGAGTTGGATAGGGTTTCTGGCTAGTTGAGACTCCTGTGTACCGGTAAACGGTGAACTTACTGCTTTACTTCTTATGCTCGTTAATATGGTGGCCATTTTCTGCTTCAGCGATTACGGATTGACTGTTTGGCTACGACGATACCTTAAATAGCCAATGCATTGTAGGCAGAGCTGGACACACACGCTCGCATGCTTCAACTGTTGTGATTTCAACGTCAGCATCACGGCAGGCATTCAGAGAAAACATAAAGTAACGTTTACGACCGGGTATTGTTTCAGTATACTGGAACCCAGCTTCATCTCATGTCGAACAATAGTTTCGGTGAATAGTGCGGTTTGTGACAAAAACGCAAACATGGCGCTAAAGATGCTAAGTCCGGTTTTCAAGTATCCTAAGGTAATGCACATGGTATTGGTCGTGAACACTACGTACTATGCCTAAGGGCCACTGATGCGGAAATGTAAGGTTGACGGAGCAGGAACCGCCCTCTCCCTAAACTGAGTGGAGCCTGGAGAATGCAGTGTACACAATCAAGAGAACGCATTTTGACCACCTCGGTTCGGTATTCAGCCGGACAACTTAAAACAGAGTGTTGGAACAAAGACCTGGCAGACACACTTTTGTGTACCGTGCACAAACACGTCACGTTTTCCCACTGTCAGCAAATCGGTATGTGAACGACGTCTTCAGGTACATCCAAGCATTTCGTGGCGTTGTCTAGCCATCCTTCTGTTCCCGAACGGTCCAAAACTGTTGCTTATACTAGGTGAAATCAACACAGCCACAGGATGAAAAGCAGACAGCGTTTTCCGAGTTTGCTTAACAGGCAATTGCGCTTGCATGATAATACACATAAAACAAGAGTGCCTTCTACGTTTGTTCTAATGGTGTGTTCACAAGCAAATGATTATTTGAAACAATCCGAAGACCCAAGTCTGATGAAACAGATTTAGGTGTTCCTGGGGTTACGTATAACTGAAGCTTCGTTTTCGCAGTCAGCGTTTCACTAATGAAGAATGTTCAGAGGTTACCAGTGCTTTGAGTAAACAGGAAGCTGATGAAAACGAAGCTATTCAGGAGCTCAGTGGAATGATAAGTACACTGGAATAATGGAGGCAAGACTGAAAAGCGATGTGGTGTCGCATAAAACGGAAGTAAATTATTGGCATAATTGTATTCACCTGAACGTTGTTTGAATATTTGACATCAATGAACGAACACTCTCGAACGGTTCAATAATTTCCAAATAAGCTTTCCACTGTATTTATGGACGGTACTGTAAACTGTTTTCACCAGATACTACTTGCACCGGGAGAAGTGTTATGTCAGAATGAACATGCACAAATCACCTTAGCTTAAAAAATACAGGATGTTGGTTTTGACGGTAAGCGATTTGTTTGCCAGTAATCCGGAGTCGGTTGGACACGTAACTGCCAAATACGGTCGCCATATTGAAATGAGGTTTGTCGATCGCAACCGAGACGGGAATATTTCCGTATGACGCCACATTACTTTTCACAAGCTCAGTGCTCCACGAAGCAGAACTCAATGCTTCTGTCTTATACTGTACCCTTGAATTTCGGGGGGTTTTGCAACGAGAATTCGCCTCATCAGCAATAACCGAGAAAGACACTTCCTGGTTCCAGTACATATATGAAAAAGTGGTTTTTCACACGTGGCAAAAATTTTCCGAAGTAAATTTTATAATTTGTTGATAAAGAACAGTAGTTGGACCTAGAGTTCATAATTTATGTTTTTCATATCAATGTCACGGGATGCCCAATTTCGAAGACGCGCCCCTCTTGATGGCTTTAAAGATGAAACGATATTCGCTGTTGCTGATTCTGATCGGAATTTGGTGAATAACCATTTAAGCACAGCCGCTTGATCCCGATGTTATTCAAACTCAGATATCTCATGGATGACTATGACAAAGCATGTACAAGCATAAAACAGCAAGTTCTCAAACTTCTCTTCGATTCTCTCCTCAGGTGAAATGGTCTGAAGTCCTCCGCATATCCGGTTTCAGACATTGGGGCACCGCAGCCCCATAAAGTACACTTTCGTTCTTCGCACGCTAACAGATTGATATTACGTCCCAGTATACATGTTTTAATACGAAACACTTGGTAAGAAATAAATTCAAGGATGAAACACTGTGGCGATCCACTAAGAAAGCAGGTAAAAGAAGGAAGCACTGTATCTGTGTGACTAGACGGACATTAGCAGACTGGAAAATGTTACCCCACTGATGAAGTAAAGGCTGTTGTTATCCCACCCATTCGTTTTCAGTGCAAAACTCAAATATAAAGAGGGGAATACGACGTTGTCATATGATTTCGACTTGGTACAAAGTAAGGTTAAATATTCTTGAGCAAGAAGAAGGGCCTTTAGTAGACTAACTTCGAAGTGGCTGTAAGCACTAATAAGATGATGAGATAACTAAACCTCGCTATAATCTTAGAATCTCAGAGTCAGGAACGCATTAGTTTTTTAGGTACTCCGTTGACCAATAGAAACGGCGGCCTCCTTAGGATAAAGCGGTACAGAAAGTGAATCCGAAACACATAGGTATATTTACTTCCAGCGCTGTTTTCACACAAATAACGAGGAATACCATGGGTTTCTTGGCCAATCAGACAATGAGAACTTGTTTGGAAGACCCTTGTTGCGTGGATGATATTGGTTTGGGAACAGCTCCATTCAGAACGGCTATCCAACATGGTTTGTAAGTAACGTCACGGTCAGCAAACTTTAAACCGGGTGTACTGTTGTTCAAGAAGTCTGCATGTTTTAGCCCATGCTTGAAAAGAGACCTTCTAGCCAGAGTGATACCAGGATGACCTCAGACAAGCACCGGGAGATCTCTAAGCACTGAGACTGAACTTATGATCGAAACCTAGGTCTGCTCTACGTCTGTAAGGAGCAATTTTCCACTTTCCTTTTCTGTCAGCTTAATATAGATTCGCTGCACAGCCGGAAGAATGTCCGGTAAAGTCCGCAAAAATTGACGAAATAGGTCAACACGTCGCTTAAAAAAAGAACAAACAAACCAACTATATTGATAATGTGGGTAGCTCATCGGAGGAATTATTCCACAAGATGAATGAAACTTCTATCTGAGAAGTAGTCACTCGAGGAGCCGGTCAATAAGTGAACATGTGACGTGGCTTCCTTGAGTGAATGATGAATGGAGCTATGTCGTGTCTAACTATGAGTTAATGACTGCTGACTAGCCGCTCGTTGACGAACGGTTGCTTTCAGACTATCAGCCGGGAGGTCGCGAGTTATAAACTCCATTGAGTTTCTCGAGATGCTCTACCAAAAAAGCGAAACCGAAGGGGAACTGCCTTGAACTTTTCATTGGCCTTTTATATAGTACCATGTGAATGTGAACTTGATTTGAACCTCAACAAGACAGTAAATAATCCAAAAAAATGAGGAAAAAAACCATTTGGTTTTCCGCTGACTAAAAGTATAACGTGTGAGCTGATTTGTTTCTGAGCTTTATGCAAATGTGAAGATTCCTTGTGACCACAACTGAAAGGAATGCACACATATCGATCTGTAAAATGACCAGAGTTACTAATGATGTGGACAGACAAATGAGAGGAGATAATGAACGATCACGTTTCAAGTTTCTACTCAATCTTCAATCAACAAAATCAAACTGTTGTGAGAAATTTCGTAGTAAGTACTCGACAGGCAAAAGACTTGTAAGTCGCCTAATTTTTTCATTCTCAATTGCATCTTTGACGCGTTTCTTGAGAATGAAATATTTCAGTGATCTACCATAGGGCATGACTGACCGGGATCCATCAAGTGAAGCAAATCCACTATTCCTGTCTAACAGGATGGGAGCAAACCTGAAAACCTAATAATTGTGATACTACTCGTGACATGAGTATAGGACCGAATTTTAGTGCAGGTAGGTATCCTTCACTTGGTTTTCAGAGTAGAGCTTCGCACCTAGAGTGCAATCTGAGCAATTCTGTGCCACTAAAACGACCTTGCCGAAAAGCATACTTTTTCCTGAGTAAAAGTTCGTTTTTTTACTTAGGTGCACTACGACCCAATAGTTATAAGGACCAAGAGAGTATTATTAGTTTGTTGTGAAGGATTTTTCCAAAACGTTCTTATTATTTCAACTTCATCTTAATACGGATTTTAAAAGATCTTGATTAGTTTCCCAAATTTTGATGTCGACATCCGGTTAGTAGCACGATGAAGTTTTCCATCCATAAAAAGTTATGACAATTCAATCTATCGCTTTTTCGTCTTAGCTCAACTCTCTCAAAGAAACAATGTTTGTAGTGATGAATTCTCACAAGTACAAGGAGCAAACCATCGTGGAACGTCAGCATTTGTATGTTGTCATTTATGGAATCTGTCAAAGTTGATGACCTTAGGACCGCAAAAGAGATCTCCAGATGGCAACTGACTGACCTTAGAAGAAGAATGAATATACATGCAACAGCTTTACGTTTCCATCTGGATATTGGGTAACTGAGTACCTACACTTAGATTTAGAATAGTAGCAGTCTCGCAAAAATTCAGATGTGAAACAGCAATCCACTGCGCATTTAGTTTGGATTTGGGCTCAACAGTTTCACCTAGTCTGACCGGTCATGTGATATTATAGTTGGTAGTTTATCTGTTGACTGCAATATCACATGACCACGGAGTGCACTTGAACTGAAGTGCTTTGTTGGCTCTTCTATTGAAAGACAAGTGTTATTTCTAGCGTGTTCATCTTCCTCGTAAGAGGTATATGAATAAGAAATTATTACGGTTGATATGTGGTAATAAAAAGTGGAGTTTGGTCACTTAAGGATAGAAATATCTAGGCCTATCTCAAACCGGACATATCTATTAGATGAGCTCAAATATGTTGTCGATTGCGTCAACGGAACTAATCGAATCCGGGGCTTGTGAGTTCACCATCACTTTTGAACCTGAAGCTTTTGGTACATTAAATCTCATTCGAATATTCTGAGAAAGTTATGACTAAGCATTTGCCTACTCATCAAAATCAGAATTGCTTGTTGTTGTCCAGATGTAACGCCCTAGTCGGTTGAGTCTCCTGTCAAAACCAAATTCGTGTGCTAATGGGAGTAATTGTGAAATTCCTTGTTCTTTAGATATTGGCTGCGATTATGAGGACTTCACACCCGTTATCGTTAGGCCGCCATGCCAGACGGTCGAATCCAACTCAATTATCAACACAATAGGTGTTACTACTTCACAATGTGGAACATTTTCTATAATAAGTGCTCCTGCCCAAGGATGTTACCCCCAGCCTGTGGCCTGCACGTAGCCCCAAATTCGATCCCACGAAAACGGGTTGTAGTTCACCGATCAGAATGGTCACCCTTAAGGTACTACTTTCAAGACGAACAGGAAAGAACTGTGCCACGTCTCCCTCCAAATAATTAGTGGTTCATGATGAAAAGTGCTTTGTATTCAGTAGTTTACCTCATGTTTCTATTGATACTCCCAGCGCCGGCTTACCAATGAGATACAGAGAGGGCCATGTAGCTTCTGATAGTTCTGTTGTAAGAATGATGTAGCTGCGGCTTCTAAGTTCGATTCTCCAGTTCGGAATACGCTTGTGACCGAGGTATCTTCTGGTACTTATACAAAGTGAAGAAGGCCAGGCAAACTTCAAAGTCAGGCAGCTTTCTGGTCCTTCACAAAGATTGATCACAACTCAGCTGACAAATGGGGGGACTAGTCACCAGTGGACAGACTGTCGAAATGCCCTCTTGGCCAAGACTTGGAGCTGATTCCAATAATCTTTCAGCGTGAAATTCTGCCCTCCATATTGGACCAGCCGAAGCCTTCTAACCATCCACACTTCACAATCTTTGTTTTAGTCTGTTCTGTTCAGAGCAGTACTGATAATGTTGTATTTTCTAACCGAAACTCGAACACATCCTTGATGTTCCAACGAGAACAAATTGTCGTCGGTTTTAGGAGCAGCGCGCACAACTTAAGCCATGCCCTGGTCGATGAGGACAAGGGCCATCGACACGTGATAATCTGGGCGCGTATTGGATGTAGTAACGAGATTCAACCATATAACTGGTACTTACCAGCTGCCATTCGATCAATGAACACACTTGTACAAATCTATACAGACATGCAGCATCGTCATTGATATGAAAGTGGTAGAGAGAGAACAACAATTTCCCATTGCAGTATTTCTGATACACATATAGTGCGGTTGTAAGTGTAATCTAAGATTGAATCAATGCAAAAACTATATAAACAAATCTGTGTCGGATATGATCAAATAACTTCACTGATAGTCCATCGGGACTGAAAACTTTAGTAATTTGGAGAGAGGTTGGGCAAAATTATTGACCTGCAGCCGAATAGGAGATGATAAACCTGTCCATTAGACCTAGTCAATTGGAACACACCGATGTACTGTGGAGAACAAGGTGAATCTCAGACGGTTATTCCTTCCTCCCAATTAGATAAATGGAAATATCTTACCAAACAACTTTACAACATGGCTAAGTCCTTTAGGAAGTGACCTTGGGGAAATTTAAGTTGGGACTGTGTCGGAGTTTGGTCTATATGGGATTGAACGATTGACTTGCAAAACCTGAGTATACCTTTTTTGTGATTGTGTGCCAGTGATAGGCCTGGATGACCTTGCCACAACAAGCTAATAACGCTCCGATAGTCATTTTTCGGTTGTACGGACTAGGTGAAGTTCCATGATGGAAAACGCTTGCTGGCCCGGAAGGTCTAGTTAGATAAAATAAGTCCATTCAAGTTAGCCTGATGTTTGTTCGGTGGTTGAATGAGTCATTCGACTATGCCCGACAAGTCCCGTGCCAACAAATTTGAACACGTTGGGGTCGCAGTGGCATGTCAGGATGCTTTTAATCGTTCTCGTCTCATTTCCGTCGTGGTTCCGGGTCAAATAGTTCCCGCCCTTCTGCCGGAAACAACCGAGGCAAAGTGAATCCCTTGTTCCTGGATTATGAAATTAAAGGAAAAACCCAAGGAGCATATCAGCTGTATCAAAATTTCACAGCGAACGCTGGTCGCAACTGAAGCTACCGAATCGGTTACCAGTCCCGTCAGCACTCACTGACAAGCAAGTAACTACGCTTTGCTTCCTGATTCAGACTGGTATATTTGTGACATTTCGGTTGATATCAATGTGATCGTGAATGTTTTCTCGATTCAGCTAATGAGATGGTTTCGTCTGGAAATCCGACCACTTAAAAATGGTGAATTGCTGGCTGTATTATACACCTTTCCGTCGAGTTGTGTATCAGTGTTGAACCATTAATCTGCTTTGATGGGACGGTGTATTGACAAACTGAGTGTATCCATGAGAAATGCACTAGGCCGGCAAATCCTATCTGATTCCGTTCGTCGGAGATTGACAGTGACCATCGTAAAGGGCTAGGAAACCGGCAGTCGGGTTCGAAATACTTCTAATGAGATGTACCCTGATTTGTGCAGGTCGAGTGAGTGAGGATCCAAAAACTTTTTATTTACTAGACTTTCGGATAAGACAGCCTGAAAAACCATCATCGTAGAGCCAGTAGTACCGGGTAGTGCTAATTGTCTTCAAAAAGTCATGGTAAAGGATGTTTCAGAGGATGAGTGATTTGTACACAAAGGACAACCTAACTGACGTATGAGCTTTTAAAAAAGACACCAGGTGCCAGTGACGAGCCGAAGCTGTCCCTCTGCAACGCAAGTCAAACCCTCAATGTAATTGGCACAGCTTAAAACAGGGACGTTTTGCTGAGTCCGCTATGTCGCAGGTGGACTCGAAAAGGAACTTTACTCGTCACCAAAGTAAACACTCATCTGCTTAGCCATTTTGGTTTGTGCAAACTGAGGAGTTGTATCTACCATACTACCAGTCGTCCGTTTTCATTCCACCTGCAGTTGCAGTGAAGCTTTCCTATGCAGAGACGATCAGTATTTTTGTCAAAAAGTTACTGCAAGCCGCACAACAACCTACACAGGACCCGCCATTCTTGGAAGAAAACCAAGAGTTATCGACTGCAAGGCAATCCCCTTAAATAGGCATTCTCAAACCTTCACAATAGTACGGTAAAATTGCAAGACGAAAGTCTGAGTGAGGAGTGAGTCTGTTCAGAACACAGTCAGCACAAATAGAAGCACACAAAATTTTACTCGGTCCCCTATTCATCTTTTATCTGGCTCCGCCCCACTCTCATGTCACCACTCTGGTGTACTGTTTGGCTTGTAACATTTTATTACCTTACCAACGAAAACAGTTTACGTTAGATTTATGCCAAGTGATAATAATACGTCTTTTTGCCGCCTTGACCAAATTCATTAGGATTACCCATTGTTTATAACCCTACTGAGTATTGTTACATTTATCCTCCCACGGTGAATTTCACTTCGAAAACCGTCGGAAAGTTGCCATCGAGACACCAGCCATCGAAAACTCCCATATTCTCTTAAGGTTAGCAAGCTAAGTCAGTGTTACCACGTAGACTGGACTTTTTCTAGACACCATGTGTCACTTCTCAATCCACACTTCTGCATTATCGAAGTATTTTCCAACCAATTTTGCATTTAACTGTTGCTAAATTATTTTGAACACCGAGTAATTTAGATTAGCTGATCAACTCAACCATTTCTTTTTTGAAACTGAGAGCTTCCTTTAATTTCGTTTAAACAATTAGGTGACGTGGTACAGTTCTATTCAGTATAACATGCGTCCTTCTGAATAGCTTACTGCCTATTCCTTCAACATTTCCGGAAGTATCCAAAAGAATCCGAAAGAAGCTCAATGGCTTCTCTTTCCGATCGATTTGGTTTTGCATTGCTCGTTTTCACGTACTTGTTAGCCAACGGTCTTGTTTTTTCAAACTCTGACAATTGAATACCTTGGATTGCTACTGAGTTGGCCTAAATTGGTTATCTACGAGTTTGCTCGAAGTTCAAACAAGTGGTTGAACTTACTAGTGATCGGTTGCACCATGGTTGGCCTTGAAGCGCGAAAGTTGCTACCGATAACAACCACTTTCGTGAAATTTGACACTGCAGATACTGAGATTATACATTTCGGATTCTGACAGCAAGTACTTTTCCGATTCTGAGTACCAAAAATTGCTTTTCTGAGAAGCAAAGTTTCTGTTATGCGGCACTGATTCTATTGGTGCGCCATTAATGAGACGTTTAACAAATGGGCTTCAGAACCGGTTTCAAAAAGTGGCTTTACTTGGAAACACACATGTTGGCATTCTTTCTAGTTCCAAACTGGACTGGTTATGTGTAGTAATGCTTCGTAATGGAGTAGTCAACAATCAGAAGGACTCTGTCCGTTTGCGCAAAACTGAACTACCTCGTCGCTTTTGTTCTGCCTCCGAAACATCTTTTCTCTCTCAAATCCTACTGTCCTTTCCTCGCTAGCTGTCAGAGTGTAAGAGGATTTGCTTTTTTAGCTTTGTTGATAGGTTCCACGGATCTCGACCCTAGCGTTTCAACTTAAGCTTCTCCAGTAAGTTGGGCAAGACTGAACAATGTGCGAACGACGGTTGACTGAGCACGTGAAACTCACCTATCAGTCCGACACCTAACAGGTTTCTATCCTGATCAACCGGGAATGTTAGACTAAAGATGAGTACTTTTCCGACAGCACCAGTGCCTTATAGTTATATTTCAGAGAAGCACATCCATTCTTTAACGTCTATTTCATACAATTCGAACAGACGAAGACACTGGTAACGCACTTGTACACTTAAACAAATAATGGGTTGGCTATGTTGAAAACGTGCTACGAAGGTGCAGCTGTCATCAAATATTTTTAGCGAATCCGATGAACAATGAACCAGCTGGAGCGATAGGGGACACAAAAATAGGGTGTGGCCGTAGTAGCACTGAAATTAGTCATATCGTCACTCCTATTGTTAACGCAAATGTTAGGAATGATGTCAGGTTAAGCGCCAATTCATCCCTGAAATTTTCACACTTCTGCAGCTCTCAGGAGCTAATCAGAAAGGTCGTTGTTCGTTCCTAAACGTAATTCTCAACATCAGTTGCATGAAGAAAACCAGCCCTCGTTAATTCTCAGCAATAAACCAATCACGGGCACAACATAAATTTTCACCCGATATTTTCACTCACGTATCTATCACCTTTAGCTTCGCTTATGATGTTTCCTGGGGCACCCAACTCCCTTGAGTCGAATTCTCCATCTTCGAAAAGCTGTGAGGTGCTTATTTGCACACATAAATGAATAACAATCCAAACGAAGCGCATCGCTCCGCCGAGTGAATGTGATCCTGCCCACAGAAGCAGATAGATAATTGTTTCGCCTCGCCCAATCAAATATGCGCACTGTCCAAACTCTGATTGGCCATCAGAGGCTGCTGAACGCTTGTTGGCTGATTTTGGAGAGTGGGTGGGCGCGCGTTGAGCAGGACTAAAGCGTGAGTGGATCGATGGGGAACATGATTTTCTGCATGACGGAAAAGGTTGCTAGGCTGTTATCAGACCACACCCATCATGATTAATGTTTCTCAGTTTTTGGAGCAAAAATCCCCAGACGCAGCGTAACCGTATAGAGTGACGGTTTGTTACACCTGCTCCCTGATGCTACTTCTCCAAGCAAATTTTAATGGTTCTTTAATAACAAAAAAGTATCAAACAAGAACCGAGATTTTTAGTAACAAAACTCTAATACTGCCAACTATTCTGTTTGGGTTTCTTATACTATATTCAACTTAAAACGTTCAAATTTTCAATACGTGTCTATCAAGAAAACTGTTCACTGAATTTATTATCAATTTTGATCTGATATGAACAACACTCCCGAAAATTATCCTGAGTAAGAAAGAGTTCAGAACTTCTTTTACAGCAAGTACAATTCAAATGTGCCTTTCATTATTCCCAACTAAAAATAACGTTCTGTACAATTTCCACTAGATTTTGAAAAATTCCAAGTCTTATCTCACGACCGCACTTCCACTTTTTTGGTCTGCGGTATCCGAAAACCCGTTTAAGCAGCAGGTAGGCATTGTCAAAGTGTTCTCCATCTTTGAAGGGACTCGCCTGTCTAAAAATGGAGCATTTATAAGAGGCAGCACGTCCTATTTC
>SJOL01004800.1:59913-73573 GCA_004794785.1 Opisthorchis felineus | reverse complement strand
AGGGATGGTAGTTCTAAGCTATCGATCTGAAGGGTTTCTACTTAAATGTTTACCGGCTGATGGCCATACCTGTGCAGTTTGTTCATCAGCATCTGTGAGAGTATCATGCAAACGCGTCGATAATCGCTGTATGTTCATCGTATTCGCCTACGCCCCAACAGACTGCATCTGTGATACTTTCAGACGATTTGAGCGCTCTTTTGAGGTGGGCTAAGAGTTCAGATATTGTAGTTGTTGCCCTGGATATGAAAACACAAGTTGGTAAACTTAGCGCTTCTGAGGCCCAACTGGTTGGTCGTCTTGGAGTAAATTCAGGAGGCAAGAACAATGGCAAACGCACGCTTCAGTTGTTTGCTCACCAAAGACCATCTCTGTACAGCACTAATTTCCGAAACAACCAAAACAGCTGGGGCACTTAGTGGCCCTTACACGTAAGCCAACCTCCAGCACAGACAGACTACATCGTCATTAGTTAAAGTCGGCGTGGATCAGTTGCCGACTGCCACTCGGCCTAAAAAACCTATATTGATTATGATCAAGTGCTTTTCCTTCTCTGCTTATCTTTTTGCTTTTTTGTGGCACGCAAGATTCGTACAATTCATCCGGCCATTGAGAAGCTGTCTAACTTTATTTACCTGCCGAAATCTCTTTCGGACAGTAAGTCTGGTAGTGACACTTACTGGAAAGCACTGTCTGCAAAAATGTAAGATGCCGTGGAACGACTCAATCAACTTATTCTAAGCACCTCGAGTGACACAAACTTCCCGAAGCTGAAGCACTTGTTCCACAGTACGATACCGCTCGATGAACTATAAGACGTCAGGTGAGAAAGACCATCTGCGCAGATCGAGAAGCCTGGTGGATCCAGAACCAGGCAACGATGGAGGAAGCGAGGAGATCTAGGATTGTGGGAGAACTACAGGTGCTGAAAAGCACAACAGGCATGAGAAGGCCTATGGTGAGTGAAAAAGCTAGAGATAAAAACGGCTCGCTTGTCTCTAAAAAGGAACAATACCTGAATTGCTGAACTGAACACATTTGGCAATGTTTCAGCTGGTCACCTGCAACTGCTCATTTGGATTCTCAACTCCCAACACAGCTCAGAACAGTGAACTTGGAACCTCTGATGGCCTTGAAACTACGCGAATGCGTTTTTCCCCTACGCGCCACCGAAATGTTGGTCCTGCCGAATTCCCACCAAATCCGTTCATTGATGGAGGTGAACTTCAATCTCAACATATTTTCCCCCATCTGGACGAAAGAGATCATCCTAGCCAACTGGTATCGGTCAATAATAGTGCCCGTTTTCCGTTGAAGCGACTTGGAAAACACTGCTAATGGTATGAATTACGCCCTTAATATTAGCGACTATAGGTTGAACTAGATCGGTTTCACCACACTGTTCGGCTGTCCTGGCTGAAATTTCAACCCCAATAGTCTTAGTAGTCCTTTCATTGACAGTTATCTACTTAGCTCAACCAGCAGGCTCACTGGTTTTCATAACGTTATTTTCGACAATGTTGAGTGTAGTAACCGTGTGTTCTAAAGTTAGACTAGAAAATAAGCTAAAGCTCCATCTCTAGTCGAACACATAATAGTTGAAATCTGATTCGAGATTGTATAGAATAAAAGCAGTAGTGTATTTTGGGATCATCTTCCGATGGCTATAAATTTTGATTTAAGGGTAGACCAAATGAGACGAATTGAACACATTTTTCAGTGGAAATGTCAACTATACAATGCATCACCTACTGTTAGTGGTCAGGCAATAGCTGTACGATTTAAGGCTGCGCTCTGTTACGTGCTTTTATCCAGACTAATTTGAAACTGACACGCTGCTTCTATATACTAGATAGTTCCAGGCCATGATGTGCATGCATATAGCTTTGAAGTAGCTGTTGTTTTGATTGGTTTAGTTTTGGTGAAAGTTTACTGAATTGAAATGATCTTCACGCTATAAGATGGCTTAGCAAACGTAGCTTATTAATCATCACCACAGCTGATTTTTTTAGTTTTAAGCAGTTAGTCACTTTTGAGAACAAATAAACCAACCAAATAAACCAAATAATCCATCACATATAGCCTTCATGTCCAAAATACAGTGAGTGGAATTGTCATTGATCGGCTGCTGTAGTTCTCATTCAACCAAGTGGCAACGACACGCAACAAAGCTGTTTGTTCGTCCAATGCAAGCGGATGTAAACAGACGCTGAAAACAGTTGCTACTATCCTGATAATCAGTAGTCCAAAATAGATCAATATTTCACTAGATGATGTTCAGGGCTCCGTAATATCAAGTGTGGACAAAACGGAATACGCACGGACACCTCGCAGAGTAATGAGATATTAAGCAACTGCTAATTTCCGTGCGCAGTTCTCAGGAACATTACAACATTATATGTACATACATAAGAGCAATAACTAGGTAAAATGCTTTACAAGTTGATAAAAATATAATTCGTTGCTTCAGAGGGAGAGAGTTGTGTAATAATCGGACGCAACAGAGGTCAGTGCCAGCCATTACACAATCAAGGATCTCTCCTGTTTTGCACCTCTTTCCGAAAAGTCCAGCCTGAGCGTCCGGACGAGTTGTTATTGCACACAGAGGTCAGATTTGCGCAAGCAGATGGATATCGCCCCGTGACGGGTAGCGATCGGAATAACGTGAACTGCGAGTGATTCGCTGAGTCTCAACATATCGCCTGCAAAGCCCCGGTAGGAATGATGGTAAGATTAGAGTCAATTGCATGTAAAGCGACTGAACTGGAATAGGGTTTTATAATATATGGGGATGAACAAACTGTGCAAACACGCAGTTCACAGATTCTACCAAACGATCTCCTTTCCTTGCGAGCTATGTATGCTGCTTTGCATGAGCCTTGGAATGAATGCACACAGAATCTAGCTGTAGACCGCTGCTCACTGACCTTTAGTTGTATGCTCAGGGTAGGTTCTGATGAGAAGTATATATATATCATGGAACTCATATCGCGTGGTGACGTGTTGACTGGCTCCTCAAGTAACGGCTTCTCAAACGTTAGGTTCGCCCGACTTGCGAATGAGATGAGTATTAGCCGCACAAGGATAGCATACAAGACAGTACCTATTGCTTATTGAAAATGGAGTTTGAACAGCCCAAACAATTTCCTGGGTGAAATACAACTTTGAACAAGGCAATCGCTGGGGCATTAGTATATACGAGTTTAGCCCACTGTATGAATGATTGTTTCTGAAATGTGAGAATTCACTGCGTCCTCCCGTGAGTGTGAAGCCTCCGGATCCATCGACGAATGGTTCAGAGGGGTTACTATTAAGTAGTTGGTCTATACTCACGATTTTAAAAGATTTGGTGGTGCGAAATTCTGTCGCCAAGTCAAACGTAGTAATTTAGACGAGAGGCGTATAGACGGCCGAACAAGTAGACGCAGCAATGAGAATAGTCTGTGGTTGATGCTACTCAAAGCCGTTGAAGAACATGCAAGTGAGTGATACGAAATCGTATTACTAACCAGAAACATTCCAAGTCAGCGTATTTGTCAAAGTGCATGGTGCGAGTGCATGTGATGCGAACGAAAAGGCGCTTCCTGTTGGACTTAAAGCACCAGAATACCGCTTGCTGTACATGGAAACAAATATTCTGACCCAAACGACAATCTACTATCAACAAGCCGTACTCTGTCGTCCTTGAACCAATCACCTTAGTAAGTAATATCCTATTTATCTTTCTAAAAATGTACCACGAAAAGCTTCAGTTCGCTTGCTTTTGTAAGTTCCCATACTTTAGGAAACTTTCACTTTGCTACTTAACTCGTTCAGCTGTAACACCTTTCCGGTGCCTATCTACATCGCCACCCAAAGGAAGCACAAGGGCTGGGATCTGTCGGGTTGCCCAAGCCTAGACAGGAGAAGTCGAGATGCAGAGGTCGGGTTCGAACCACGGACCTTCCGGTCAGTAAATTGGCGCTTTAACCACTGAGTCATCTCACCCCCCCCCCCAGAATCAGATCAGTATAACTTACTGTGTGGGCATTTACTGATAGATGTAAAGGTCCTCATGTCCACGGACAGCATCTCGATTAAAGAAGGAAATCTGGGGGAGACGAATGATCGAAGTCTGAATGGTGATGGGTGGACTGTTCAGTGAGCTTGACATATTTGTTGCAAACGGCAAGCTTCTAGTTGCATAACCATTGTGCAGTGGCGTACCAGTGCGTCGAAGTGCCTATTGTATTCCTGAAGGAGACGACTGTGATTTTTTGGATGCGCTACTATGAGATGAGCCTCTGAACGTGATTGTATTTAAAAACGCGATGGATTGGTTGAGGAGTAGCCGAGGCGAGTAACATTCGGTGGATGGCCGGGGTATTCGACCCCTAAACTGAATGTGGTAGGATCGTGGCACACTAATATGGAAGAGATTCCTACAACACCTTTTGCTTTTTTAACACAGGTGGGGTTGGCATCGCATGATGAAACAAGAACTGAATAGAGAGAACCATTCTATTTCCTTGCAAACCAGTACACGGACATTCTTCCGAGCCAGACAAAAGGTGATGACCGATAGGAAATTGATCGCCTGTCTTCAGTTGGTAGTAACGACTAGTTGTTCATTCAAAACATCTAGGAAACACCCTTAGTTTAGTTGAAATTCACTCCAAGAGTTTAGTGGTGAACTCGCGAATGATGTGGATGGTTCCGGATAATGTAGTTGGTGTCCAGTTGAAGACTATAGCAGTGCTTCCCAAAAGTAGGGCATTTAGATTGGATGCTCTGAAACAGGCCAATGAAATATTCCCTTTGTAATTTAGCTTCCAGTTTGAGAAGTAACGTCTTTCATGAATTGTGACTCAGAAAAATCAGCGGCCCATTTATCCAGGTTTTGAAGTAATTTATGTGAGTTATTAAGCCCTGTGTGATAAACTTACAATTGGAATCTTCACTCAAACATTTGACACCATCGTGAGTCTAGCGCCTCTGCTAGTTTCAATGAATCAGTATGAAGAGAAGCACGCTAAATCCATAACTGTACAGGGAATGTTTCAGCGTGCGTGACAAAAAGCACGCAATACCTTTCCGCTATCAAGCCAACTAGATATAAAAATATCTAACGATTACCGATTTCTGTGCGATGGCGTTAATGAATTTGCTCACAGACCAGGCTTGGTGATCATTCCTCTCCGAATTGGCATGCTTATCGGTTGTGAAAGATGTGTAATGTTCAATCAGGCGGAATTAGTGAACGACAAAGAGAGATTAATCGGAATAGAAGTGGCAATGCGTGATGCTACCAGTAGATTAGTCTGAGAATCTTTCATGGTTTCCCAAAACTGTCATGTCCCCACGTTTTATTTGCACTGGTCATGCCAGCCTTGGCGGAAACTGACATTTTAGTCCCCGTGTATGTTTGTATTTGCCTTTGTAAATTAATGCATGACCAGTCTTAGGGTTGCTTCTGCTCACTAATCAAGTCTAGTCGGTTTATTGCATGTGCAATAAGAACTTCGTAATTCTTCAGTCACTCGGCAGACGGTAGTGAAATATGAGTTCCGGCACTGATAATACTAAGCGTAATGTGAGCGTAGCTGAAGGGAAACTGTCCTTATCTGGCAGTTAGTGGTGCAGAGAAGGAACGAGTTCTTAAGAGGCGAGGACAGTTTCGTTCGTTTCCATTGTAGTTCACCCATAAAATCACTCGAGGGTTGTTTCAAGTGTACGTTTGCTTACTCTATTTTTGGATATGAATTACGCTAAGTTAACGGAATGTTTTCCGTTGCTTGACCCTGTTATCTGAATCTGTATATTCAGTCACTGTGGACACATTCTTCCACGCGTCAAAAAATCTGTTCTCACCACATTCTATCGCACATTGGTCCCAATAGCTTGTGAGCTAGATTACAGAATAGCACTCAAACCGAACTGAATATCTGTCCCGTTCACTAAACACTGCTATTCCACTATACAGCTGACCACCAGCAGAGTGAAAACTCATTCCAAAAGGCCCGTCCTCCCTAAGCAGTCTTCTAGTGAAATAGATGGACCAACAGGAAAGTCTGCCTCCGGAAAAATCACCGGATCATATGCTCCACACCCTTCCATTAGCAAAACACAAACACGTGGTAGTAATCTTAGTTCACCCTGTCTGCGGCTTGTATACCTCCTCAGCATTTTTATCCTTTCTTCTAATCCGCGAACAACCGATTAGGTGTATGTAATGAAGGTTTTGGATATCACGCTAAAAACCGTTTCAACTTACTATCTTCATCAAATACGCATCACCTGGCTTCAAAAGCTTTAAACTGCATGAGAGTTCGTAAAATATGTTTTGCTGTTTCGAGGGACGACTGCCAGGAGACGACCCAGCTAGGCATGCATGAATGTGCATAACACACTGAATCTACTTTGTTGCGACAAGCAGATCACTAAACCGTCACAGAGCAGGACAGCCAGAGTATTGTAAGGTGAGTGTCTAAATTTTTCCAGCTATAAATCGCATTTTGGATTACCCATCTGTGTTTGCTAAACGGACGTCAAAGTAACACGCAAATGAGGTCCGTCCTTAGCCTTCTATTTAAGCAGTCACAGTCATAGGAGCAAAAGGCAACAAGCAGTGATACTTCACTTTTGGTTTCATTGAGACAGCAGATTCCAAATGAGCACTGCACAGAGTGTTAATACCCGAATTATTGGAAATGAGCTGAGAATCAGTCATGGTACACTGCTTTATCTAGCCCACGGTAGTTCACGTAGATTACCTTGGTGTCGGGAGACTCGTGACTTCTATGAAACGATACACACCTACGGAATCAGGGCAGCTGCTCAGCAAGCCTAAATAAAGACAAGAAGATCACATTCCTATTGACGAGAATGTCACACAGTAACTAAGGCACTGAAAAATGCAATGGATTTCTAGTAAAATAACTTCCTTAAAAACAACACGAACAGATATAGCTAACTTGTTTTCAGGCATGCGGCCCGCCTCGAAGAAACTCCAGTACTTCTCACCAGTAAAACCTGAAACGCGATTTTACGCCGACTTCTCTTTCATGTCCCTCCTTCTCACCATCACCGACAGCATGACGTCAGTGTTCAACACTGATGCTTCACTGCCGTACAACCATGATTTATTTGAAAGCTTTATGGTGAAGAAAAGAATTAAGGTGGAGAGGGAAGGGACTTAGTGCCAACTCATTTCGAGGTGCCTACACCTCCAGACATTCATTCAGGCAAGCTAGATAGAAACTGACAACAAGAACTCCACTGACGTCGGTTAACAGCCGTATCTTGCAGCGTCTCCAACCAGGCTCAGTGGGGATCATGCGGTCCTCATCCTGGAAGGCGAGTAGCACCAACAGCACCCAAACGTTTCATACCCCTCTGCCAGGTCAAGGGTTGGCCTCCTCTCTGCTTCCGCCACTCTAAATTGGGCATGGAAAACAGCACTCTCTTAGGCAAACGATGGTTCCGCATACGCAATACATGACCTAACCAACACAGCTTCCGGTGCTGGACACATTCTTCAGTGGAAGTCCCCGTTGCACAACCGAAAACACTTTCTAATAGCCTCGTTACGGATACGCCGACACTAACCCACACGAACTATGGTCCTGAGACAACGGTTGTCGAAGACCTGAAGACGACTCAATTCCGCCGCTGGAACAGGCCAAGTCTCGCAGCCATACAAAAAAAACAGTCCCTCCTTCTAAAACAGAATGTGTACCTATTACCAGGACGGGTGCTGACAGCCCATTTCGAAGTGTGTAGGTGGGACTCGAAAGTGGGTCACAAACTGTTAGACAATGATTTTGTGCCCTCGGTCACACGGGCCGATTGGGCACTATTTGAGCGATCAACACTTTTCAGGAGCCCACCAGCTGTTTCACCCCGCTTAAGACCCATCGGTTAGCCGTGTTCCCAGGAAGCAGACAAGATGGACCCCCCACTGGATATTGATCCGCAAGTTCAGTCGAAGAACACCACCGGCGAAAGATTAGCAAGAAGCCTCTTCGACCTCCCGTACGATCGAAACACGTGCACATTGGGTTAATGCTCCATCTGCTCTTCAGAGAATTTCCAAGATCCTAAAAGATGAAGACATAAAACGGTTGGGTTTCATTCTAAACTTTTTACTCAATCTGCGACTGAAAATCCGGACTACATAGCTCTCCGATTATCGACTATTTCTCCCAAATACTTAGGGAATTAGTACCCTGATTCATTTCATCACACCGCCCTTGTTTTGTATCAGTAGTCACAGGCGACTAAGATTGATGTGAGCTCATCGTTGAAATTTAGACATCACCTGCTTTTGATTCGCTTTCTGTCTAACCGGTTTGTCGGATACAGATTTGTCCTTTGATGTTATTTTCCGATCGTCCAATGCTGCTGGTAGTTTATATAAAAAAACTCATTTTGGGTCTTGTTTTCGGACATCTAGAATTCGGAGTTTCCGAAACACATCATGCTAAAACACGAATCAACGTACAGTTACGCTCATTGTTTATGCAAACGAATTTGCTTTGATTTCACAATCGTCATACCTACATTTCTAATAGTGGTTGTCGTTCCGTCTATAGTTCGACGAAATGAAACAAGAGAAGGGCATGACCGTGCAGGGTTTCCGTAAACACTCGGTTTAACATATCCTTCAGCCATACGCGTAATCGAGATGCCCAAATATGGCAGGTCACGGTTAGCTTTGAGCGAATGCTTTTCACACACACAACGAAGTGACGAGTGTGCCCTATAGACCCGATTATCATCTGAGCACTAATTAAATGACACGGCTAGTAGGCCAATTTCGAAATGCACTATAACAATTTCCCCTCCGTATTTATCACCTAAAATCTGCTAGACGGTGGGCTTCAGAGATCCACAGAGCTGGTGTAGTGAAAAACCACTTGGCATCACATGCCTGAGTCACTTGGGAAGTCCAGTTCTCTAAGAGAGACCAATGAGGTTTCAGTAGAACTTCAGCTATGATACTTCCGAGACAAAGAGAGCATAGCTAATTTTGGGTAACAGTTAGGAACACCTGTGACTAAATTTACCGCATATACGATCGTCTTTGCTGCAGTGACCATATCAAGGGATCGCCAGCATTGTTGGGAGAAGCTTACTGATAAAATGCGTTTCACTTGCCAAATAAACGTGACCTATTTTGACAGGCTGTCATGGTACGCCAGAGTTTGTCTCTCCAGAGTGGGACAGCTATGATCAGCGGCCACGAATCCTCCAGAAGAGACCAATTGTGCCAAAAACCAATGTTTGGTCTCTCCTAAGCGTGACAAGTGCGCAACGTACATTTTGGAGTCCCAGGATTGGGTTAACGAGTTGGAAGCAAGCTTATTATCATAAGAAGGGGTCGTGATGATGCTGCGGACCAGTTTGCTTCCGGACGGTGTGCCCCGGTCTTACAGCATGCAGCCTGCCGTGATCTAATCCGACAAAATGTTAACACCGCGTCAGCTCTGCCTTGAGTAAAAATAAAAAAATAAATAAATCGTTCAGCTGTAGCACCTTGAGTGGAAACATCCGTGTAAACATCTTCTAATCTGTGAGGTTTGTTGGGAAAGTAAAAAAGATTCACAAAGCGATCGTACACAGGCCTTGACATACCAGTCATGTCTAGTTGGAGCTTGTAAAGTGATGGCTTTCCAGCAGGGGAGTTGTCATAACTTTTACCCCTATGATGATGAACATGATCTTACAAATTAGGTGTTATTTACAGTGCAGATAATACAAACAAGGGTGACAAAAAGAATGCACCAGCTCAAGTGTACCATGGCGCTGTTGTTATTTTCATCATTAAAATATGAGGTGCATAAACTATCACAACTATCGATTGCGCGTGTTCCACACAAGACAGACTGCTTTTCAACTGAGACCATTTAAGGTGTTCTCCACGAGGATTACCTCACAGAAATGCGAAATTTCTACCTCCATGACAGAGTTCAGTTAGGATATTTGGCCTTACTCTACTGTGGTCCCATGCTAGTAGAAAGTTTGCAGTGACACGGCTTGAAGACTGCGTGAAATTTTCTTTCCATCGCTCCACCTATGGTCCACGACCCAAACCCTTGGTAGAGGGATTACAAGCTGCTCTTGACAATAGGGAATACGATCAATCTACACGGCGTTTTCCATCAGATGTCAGTTGCGTAAAACGCGACTGACCTCAGACTGCGATAGAACGGAAAAAGATAGCTTTGCTGAAGATGTAGTAGGCTAGACAAAGTGGGTCAAGAAGCTGATTGGGATCACCCGCACGCCTGCCACGTCCATTTACTTTGGACTGGCACTCTGGTTCAATACAAGGGAGTCATTTGTTTGTATCCAAAGGACAATGCAAAGGGATTGGACGCAAATGGACTTCAGACTGACGGTATCCCTGGTGTACAATGGATCTCGTGATCACTAACGTCTTACAGTAGTTGTGGAGCACGAGGCATCTGGAAGCAAAGAAACACCCACGAAAGTAAAAACATGCCAAGTGCACGGGAAGAGGAATTACTGATCAAACAATGCAATACGAATGCTGTCGACAGGCAACTTCAGCAATTCATTTTTCTGAACGAGATCCACCGTCGCTTATTCATGAGATCTCAGAGATTGGAAGGTCTTTCGGGGAAAAATGCAGTGCGGGATGGACAAAAGATAAAAACAGCGTCTATGCTGATTGGATTGTTCAAATGCCAGACAAGAAAGTCACCAAGTTTCACACGAAAAAAACAACCTTAACCGTTCCGAGAGAGAGTACAAACAGCTGCAGTTGCTGGGTGGTGGACCGCAAGGGAACAGACGGAGACAGCGGTGGTTGCCGAGATAGGCAATAGACAAACAATTCTAGTTCAAAAGAAAACGACGTTTTGGCACCGATCAAATACAGAGGCAAAGGAATGTGTAAAATCTGCGTGGATGATGATCTCGCGAATGGATCTAGCAATGGGTAAGGTGGATTATGGTTGGGATAAGATGAAATAGAGATGGAATAATTAAGCATGTTAAAGATTTAAGATCCTGAATGGATTGAACAGCATTACATCACGAGGAGCATTGGCTACCGCTCGTATTGCACAGTAGGAGTTGGGCGTTGGCGAATGGAAACAGCGGAGGGCGATACGGAACCATTTTTGCAGTCTTTGCCCGCGAGTTGAGTAGGCTGAAATGGTTGGGAAATAGACAAGCCCGAGTAAAAGACAGTGGCTCTCGAAATCAATAGATAAGGATCGCTCGTTAGAGTAAGATGTAACATGAAACAGGCTGTCTTCAGTCGGACACAGAAGGTACAGATGCAAGGCAGTTTGCAAAACCAAGGCTGCCCTTGAACATATATGCTCTTGGAAGCGACAGCTAACTTGGTGAACCAAAACGACTGTCGTAAGCGAGAGTTAACACAACACAAGACAAGATGTATAAACGTTATCCGAAGGGATGAGCAGGAGGCAGAATATCTTGACTCTAAACAGACTTGCTTGGGAGGCGCGCCTATAGCAATCTGTTGCCCTGTGCTGTGGGCAGCCCAGTGGTAGAAACTTACACCAAGATGGACTAAGGATAAACCCTACCATCTTTCGTTTAGGGTAAATATGAGGCCAACAGGTAGAGACGGTGTGGTTTCTCTTCAGAGGGTTGCACCTGGGCCTTGGATGACGGGGAGTGTTGTTGTGAACAGCCCATGTCATTGACCCCTATTCAAAGGGAACTTCTCTGAGAATGATTGCTGTACGGCAGTGATGACGACCAAACGTCATTTGACATGCATATTACTGTGTTTTACTATCCATGATTGAGCCAATATAATACGCTACATGGTTGTGGACAATCACTAAAGCGCGGCCCCGCATCGCTACATAACAATACACAGATTGCGTCACCGCAATTTGTGACGAAACGCTTGCGAAGCTCAGCAAACAACCCGAACATCAACTGAAGAACTTGGGATGCCAACATTCTCTTCTATATCATACTACGTGACACGTACAATCCAATTTCGAGCCCAGATATTGATTCATTCCGTTAGCTATTTGACCGCTCATTGAGCACAGAACAGCAGTTGGCGTCGGACGGTAAGGAATATTACTGTGGCCGCTGTAAACTCGACCTCTAACTGAATAGAATAGTAGAGAAGTTTCGTATACTGCTGGTCCGAGCAACTACCGTAGGGACCACTTTGAATTGGGGACTGCACAATCTCTGATATTTGCCAGTTTTTCCGGCAGTGACCCATTTTATGCCCGAGCAGTGTCACCGAACATCGATCGAGCTGTGCCTTGGATTCGTTAATCCGAGGACCAGCTTCCCGAAAACACTTCAATACAGCTTTCAAGTGAACTGCATGTTCTGGTTCCGAATCGCTATACACGACGATATCGTCCCCGTTCATGGTAACATTTTGTAATCCCTTCCTTAAACGAAGTATCAAGCGCTGGAAATTGAATGGTACCCGCGATAAACCAAACGACATCCTTCTAAATTGATATTGGGTGTTCCCAATCGTAAACACCGTTTTCTCTCGGTCTTCTGACTTGATGGCTAGTTGCCAGTGTCCAGAACACAAAACGAGCACCGTGAAATATCGGGATTGCTGGAGTGAATCGAAAATTTTCACAACAGAAGTGACAGCTACAATCCGATTCAGGGTCAGTTCACTCAAAAATCGCTATTTTCCGCTCACACAAGCACCACGCGGAAGCTGTACGATTATGCCATTTTCAAGCACCTCTTGAACCTATCAGTGGAACTCAATGGGTCTCAACTTTCCAGCGTAGGCTGACAGAACACAATTCGAAATTAAAGTTCTAAATCAGCTCACTGCTTGTATACTTTGAAATAATTGTGAAAATAATGCAGTCATTTACAAAAAGGGTTTAGTCCTTCCAAAAAGGTAGACTGTTGTACAAGAGTTGCGCAGCCTATTCCAACTGTGGCGCGCTTGAAACTGCTGACACCTTTGTCAAAGGAAGCAGTGCGACCCCCGGTCCGACTTAGGTCAGTCTTTGAAGTAGACTGCGAATTGACCGAAACAGAAGCTGTGTCTTCATCGGGATATAGACCAAATGCAGCGTGCATTATACATGTATGTAATCAAACTTTCTGAAGCGTGGAATTCACATGTAACTGGAGAACAGCTACCAACATCTTCGTCACACGCTCACCAGTCACAAAAGTCTCTTCGCACAGATAGAATAGCTTGGGTAGAAGTCATCATCAAAATCAAAGAAAGCGACATCTGTGATGTCACTGATACTTCACCGCCGTAGAACCACCAAGTCTTAAAGTCGAAAAAGAGAACCGAGTGGATGAGGGAGGTACCTGGTGCAAACCGCAAGCATTCTGAGGTACCTACACCCCTGAACGCTCAGTCAGACAATCTAGAAATAAATCGACAGCACGAACGATACTGACATCAATTAACCGCCATTGCTCGCATTGTCTCCAGCCATGCGCAGTGGGAGTCATGGGAACCTCATCGTTGAAGGCGGACCGCACCAATAACATGTAAACTCATTGTAATCTCTTCTATACCTTTACTCTGTCCATCTCGCAGTTTGTGCCATTCTAAAAGAAGCACGGAGAACAATACTCGTCTTGGTAGATGATGGTTCGGCATGCGTAGCACACAGCCGAGCCACAGCACCGGATGGTACTGGATTTCTTTCTC
>SJOL01004800.1:31163-52460 GCA_004794785.1 Opisthorchis felineus | reverse complement strand
TTCCAGATGAGCAAGTTTCTCACCAGCAACGGTTAGAGCACCAGGGTTTTGAAGACCCACCTCATTGTTTCACTGATGACGAACTTGAGCGAAAACGGTGAGTGGACATCCTTGGAGGATACCAATTATTGCAGAGAAGCTTTCATAGAGCTCTCCATATACTCTCGCGCGCCCGAAAGTATGTGAACGTAAAAACTGGAGTATATTCATGAAATTCTACAGCATCTCCTGTTGAACAAATGTAAATAGAAAAACCAACCGATTGCCAAAACGAAAGGCACACGTGAAGTCAAGGAACACCAAGATTGTGCGTCGCCTGTACCTATGGTGATGCACTGGCACCTAAAAGTGTGAAGATGTGGTGTACACAACCTCTATCCGGCAGAATTCCCGAAGCAAAGTTTCGCGTACTGGCGTAAGACGAAGAATCAGTGCCACCAAAAGCCTTGCGTTGTCCGTAAGTGAAGGCAAATTTATAAACCAGACAGAAAGACATGTTTGTACGTCTGCGGTAAGTGTCTTAAGGTGATAGCGTCGGAGCAACCAGGTGGTGACCCAGGCCGAACAAGTTCATTCTGCTGAAAGCCGAGCACCGAGCTGCACCCTAGCAACAGAGACCAAAAGTGTCAAAATACATGGAAGCGAGTCAACGATTGTGTACTTCGAGGGATTCAGTTGACACAAGCAAATTCGGATGACAGGGCAACTCAGACATTAAACAATTACCGGCCCACAGCGGGTGGCTATGCTGAGCGGATTTGTAGAAAACACTAGCTGATCATCAGTGTGTTACAGTGAGATAAATATAGGATGCATTCAGGCACAATATGCAAATTGTGATGTACCTATCGCAAATATTGATCGAACACGTGCGGCCTAAGAACACGAATTCAAAGGCCAATTAATTCGCACACATCAGTTTCTAAAAAATAAATACAACGTGGGAAGAGCAGGCCTCCGCAACACGCGCTGTGTACAATTATTATACGAATTCCATCTACGAGGCTGGGTCTAAAACGTTGCGATGCTTCGTTTGGATACTTCCAGAGCTCAGCGTGTGCGGCGTTCTATTGATATTCAACTGGGGTAGATTTTATAGTACCTGTGTGAGACCCATCTTGGTCTACTGTTCGGAAACATAAATTCCCGTTAGATGTATAGAAGCTGTCGGTTTTTTACTGCCAGCTGGCTTCTGTCAAGCTAGCTTACTAGGAAATAAGCATTTCTAATGGAACGAATAACCGGCTGCTAACCGATCTAATGAAAGCGGGCAGTCTTTACCGAATAAGCAACGATCGGAACGCGTTATTCGCTGCGAACAACAGGGAAAAAATCGAAAACATGTGATTTCTGAAGCCTCTCATTGTTCTTCAGCTAGATCTCCTGACCCTGCTCTTACCACTTTTAAAAAACAGGCTTTTGTGGACCCCAGGTATGATCACAAAAAAGCCCCCGAAGGAAAGTCACCTCCCACATCTGTCCCTTTACGTCCTGCCTTCAACGGTGAACGGCGCTTGCACTTTTGTACGGACCACCGGCTGTTCCTCCGTAGTGTTGAATTTAATCGCAGTGAACGCTGTTGTGCAATCTGGCGTTGCCATCCTGCCGTAGGAAAATTGACCACATAACCATCAGTTACCGATGGAGAGGTTCAGATCTTGGCTACCGATAATTTCCAATTACACAGGGTGATTTAAATCGTGTTGTTGACCATTGTGGATTTGCTCGGTAAACCTAAGAAAAAATTCCTTATTTGTCACTGGTAGTACTCGGTGAACCCCATAGTAAGAAAGGTGCCAAGCATACTATGCAAGTCTCTACCAATGGCTCCGTCGAAGGACACTGTCCGCAAACGGAGAGAGATAAGCACAGCTAGATTCGATACCTAAAGCTCTGGTGGAATTCAGAATGGGCACCGCCACTCGTTGATGCGAGACATCGTGCCTTTTCGGACTGACAGCATAATTCGGCCCGATAGTCGGTTAGAGGTCAGCTCAAACGAAAACCATGAGGAGTGAGGGGTGTTCGAGGTGCCTAGTCAGAAATGTATGAAGGCTATTCCCACGTAACCGCAAAACCGGACCTAGAAGACCGTTTGCTACGTCAATGACAGTGACAGTCGCGATCGCTGGTCGGAATATATCGGAAACCGGTTAAATTGATGATCAGCCTCTGTACTGTTACTAGAGCCGCTTAAACGGAGATGTGGCTTATCAATTTAAATCTTCTCGGTTCATGAAGTCACAACAAACCTTTCTTCCTTGAAACGTAAATAAGCTGTTGGACAATCCGGAAAGAGGTGCGGAGCAACACCGGTACCCCGGTTTATCAAGAAGCTGTGTGCAGAGAACGGGTGATCATGGTTTGCTTCGCAGCTCCGAAAATAGACGTCACATATGAGGTGGCAGAGTGGTATCCAGCGCGATTGTCTGCACCGTAAATTGGGTCTGACTGGATATTTCTTGCTATATTCTGGACGGTTTTAATAGAAGACTTTCTGTGGGAAAACTTGTAGGGTTCAGTAAGAACACAAAGGCGGTTAGTATGCAAGAGGGCTCTCACTGTTCCTGGGTGAGAACCCCAAACACTTATCTGTCATATTCACCACTCCTCAAATTTAGCCCGCGGTTTTCCCATTACATCGCGACTAATTCTCATAGGAAATGGGTAGCGAGGTTATGCACGCCAAAAAGTCAGCATCTCATAATATCAGACAAAAACCAGTCAAAAAAACACAAATCAGTCAAACCAGTCTCATAATAGACTCAGGTTTATAAATTATGGCACCCCAAGTTTGCATCGTGCGAACGCCAGAATTCCCCGGTAACATATTTGAAAGTTGGATGCACGGGACAATTACGCAACCCCAGGTATTATACCTCCATCGATCAAACGAACGTTTGCTGCGGTCACTTTTCGTTGCACAACGCTCTCTGAATAGGCAAACAAAAACCGTTTCCCGAAACACGAAAATAGCTCTTAAACACAAAGTTAGTGTGTCCTTGCCAGGGTGAAATTTTCGATTGACCTAAATCAATACAATGACTTCACTCGCGTGTCCTCAACGTTTCCTAGGTTTAGGCCATTTCCCATCCATTCCGTTCTTTTTTTTTTGGGGGGGGGGAGTGAGGAGGCATTTCGCAGAAACGTATGGTCAACTAGGTCAAACAAGTTTGTTTAGGACACTCGAATGCAGTGTATTGAAATGAAATTGGTAATCCGCCAAGGAAAGGTTGTAGACGCCCCGATAAAAGAATTTGATCCAAAAATCCCAGGTGTATCAAGGGAATATAGTCCGAATTGGCAGTATATAGCGATCAGATAGCCGGTGTACTTTCCTGAACGTGTTTAGAAGAACAACTGACTGATGGACGCGAAACAGAAGTAAAACTCGTCAAGCATTTGGGTAGCCCCAATAGTGACAAAAATTGAACCAACTACAGTGAGTACTCCCACTGACATTACAAGCAGTGTAGTGTACTCAGTCACTTCAATTGATGCACAGGTTAGGGCTTAAATCTCAGAGCAGTAAATAAGTACATAAAAGCCATAAAATTCCGATAGATTATGTACTACACAGTTTGACTGATCGTGCGAAAACATCGAACGTTGTGCTGGTGTACACCAAGAAATGTCACGAAGAGCAGGACGGAACAAAAAACCAGGTTACTTGCAGCGTTGCGGAGCAGACGAGGTCCTATTGTGGTAGATCACTAGGGCGACAAGGGGAGTCCACGAAGAATCACCGCTTTGGGGGACCCAAGCGCACTCTGCATACAATCAATGATTGCTCTGTATTCACTCATGCAAAATTAATGAACAAGACAAACCTCAATTGCCGACCAATGTAATTCCGTCGAGCTCCCCACATAGCACCATCTATCTAAAAAGGTTAGCATCGTTTGTTCAGGAGGAACAACAGAAGGCAATAGCCTATTCCGGTGGTGGCAGAGGACTTTTCATCGCGGAGATCGAAGAAGGAGGGAAGACAACTTGGAATCGAAGACAACTTGGGCGCATACACGCCAGAGTCCATTTTCTGTAACCGCTGTGTTTGCGTCGGGATCCATATCTAGGCAATGACCAGAACGGGTAATTCGGCTGGTAATGGCTTTCATACTTCGTTGCCAAGTCACTGGTTGACCTTTGTTGACCCGTTTCCATCCTTCGCGTGCATTCTGAGGACGTCAATCGACAGACAAGCGAAGCAATTGATGGGGTAGCATCAGTTTATGCAATGTGCGTGTGTTACTCCCTCCAAACACCGTTCACCGTACTTCAGTAGTACCGTTCAGACAGGTCGACCAGACTCTGACAACGCTCCAGAGACACGAGTGGCCAAACGCCGAAAGAGTTTCAAGGTCCTCAGCTCGCATTAACGAGGTTTTTGAACCATATAACAATACGAAGCGCATTGCAGCATCGTGAGGTCAGTCCGTAACAGATAAGCTGATGTCAGGTTGTCCGACATATGATGTAGGCTGGCAAAAGCTGTTCTAACCTTTCTTCGGCTAGGCCACCGGAACTCATACTGATACAGTTACTCAAGCAAACAAGTTTGTCTACTACCACAACCGGCTCATCTGCAAGCATGATGTTTTTCGGGCTTGATCCTACCCACTTCACGGCGGTACTCCACGATGCGCAGGTGTGAGATGCATACCAAACCATGAGGCAGAATTATTTAGATTATTTAATACCGTCTGTATTACGATGACGTCAGATTAAAGAAGAGCTATATCGTCTGTATACTTGGTATCTGAGAGTACGCCCTGGGGACATTTCGACCACACAAGCATTAAAGGCTGGGTGTGAGTCTTCCATGATCATATCGATGACGAAGGCAGCTCTACCAGGCACCATTGGATATAGTGAACTCAGGCAAGAGACTCCTGCAGACCTTCACGCGTTCAAGTAAGCTGGCATGCAGTACTATAGGGAGGGCCAATAATAGTTTAGGGACATCTTTGCCCCATAGACATTGCCACAGCTCCTGACGATTCACAGAGTCAAGGTCAGTTTTCAAGGACGACCACTGTTGGTGGCTGGAAACAGTAGCACTGTTCCGGAATTTGGCAAAGAGTGAACATGTGATCTGGTAGGACGTAACCCAGCTTGGTTTCACCGCTCTGCCTCTCTCTCTGTGTACAGTCAACATTCGAAGAATTAAACCAGAGGGCACCAAATTCACAGCTACCAGGCTGATCCAACGATGGATTTCACAGTGTCTGAAGATTGGGATGATTGTTGAGGTGCTCCAATGGAGATTTCGCACTTTGCTTCTTCTCACGGATAATTAAGACTGACAATCTACTTCATTGCATCCACCGTTTACACGTGCTGTGGGGCAGCTAAACTGCTCTTCAGAATGTATGGTCGATCAATCCAGTTGGGGGTTTTGTTAATGAATTACTGAACCGTGCATTTCATTTATGGTTTCGCTGACAACTGCCTTCATTTGACCAGTCGATCGAATCAAGTGATATGGGGGACGGCTGTTTCCGGTGGTAAAACTTTTCTCTAAGCTTTCACTATCCACCTCTTGGTGTTTCCTTAAACCCTTAATTATTTGGCCTTTTAGGGATTTGCGTGCGCTGTCGTACTTGATGCCTGTGGATGTGGATGGGGAACTCAACTAATTTGTTGTTGGTCTGTTCTCCGAGCTTGACAGTTGGATGGCGCTCAAACTGCAATAGAGCTGCCAAGCTTAGTGAACAGACCAACACCCGAGCTACCTATATTCTGCAACAGTGCCAACATAATCAACTGAATCCAGCTGAATCCCTCGCTTATGATATTCTTTTTTGACTGGATGTGCTGCACAAAGGCCGCTTCACGTTGGTACGACATTCGAATATCAGTTGAATAACATCATACACGAGAGATTCACCCGGATTCAGTTGGGCCTCCCGTGAGAATCGAATTAGTTTGCAAATGAGTGCAGTTCGCGAATTGCGAGCAGTTTGGGTTCAAAGAGAAGATAAGAGAAACTGAAGGGAAACTCACGGAGAGAGCCAACCTGATTAGCCAATAGAAGGGGCGAAACCGGTCGGAGAATTTTCAGAAACCTTATGAGCAATACGTTCCGTCAAGAAAAGTCGTTATCTTCTGCTACACTTATCCGGTTACGTGTTTTGATCTATTTCCATCCATATTCAAACCAGCCCCAAGACTTCAACATTCCACTTCTCCAAACATCTAGGTTCCCTATTTTTGATAAGCCGCTAGGAGCGACTGCTATCGGTTATAAATGAGTGCAGTGTGATGGACACCAGCGAGGGCTTGTGGAGCTGAATAGGTGAGCATTGTATGATCTATTTGCTACCCCCGAGTGAGTAGTACCGGTACTTATCGACTCGATCAGAGCAGCTACCAAAGACAAGATGAAACATGCACAATACAGCACAGTAGCGGTTGCGAAAGCTGACGCAGTTGCACAGTTCATGGGGAAAGTGCTAACTCCATATGATCTGGTTGTTACTAATCAGGATTGTTTGTCAGTTAGTGCCTGACACCAATCATCCCAACAGTGAAGCACTTTTTCTCAACTAGAAGAAATAATTAGCTGGCTCTCAGGATCCAGGCAGACCGAGATGAAATCATTCAGAAATATCTTAATATTGTCTTCTGGTAGAACTGGCAAATTAATTCCGGAGCTAAAGTATTCTAAGCTGGTATTCTAAGCCGCTACTCCAGGACGTCGTGAAAGAGTGGTTTGAGTGTCAAGTAATCGTCGGGCCCTTAAAGAGAGTGTGCATTACCACGAAAAAGTAAAGTTGGGAACGCGGTGATTATTTACTCGTCCATCCTGTGACCTGGCGGCGAAGCAGGAAGAACCTGGCTATGGGTCTTGGCTGCACCGATGCGGTTTTAGAGACCCATAACATCGATGGCTGGGGATACTCAGCGACACGGAAATGTCACGCAACTGGTGACGCTATTGTATCCATTCTCTTACTCCTAATGAATGATCCGGTATTCTTTTGCTATTATTTGTTCGCGATCACCATCCCCTCTATCCTACACTATCCAATCCCACAAGCTGCAACCTAGGAGGAAAGACACCCTGAGCGGACTTCCGGCTCTCACCATGTATGCCACTTATTGAGAGGTTCCATTGTCCATCACATAGTGATTGATTCACGGTATCGGTTTGATAAATAGATAATTTTCTGGCACACCAAACAAGTTCATTCGAAGTTCAGCATGTTGTTCAATGGAGAACGCATAAAACCCGTTAAGACCCAACAACAACCATGTTTGTTTCAAGCGGGAGTTACACATAATTTCGTTTTAATTTACTACTAAAAAACGACTGATAACTAAGTGTTTGGAGCGCGAATTTACTGACCGGAAGGTCCGTGGTTCGAACCCGACCTCTGCCTCTCGACTTCCCCTGTCTAGGCTTAGGCAGCCTGGCAGTATCCCAGCCCTCGTGCTTCCTTCGGGTGGCATGGCAGCTAGGCACCGAAAGGGTACTGCAGCTGAACGATATATATATATATATATATATATATATATATATATACTGAATTCAGTTGAGGTCAAATTTACTAGGTCCTGAGATTCAGCGAATGTTACATTTCTTCTGGGACACTAGACCTGTGTCTGTGTCCAAAAACCCCTGGAAAATAAACAGCACCAGGTGGAATACAAAACGGCCACGAATTTCGCCTACCTCCAATTTGAATGATGTGAGAGCTTCGATGGTTGGTTGCGTTGGCCGCGCTTGCGGAATCGTTGGCGTATTTGCGGTAGGTGGTGTGCCGGAGCCAGGAGCGAACAAATAGCGGCATATCCAAACAGTGAGAAATGAACTGAGAATCTGGAAAAACAATGAGGAGTGAGGTCTAACAAAGGGCGCGCAACAGCGATTACAAAATACGCTTCCAGAAAAACATGAAACACTTTTACACGGGAATGGGGTCAAGGGAAGTTCATGGCTGGCTAGGATTGTATGTGGACGTTCCACCTAGTCACCACATGATGTGCACCAAATGATCCTTGTTAGGGACATCGATTCACGCTTGTCCTATTGTAGAGTTGTTGGGTGGCGATTGCCCTACTAGCTATAGTACAATCAACCTCGGCTCCAAAGTAGATTCGCCAGATATGGGAGGGATGTCCGAACAGAGATGGAGCCACGCGAGGATGGAAAACATGGGACCGCATCAGGCACATAATCTGAGTGATACTGACTTTAAGCGGTCCGCGGTCTGGTGCACAAATAAAATGGTGCGGAATAGCAGGCAGCACAGGCCTATCGTCGAACAATGCACAGCATCAGTTAGCCACATGTTGTCATTCAGGCACTATACGATCCCACGCTTTTACTGTACCCGTCTGGCTGTAACTGTGCTACGATTCTGACCCATTGCTTTCCACAGAATCACGGGCGCCTAGCACAGGATACCATGCCAACGAAACAGTGAATCGTCTATTTGAATACGTATAGCGATGGGTCGTGAAATTAAGTGCACAGCAGCAGTGCACAGCAATGCGACAGCAATGCTGCAGACTGTTAACTGTCTTGAAAAGAACCTTTACTGTAATATTCCGAACCGTGTTCCAACCACACATTTTTTTCAACTACAACCTCAGATTTGGTAATTGCGCCTAGTAACTAGGATTAGTTTTAGGTGCTCTTTGATTCTACACAAACAGTTGACAGGATACCACTGGCATCTTGCAGTTAGTGACGTCTTTTTCTCTATTCCAATTCCACCAGTGGACCGTTGCCGACACGGAGAGAGTGGACCTTACCGTTTGTGTGCCTCCGTGACCTATTGAGCTATACTGAGGAGTATCCGCGCGACACTCACAGAGTCTCTCGCACAAGGCTAGTCGATGGTCAAAGGTCTGACCAACAGTTTCCCGGTCTTCCAAAGTGGGATTGGAACAAGGGTGTGAAAAATGTAATGCAACGACATTTCCCGCTAGACGCCGATGCCTTGAGGTCAGGCTTTTGAGCCGAAGGCTTTGGTCGAGGACACTAATCGTCCATATGTCTAGGTCTGGGCACCCTGGCAGTATCCCATCCCTTGTAAAATCATGAATTGCACATCTACAAATAATCCGATGCCACATCGGTCATCACATGGCATCACCAGCAGGGTCGCCTTACTTGCTGCATACGGCCGGGCGTTTTTATACGGCAGCGAAGCATCAGTGTTGAACACTGATACTACGATGATGATGAGTTGACTGTTGCATGACGATCTTCTTATCTCAATGTCCGATAGCACTGGACGCATCTGAACTAGTGCCCGGTTTTCACACCTCAAGGGTTTATACCAACTGTGTAAAAACGAGGTGTATGCATAGAAGACAAAGGCTGACAATTAGTAAAAAAAACGGATCTCCATTAATCGAACGTTGAGTGGGTGACCTATTTTCATCTTTGAAACCACAGACTATTGACTGGTGCAGATGTCATTAGGAAAGTAGGCCGTTGGTCGTTAGTAACACAAGGATATCCGCACTAGTCTTAATGCAATTAAAGGTTAACGGAAAAAGTTACGAACGTGATCTAGTTATCAGTGCTAGAAGGAATGCGGAGTTTGGCTCGCGATCATTTGTTGCGAAACGGTCCGCAAAATCGGATCAACCTGTGGAATACTTGGACTGCATTTCCGAACAGTGTATCGACTGCGGAGCATGAGATCAAAGTCGAGAATAAATTCGGAATCGGTGACAAACTCAGTTTACCCGATATAAACCAATAAAACAGGCGTTTGTCTTCGGGAGAGGAGTCTAAATGGTGCTAGGTGGTACAAACTCCGTCTAAACCGTTCAGATGAAGAACTGGGGGTCGGATTTCTGCAGGAGTAGCGCTGAAGAGCATTAAACCACATGTCAGCGAGAATCGCCGGCTCCAACAACGCACGCGTATCTGAAGGACACGTTTGAGGCTGGGGTGAGTTAAAGGGTGTCACTTTTGATAAGAACTTGGAAACCAGCTAGGGGTTCAAACTGAACTAACTCTGTGTGAATGAGCACACGATCAGTGGACAGTTTCTCGATACTAATTCATGTACGGCTGCGCTCACTACCACATAGTCGTCTCCCGCTGGAGGGATCAGCTGTGGGAATAGGCAATTTTTCAGGGTTCAATGAAGCTCCTATTGACATAATCTCATTGGTTCCTTCATGTGCGAACATGCATAAGACGGCAAAAGGATAAACCACAAGCGCAAGAGTTCGAAAATGTTTCAATGCGCAGTTGGTCGGCACCCACTGGGTCGGTGGTCACTCACCATCCAAATAACCCAGTACACAAGATTCCACAAAATAGCATGCTCAAAAGTTTCACTTCCCAGCTTGAAGCAAACCAGAGTTTCGGTGAGTACGGTCGCACTAGAATGGAGAAAGAAGAAAAGGACAACAGGGTAACAGCATTCGAAGACCTAAAAATACTAAATAGAGCTGCATAGTGCACAGATTTTATCACAGAGGTTGAACCGATGAAATGAGGACACCTCTGTGGCTTAAACATGTGCAGGCACTTCTTCCATTTCTTTAAATGAGACTTTCTCGGTCAGGAGGATAAACCGGTTCGGTAGAATTTCACTCGTACTATGCCCCCAACGCCATTCCGCATTTTTCGTAGATGCAATACCTGCAAGTCAGATTTCAGCCCACATGGTCACAGATGGGAACGGAGGGCAGTCGAATTAGCATATCTTTCGAAGGGGTTTGTCTACTGTTGTATGCGGACAGCTCCCCTGAAGTACAGGTGATTGAGCCAAGTGAGAACCGCAGCTTGGAAAACTGTTAAACAGGAGCACAAGTGCCAGCTAGCCCAGTACTCCTCGTCTTTCGTGGTGACCTATATGAGTTATGGATAGCCACTAGGTTGCCGCTGCAGAGATTTAAAAAGTGCATGACAGGACATCCAGGAAGATGACCTGCGCTGTATCCTACATTTAAAGATAAGAATAACAAACTAGAAAATCCGTTCATTATAAGTTCGACCGCGTGAATGCAAACTACGTAAAAGGGTTAATTTGTTCGCCGCTGATAGAGTTTCGGCCACGAAAAGTGAAAGACCAGGGAAGAAATAGCCAGACATCACAGGTGATGACCCAATCAGTTAATTGATATTGAATAACACTGGTTGTCTGGTGAGACGGAAAATTGGACGGCTAAGTATTGAAGACGAAAGCTTTGATGCTGGAGCGCCATTTACCCCGTCAGTCTCTGATGAGTCGAATCTCAGAGTCCCCATTCAGAGAGGCGGCAGCTGTCAACCCGGATGAGTTGAGGGTTGTCACCTTTATACACTGGTGGCGGCTCCTGGACTGTCTGGCTCTCGGTCGTTGCGGTTCAGGGCTCGGCAAAAAGAGCTCTCTGAGGCAGACCGTCCTGAAACTTGCCCTCACCAACGTGACCTATGAGAAGCAACCGGCTCGTCAAATGGAAGGCCCGATCTTCCGCTCACTAAGTTTGCGCCTTAACCACTGAGCTAACTGCGAGTAAAACGGTGTGAGCGTTTCGGATGAAGGGAACAGACGATGCCCAGTACATAAGTGAATCTACCACCCAGCCGTCCTTCTTCCGGGCTTATCTGTCCACATTGAGCAGTAACATCAACCGACAGGACGACAATATCTGTCCTCTTCGCTGACTAAAGAAGTTGCAACAAATCCCGGGGAAACTCGTGTTTGTCAGCTTCGGAATTGCAGTCTATCGGACCGTACGCTGACGTGGCAGACAGACACCATCTACCGCATCGAACTACATTCGTTTTCACTGAATCAGACAACCGTACAGCTCCAGACGGCTTTCTAATGGAACACAATTAAATAAACCGCTCTGAGCTTTGTCCTTCGTTGCTGCAAATACTTTCATTTTTCTCAAGTATGAATACACAATATCACACCAGTCATTAACTCGAAGACAGGGTGATCTATTCTTCGCTCCTCCCCTTAGGTCACTTCCTCTCGGGCCCACGAACTTTACTGCGGAACTGACTGGCAAAGCGCCATGTAGCCCCCACCCCCGATTTATGGTTAGCTCTGGTGATCCGTGATGCTCAAAGGCCAAGCGTAACTGTACTGACCACTTCTGGTGTGCGCTCGCGATACTGCGTTGTGAGCACAACATTACCTATCGCACAAAATGATGGTGCTATGACTCCTGAGCACCGCCGGTACTCCAGCCGTCCGGCCCGGGTCGTCAGATCATCACGGTTTGATAAACTGAGTGTTCCTTTCCATCAAATGAAGAACAAAATCGTTTAGCCTAACCAAGAACACATTTCGTTACACTATTTTAAAGCTGCAAACGATTATCAATGTTAGTGTCAAAGATTCGCCAAAAAATCAAACCACAGGACTTTTCACTTGGTGTTTCCAGAAATTGTATTCGTGGTCACGTGTGTCCCAATTGGCACACCTTGTAATCGTACTGCCAAACATCGTACGGATGTACTGTCCCAGAAAGCTCCACTCTGTCATATGATACCGCACCTGTTTAATCTGTTTTATAAAAGCTTACCGTAGGCCAATCGTGTTTAATCACGCTGCGGGTTGAACTAATAGCTGTTTCCTCACATCGGTAGAAGCAAATGGTTCATTCTGATAATCTATGCGCAAAAAAACACCAAGCTGTTGACTAGTTTTATGCGGTATCGAACAAGGACTGTGCACTTCACCCGTATGCATGATTACGGGATGAAAGATAATCCCTTCAGTGTTGGATTACATTCGAGCACAAGTATATGACGGTTGAACAATACGCCAACATTGGGTTTTCAGGAAGTTTGATACATATTTAATGATATATATGGTGACAAAAATAACCGCGCCGCAATGGCGCCATTTCGGTGCATAGATGTGAAACTCGGAGGAAGAACGGGGGTTGAGATACTGCCAGGTTGTCTAAGCCTAGGAAGGAGCAGGGGTTGGGTTAGAACCACGGGGTTTACGGTCAGTAGCCTCGTACTTTGACTGCTGGACAACCCTGAGCTCATATTACTCTGTCGTACATAATATATCCTAGTTGATGACACCTAAAGACAACCAATCAAACAGCCCGACGGAAGATGAGACAGTAAATGAAGAGCAGAATGGTCTTAAGGTGAGGAGAAGAGCCGCACAGTACTCGGTTCAGGCGCCTAGATTTCTTCGTGTACTCGATTTTATTGCCCATATCGCTGGAATGTTGCTTCAGGTGGGGTTCAATATTAGAGAAGAACATGGAATACAAACTAGGGATTTGGTGGATACATTGTTCGAATTGGCACTCCCCCCCCCCAAGAGGGTGTCACTTTGACAAAGACTCACGAGTGGTCCCAAATAAGGGAAACAACACATGTTCAAACAACAATGCCGATTACGCTCCACACGAACCGACGGAAACATGTTGGATGAAGATTTCGACTTCCATTGCCATACGTGTAGCGATATTTTGGTTGCAGAATTAATTGCTCTCTGTTGTGGTGTGATAGTGTGGTGCGAGATGGCTCAGTGGTTAGAGAAGGTCCGTTGTTCGAACCCGACCTCTGCATCTTGACTTCTCCTGTCTAGGCTTGGGCAACCTGGCAGTATCCCAGACCTTGTGCTTCCTTCGGGTGGCATGGAAGCTAGGCAACGAAAGGGTGTTATAGCTGAACAGTTTCTTTGTTGTGGTGTGACGAGTGAACATGAATGAACTGAGCGGGCTTATTTTCCTGAGAATCATCAAAATACTGAATCGATGTATCCAATTATTTCGAATTCACTGACTGATGTTAATCATACATGGATCGGACAATCGAAGCATCTTACACAAACAGAATTACTGGGAGGTCAAAATGAGCTAGCAGGCCAAATTAGGCGACATAAATAGACCTACATAAACAGCCACAGCTGAGAACCGACGCGTTTGACATGTGGATCGATAACGTAGAGATAATATTGTCTGAAATAAGAGGCATGCAGCGGAACAAATTTAGAGCGACGCCAAGATACATACAAACAAATAGGACGGAACAAAAACATGACCAGACAAAAAAACATGGACGTAGATTGGTAGATCACATAATAATGCCATTCGAATGGTTGTTTGCCATTGGCTGCAAGTCAGAGGAGTTGACCCACGTTTGTTCCCTCCACATATTCGTCGATATCTAGTGAGACTCCAACATTGCTTATCCACAAAACTTTGGAGATACAATTCAAACAACGGACCAGTCAGATTGGAGTGAATCCATTTATGTTCAAAACGCTATTTGAACCGTCATTTCCAGCCATCACCTTGTTCCGAAGGGTACTTTAGTATAGTATAGTGTACAAGCAGTGGTGGCGTCCTACGAAAGAGGTAACTAATAAATGACCCGTGAATAAACAGCTATTTCACTCAGATTTATCCGAGCCCAGCATGGAACACGTTAACTGGTGCTCTGAGGGGAAACGTGGGCTACTGGAGCGAGAAATTTCCAACAAATCGGAAGGTTATTGATTCAGCAAGGAGACCGTCCATAGCTGTTGTTGTTGTTGTTTAGTTAGCTGAGGGAAATGTTAAAAGTTGGACATCCCGCACAATTGTGAATAAATGAGTTTCACAGTTTTAGCTACACGACAAACATGACAGATTGTTGTGCTCCAACGAACAGATAGATACGAGGTGGTCTGCAAAGTGGGAATAGCCGCTGCTCCCATCAAGTAGTGATTGGAGTAATGAAACTATGCCTGAAAGAACATGCAGTTAGGCCATTGAAGCAAACCAGAGTAAGGAGGTCCTTTAACTGAGATGTCGGTGATGTATCTGGCGGTGTGGTAGTTACAACGAGCAAAAAAATAGACAGCATATCTGTGATCGATTCCTATCTAGTCACAAATGATACTATGTCGTGGAAAGCACGGAGCAGCTTTTTGTAATAAGGGTGAATTTCTAGACGTGAGCCATGTATGTGAGCAGTGTTTCTGGTCATCGACAAAGAAGGATGAAACTGGAAAGAAGACAAAACGAAAAGAGCAAGTTTATGAAGTGAAGGTGATTGAGTGAATGCAAGAGCGTCACTGGTTTCATGATATCGGCGAGCGTCTCCAACTACCGAGTGGGTGAGTATTTGGCTCCCCAGCATGATAGACTATCTACTTGCTTTGCTGACTCCAAAGCAACCATTTCCTGAGACAGGGTCAATTGGCTCCAGAAATGTCTCGCATACATGTTGACCAGGCAGCCAGACCAACACAAAGTACGACTCAGTGTTGAACACCGTAAACCACGGGGATATCATGCTGTTCTATATATCGCTTTTGACTCGACAGTTTCATTCTGAGTGGTGTAGAAGCGAACGTTTAGTTGGCAGTTTCAGCACAGAATACACCATTGTGGGCGTGGAGTGACTCAGACCGTGATTTAGGGTGCTGGCACTGCTTTGTCAGGCTAAAGGGCAACCGATACTTTCTTCCAACCTAATCTTCATACGAAATTCAGTAAATTGACAGGGTGAAGAAAGGCCAAACAGGACTTTCCGATCCTTGCACTCAGTTCACCGACAAAAGTCCCGGCGAAGGTGTTGCACCGATCCAAATAGGAATATTAAGTAATCACGCCGAACGGTTGGACTACAACGCCCAGCTTAGGTGGCGAATTCGTTTAAACTTGAAGTGGAACCTTGAACTTTGACGATGCGCATTCTGACACCGGTGGTTGGGTGAGCTAGGCTGTCTAATACATTTCGCATTTTGATAGGGTCCGAATTAAGCAGCTAGATATCAGCTGTTCACCCTCAGTCAATGAGGCCTTCGCCGGGAAGTGGCTCGACTCCCGAGAGAGTGGACAGTGTCCATAATCATTTCGACTACGAAATCGAACAGAAAGTGCCAAAGATTACAGCCCTGTCAGATACCACATTTGGAAATGAGCCCTGTTGAAAATTCTACGTGGACCATTACACGTCCAAGGCGTGTTGAAGTATACCGGGCGCGGAAGTGAAATAAAGACTTCCGGGAGGTCTTTGCTGATTAGGCAACTCTAAAAAGTGCGGTCGAATGAATGGAACGGTAATTTTAAAGCACGGCAGGAAATGATTGCTGGTTATCTGCAAGTATAGTGATGTTCAATAAGTCGTCGAGGGGTAAAGACACCGTCAATACTTCCATGACCTGGACACACCCTGCCTGATTCTTGCAGATTTGCTGTACTCGGGCAATGTTGAGTCTTCACAGGATGATATCTGCGAGAATTTTCAGGACAATCCTAAAGCATCCAGTTCGCAATGATGGCTATGCGTAGACTTCTTTGTACGGTTTTCCTCGAATGAGCTGAAATAGAACGTAGCACTTCGAATGGAAAAACCACTTTCCATTTCTTGGGCTTCTCTCACTCACTAATTGTCGCGGGCGTCTTTGAAGCTCCGAGTCAGTCGCTCTTTGATGGATCTTCGTGCAGTATCACAGGGTCGCCTCGATTATGTTTTTCTTTCTTCCATGGAAGAGACAGAGCACTTGAAAATTCACCGAAATCTCTGTTGCGATGGGGATTTTAAGAAGGCAGAGTGAAAGACCGTGGTCATGACATTCCTATGGTATTTTCATACTTCACTCGGTTTTTGTGTTAGAGCAGTTTGATAATTTCTTTTATCGACAGTTCATGCGCACAACGCATTCTGAGTTGGCGAGCTGACCTTTGCTTCACTGTCGAGAAAGGAAGATCGAACGAGCTAGTAAAGGAGCATGGTCGGTACGATTGTTGCAAAAAGAACGACAGTCCTGAACAAATGACCACCATCGATAGCTGATTATAACGTGACTTAACCGTATGCGGCTCGGGAGATGACGGGTGTGTTCCGTTTTTGCTGAAAGTAGGTGTTTGCAATAAAAGGACCATAGTCTAGGAACAATTGAAAGAATCGATCAGCAAGGTCCGTTCGTGGAGCAAAGACGCCAAATTTACCATCCACGCGAAGTTCCCTGTAGTGCCATTGGAGCGCTCATGCCCTCAGCTTGAACTGTGGCACGTGTGCTTTTGGCCTGACGTGGAAGATTCGAAAGCTCGCGACAGAACCCATCTGTCGGAATCCGTACTGCAGTTTGTTGGAACATACGTGGAAATGCTGAAAAGGTTACAGGGTTTCGTCCACCTTTATTGGGGTTGGACGTTCTCGGCCGGTCCAACAGAGCACAGCCTGCTGTTTACAGGAATCCAGTCTGACAGGATGTCCTCGACCTTTGAGCACAGGACGTAGCCTGTGTCATGGGCAACACTAAATAACCTCAGGATCCCCGGGTATCCGAACAGTAAGACAGATTCAGTTGAAAAACACCATAAAAAATGGACTCGGCTGTCTCTCGTTAACACTAATAGAATTTACAAATGAGTACGTTTCGCCATAAAGCGTCAACATTTTGAAGAGCCATCGCTGTGTTGGGGGTCTTGTAGGCGTATTTCCGGCATAATTCACACGTCGGTTTTCCAGGAAATTCCGTTCATTGACAGACGATGAACGCATTGAATATTGCTGTGTAGAACAGGTAACTTGCGCTCCGAACTAGGGGTGGAAAAGCGAAGCTTGCGGGAGCTATGGTAACGGCGAGGTGTCTGAGAAGCATTCAAAAGAGAAGACAAAACCGCCCGTTTGGCCAGTGTTTCGAGGCAGAAAGTTATGACCGGGTTGGCCGGACTGAAGGAGTTTGGCCTAGAGAACCAACCTTGAGCTTTTAACTCAAAAGTCACCCCACTGAGAGCCTTTAGCCGAACAGTCATACCCGTAAGGTAGCGGAAGTAGGGGTTTTCTCGGAGCCAGTAACGCCGGAGTCTGATCCACCTGACAGTGAGGGGGCTGGCCTAGCCGGAGGACGCAAGCAGTAGGGTAAGGAAGCCTAACTCCGGATGCTACTGAGCATAGCAGATGTCACTAAAGCCAAGTCGATAGGATGTGAGCCTTCTACGACCGCATTGGACGATTTGTCGGCGGCCAGCCGATAGGGCGATGGAAATGTGCGGTTTTAAGGCCAACCATTGCAAACCTGTCCTTCCTGGGGGAGAATGCAACATCGCTGTCTCAAAAAATATGGACAGCCTGATCACATGAATGAAGAAACTTGCTGGTTTTGTATTCAGATCGCAGAGGACAGTGTGATTTTATTTCCAAACTACCTTGTAATACGAGTGCTCGCTACTATTTGTCTGGCAGCTCCCACTTGGCCTTGCGAGCATGTTTGAACCTTGGGGAACAGAATTCTAGCTAGTGTAGTCGTTGAGATCACTACAGCACTCAAGCCTGACCATAGCATTAAGGTAGCAGTATTTTGCCAGGAAAGTTGCAAAAGAGAGGAGCCATAGTCACAATGATGATGAGGCCAGGAAGTGGTCGTGTGACAACCCAGCTAACATCGCCCCAAAGATCCGGTATATTAGATAATATGACTTGTCATTACAACCCAACAATTACTATTTGGGGGGAGAAGTTGCACGTCTCAAACAGCAGTGACAACTTTGCCGGGGACCAGGTTCACTGCCACGCTGTCGCCCCAGAGATCAGATGGTCGCAGTTGAAAAAGTGGATTTCAGACTCAGAAATGAAGCGAGTGATTTGGCTCTATAGTGACCACATGAAGATTTACAAAATCTAGGAGGCATCGTTTCACGTTCAACAGCCGTGACAGCCGCTCAACAGCTCACCGGGCTGCTTCGGAGAACAAACTTAGCGGTGAAAACACTAGAAGTGTATTGTCTGAAAATAGGCTGCATAGACCTGGCGCATCCTCATAAGCCTTCACGAACGTGACAAATGGCTACAGGAGTCTATTCACATTTCCGAAATTGCCATCCACTGAACAGCAAACTAATATACTGTTCACTCACAAGCAATGATAAGTGTCCGATTACACGACCAGAGCGGTTTTTCATGAAATCTCGCTCTAGAGAATCAAACAATTACATCCTTATGTGACTGAAGATACTCCGGGAAGACCAGAGACGAAAAGGAAATATAGGATGTGTAGCATACCTCCAACAGCTCCACTGTGTCGTACGAAGCACCCACCCCGCCAGTTGTTCACTTTAATACGCTGAAGTCTTAGTTACACTGCACGGACTTTGGGCATATAAGCAACACACAAATATATTTAGCACCGAAACCACCACGGAAATCGGATAACCAACAGGCAAGACGGTGGCGCTAAGGGGGCATATATACGAAGACGAAATGGACTTCAGCTAGTGAACCGCGCTCCATGCGTAGACTACTTACTACCATTACTGTCTCCGCTACGGTAAACCTTTCCAATATGCCGAATTAATGTCAACTGACCTGTCAATACTCTACCTCTGTGGTCCCTGTTAGTCACCTAGAAATGAATATTCACTCATACGTTTTAAGAAACCCATTAATCAGCAAACGTTATCAAATCACATGAGTAGTTCAGCAGGCAACAATCGATAAATGTCAACGTGCAATACCGGCAGTCTCAACTCAGTTCTCCGTCATAACCTTTCAAGCTAGCGTTTTCGGCAAAAGAACCACCAAAAGTGCACTTTTATTAAACGCCCATAACCAGGTCAAAACCACATGTACGGCGCATCATATGAGGTGACAACATTCTGGAAATTCCGACGCCTCCTGAATGCGTCATTGGCAACCGGCACTTGGCGGATACTGAATCATTATTGGCTGTTGGCTCCACACTTTCGGTTCATCAGAACTCGCCTTGATGCTGGACCGGCAAGCGGCGGGATATTCTGGCCAATCTCCTGTGGGTTAGGCTTCTTGGATTTAACAGCGCCTGACTGCGAGTGATACAGCGGTTTGGGTGCGGGTTTATGCCTAACACTTACCGAACGAAAATCAGTCGCGAATAAAAGATACTGAAAGTCGACAAAATCCCATTAGCAGCGCAACGTACAGATGTACTCAATCAACCGTACCGCTGAAAATGTCCCACTATGGAACGAAACAGCTCACTAACGGACTTACCGGATAGCCGGAGCCGACATCAAAGTGATCAACAACAGACGAAGCTGAGTAAGCGGATGGCTTGGTTTGACAATGAACACATGTTTGAGAAAGAATGAGTTCAACTCAGCCAGCTGCCAAACAATGATAAGTTGGCTCAGCAGGAAACTGCGCAAGACCGAGGAGTCCCGATGGAGCCAACGTGTATAAGTCCAGCTGCATACGGACATAAAAGGGGGATAATTAGTGAGTGCATACTAGCAGTTTGCAGGAGAATATAGAAGCGATACACAATCAGGTTTCCATTATATCTCTCAAAGTTACAAAGTCTGTTTAGCACTGCCTGTAACCCATTGTGATTTATAGTTCCCTGATCCAATCGTCCGACGCTGACTAAAAGATTGTTGTGCCAAGGTGTCGCGAATGTCGGTCAAGTCGAAACTTCAAACTGATTGGGTTTCCGTAAAAAACGATGATCTATGCTTTTTCTAGATAACGTACAGGCCGCCAACTGAGTAAACTGTCGCAGCTTTAAGGTAGCGGGATGATTCCCATTTCAGAGAGAACTCTTTACATGAGAGCGCGATTTCCTTCGGTACGGATTTTCTTGCTGTTCAAACCGTTCTGGATTGTTCTGGAAAGAACGATCGATCAAAAGAGAATTAATGCAAATATTGTACACAGTAGATAGTGTTTTTTCCACGTTTTCTAGACATAACTGCTATCATTTGAGTAGAACATGAACATAACAGCAGTTCTAGGACCTGCAACGGGGGCATGCAACAAAATCACCAGATGAAGAGAATAGTCGCCACTGAGTTAGTTTTATCGGGCGCGCCAAACCAACAATGACCGGAACTGAATACCACTTGGAAACGAGCTGCGCCACTGATAGCAGAAGTGTTTTTATGGTCGATCCGACTACTCGGTCGTGCTGCATCAGTCAATTTGGAAGCATCGGTCAAACCTGATTGATTTGCAGAAAGAGCGTTGACCTCACACGAAAGCCAAAACTATTACTACGTTAGTAACAACGTAACAGTGTACAGGAGCACCCAGTTTTTATATCGACTGCTTTCCTTTTAATCGGATCGGCCGATCATTCATGAAATAATCAACCGATTTGCACCTGATTGTTTGACTGCACCTGTTTGAGCAGGAAATGGCGTGCGCTCGTTTGGTGGATGGTCGGAATAAGGTTTTCGCATCGCTGTCTGAGGTTAGTTTTGGGTAACACCGCGGAACTCCATTTCAATGGTCTGGGTTCGAATCCTCACATAAGCGTCGTCTTGAGCTGTTGTACCCATGTTGTTTCATCGACAAAGACATTCGAGATTATGCTTAAATCACAAACAAACTACAACCACTGATATATTAGCGCTGAGGGTGCTTCAATCCGCTATTTTTATGAG
>SJOL01004800.1:0-25972 GCA_004794785.1 Opisthorchis felineus | reverse complement strand
TTTATATCGACTGCTTTCCTTTTAATCGGATCGGCCGATCATTCATGAAATAATCAACCGATTTGCACCTGATTGTTTGACTGCACCTGTTTGAGCAGGAAATGGCGTGCGCTCGTTTGGTGGATGGTCGGAATAAGGTTTTCGCATCGCTGTCCGAGGTTAGTTTTGGGTAACACCGCGGAACTCCATTTCAATGGTCTGGGTTCGAATCCTCACATAAGCGTCGTCTTGAGCTGTTGTACCCATGTTGTTTCATCGACAAAGACATTCGAGATTATGCTTAAATCACAAACAAACTACAACCACTGATATATTAGCGCCGAGGGTGCTTCGATCCGCTATTTTTATGAGATAACTACCAAACGTGCACAGCGACGATTACCGCCGTGCGTACGGGTATTTACCTCTGACGACATCACACAACTGCGGTGGAATATCACCCAGCTCATTCATATTACAGAAGGACACCATTCGATTAATTCGGGTCGAAACGAGTAAATGCGAATCCATCCACACATTTGTGAATAACCAACACATCTAGTTATTTTTGAGATGGTCCGAATTACACATAGTGCAAACGGACTGGCAGACTCCTTGGATAGAACCCGAAACCGCAACCTCTCGCCTAGCGGGCAAGTACCATACCAAATGAACTGCCAAAAGTACATACTGTAATTGAGTACATATTGCTCCATATTGATCCCCCACACTGCTGTTCGATGGGCGAGAGGTTGCGGGTTCCAGTTTCGTCCGAAGACTCTGCATTTTCGTTTGCATAGTGCGCATCTCAATCCAGATGTGACAGACCAATCCGGAAGCCAACCTACCATCAATGTCTCCGTTAACGCGGATGGTGTACGTTGCGGCCGCACGTTTTTACTCGGTACTGACATCTGACAAAGCTAAAATCGAGATTCACTAGGATTCTACCGTTTTCTTTAGGAACAGCATGGGTCATTTCTGAGTGGCGTTCACTGTCGATCGGTACTGGGTTAGCGCGAAGCAGCAGAACTACCATATATGAATGTCCTCTTCAGTTAGTGTTCACTACTGAATGAAGCCAATCACAGGCCGCAAAGCTTTTCATGTCAACCTGGTCAGTTGATCCATAAGTTTAATATGGTCCGCTGAGACACTTAATCGTCCGTGAGCACAACAATCTATGGTAAATGGTATTTGCATGAGACGACTTATGGTCAAGCCGTCTCTCATGCAAGGTGCCCTCTCAATAATGAAAACCGGATCCGAAGGAGATTTTCTTGTGTGACGAACTTTTGGCAAAGGGGAATCACGATTGCCAGTTAAAGAGTCACGTGAGCAATCCCAATCACACCTGATTGGTGGCCTTGAATAAGGGTTGAAATGCTATTTTCAGTTACCCATAACCGTCACTTTAGTAGCGATAAATGCTGTGCAGTTAACAATCAAACCGGTGTGTCGACCGGAACGATTAGACTTTTTAACAGCTAACCACTTGGCTAACTGACTGATCATAGCCCATGGCGTACTTGAGGTTGAACAGATGAAATTTCAGAATAGGTAGGTATGGCACCGACGTTGATACCGTTAAACAAGTCCCAAACATGCACACAACATATGAACCTGACAGTACCTGCTAGGCGTGAATTGGAGCACCGCTCGTTTCAACTTGCCACGTGCACCCCGAATATCCCGAATGGAGTCCCAGTGATAATCCCGTATCTCAAGCCAACGACACAGGAGCATGCCTACCTCAATTCCCAATCCATTACAGATTAGGACATCCAACAACAGGCTGTCCCACCAACACTCGTTGAAGTTGGGTAAGATGTGACAGAAGGCGATCTGACGACAGGGAGGAAATAGAAGAGAGCATAAACGAGTACAGCTAATTCGACCGCAGTTGTACCAGATACGACGATGACTCGGTCAACTGCAGTCGAGAAGACAAGCGGCGGGAAACGAGTGAGGAGCGGGATTATAAGTCCATGTGATGCATCAACCCAGTCGATGAATAGACGATAGAATAAAACACACCCCAGGATCAAACGTAGTAAGACCGGAGTAGCCAATTCTAAAGTTTCAGCGACACTCTTGTCGTTCTTACGAGAATTCCGGTTAGAAAAGAGGATCACCCACCACTCAGAGTAAATTAGCTTGCGAAACGAAAAAAATAATCGATGTCCCCTTCTCGCTGCGTCCACAGATTAGGATAGACGTACTGGAACTGGGAGTACCTGTCCATCCTGGCTCAGCAAAAAGGCTACTGGACGGATGAACAGTTGAACTTTATAAGCGGTGGGCAATAGAAACCTGAAAAAAACCGACTGACAACCTAACGCCAGGTATATGGTCGTTGAGGTTCTTAGAAGCATACTAGGTACTTTATATAGACGATTGTGTTGGAATCAACAAAGCTTACGCTGACCTTATCCAATTCAGTGAACGACCGTTGTGACCTTGTTGCGCCGAACAACGTATATTCTCAATGCATGGCACTCGTAATACACCAAAGAAAATACAATATGCGCTTGAATCGATCGGTTTAAGCTAGGCCACCATGCGCTTTCTCATGGCACAGCCCAACTACATTTCTCTGTTTAGGTCAAACAGCAACAAGACAAAGGAACGGACGATTGTTGTCAGATCACGCAAAAGGAAGCATAATGCTCTTCCTCTAGGTAGGATAGACTGGTTAAATGACTGTCCAGCGATATAGCAGATAAACTATGAAGAGGAAGGAGGTGAGGGGGATTACAAAGTCCGCTTTCCAAAATAGGGTTCACGTGATCCCCCTGTGTTTGGCTGGACATTGCAGGACAGGTTTGCTAACTGATATCAGCGACGTTCGTGTTGCTAGTTTCTGTCCGGATTGTTCGCGTGAATGCTAAAAGGTGCTTGCAGGTGGTGTTTTCAGCAGGATAGCACTACACCCCTTTACTGTACCTTGTGCTTAGTATTTTATCCATTATAGTGGGCTTTATCTAAACCAATTCCCCTAATAACCATTAAGAGAGCGCAAAATGCTGCAGTTTTTCAGTATATTTCTGATATATTTCGATGCCTCTCATCAGGTATGTATTACAGTAAACTACCTTGAGGAAAGACCCATAAAGTATGTGGCATTTTCCAGACACAGGCTGTAGCCAATGCGTCCGTTCATGGGGTCGCGTGTTCGATACCCAAGTAAGTAGACAAAATGTCATCCTACTTAAAACCGTTGTTCTTAGTGATGGAAATTCGTGATCATGTCATTGAGAGCTATTTCCGTAATACTTGTGCACACGCGAACCACATGGTCAGATGATAATTGTGTTGAATGGCTCTGTTACCGCAAATCATTTGGATTGGTTGACATGGATGGCACTCAAAACTTGGTCCATTGTTCTAATACCGTTTAATAGCATTGTCAAGTATATACTCCAGAAGGCCCGTGCATTCAGTCATATTCTCTTTTATCCGTTAAACCATTTGGTGATCATTTAGCCAGCGCACATCCTACTTCAGCGGAAGTCAGTAGGCTTAATTTTGCGCTATCTAATGACAATCGTCCGTACAGTACTGTCCATCTTTTTGAGGGAAATAATCTCACTTTGAGAATACATTTTTGAGTAATTTACGACTTTGTCTCGCTCCACCTAAGCTGAAATGAACTCAACAACCGAATGTCTGCAGGATAACAAATAGTCAAGGACCAATGCTGCCACAACCGAGTCAGAAAGGTTAAAGGGTGATAAAACATAGTGGCCCTATAATTATTTCGTATCCATTTTTGGCTCTTCTCATGCCAAAGTATCGGAAATTGCTCATTTAGAGACTTTACTCAAACGGAACGTATTCCCTTGGTTTGTGCTTGGACTGGATGGCACAACCAATTCCACACAGCTTCTGCGAGAACACAATGCCAGTGAAACATTTTCTAGAAGGCCATGGACAACTACGGAAAGTGAGCACAGTACCTCAAGAGTGTAGTTAATTCACCCCTAGTAAATGCATAGCAACCTTGAGAAAATTCAGTTTCTATGACAGCGATGTGTGACAGTGTGGTGTAAAAAGTCAAGCAGGGGTCTCGTCCGGCTGCCAACAGCCACATGAATCGTGCAGGTTGATGGTGACCATAGAGCCGTCACTTTGGCAACTGCCTCACAATGTTCGGGTTACAAGGTCAGGTGATCGTGAGTACACTAACAGTATTAAATAAATCTGCAAACAATCACTACAAGGCACAAAGACAGGAATGAGCTTTAGCGGGCGGCCACGTGACTGGACTGCCTGCTAACTTCATAAGAATTGGGATCACTTTTAGTGGAGTGGACACTTGTGGGGAAACAGACGAGTCCAAATACCCGAAACGAGTATTGCTTCACAGCCGTACAACCATGGTAATTTATGTCAATAAAGCCTTATAATGGAAAGAAAGAAAGAAATGGGACAAGGAGGGGGACCTAGGGTTAACCTACAACAAACATCCGAGGTGCCTACGCCTCCACCACCCATTTAGACGATCTGGATAGAAACGGACCGTACGAACACCACTGATATAAGTTAGCCGCCACGTCGTTGACTGTCCCCAGTCAAGCACAGGGAGGGTCACGTGAAGTCGATCACGGAAGGCGGACAGCACCAACAGGGCCCAAACTTCTCATAACACCTTCGCACCTCTTCTGCCGAGATGCGGGTGAGCAAGAAAGCGCTAAAAAACATTTCGTTTTACCACAGCATAGGTCACGGCAGCCTACCAGAAATCACTGGGACACGAACATAGTGCGTCACGACAAACTACGTTTCAGGAAAAAAAGTATTTAAACAAAAGAGTATCTAAATTGGAGTAAGATAATCTATGTTTGGAGATTAATTCGACTGTCCTGCAAAGTACGTGTTTCATGGATCGTGTACAAAGGAAACGACACCAAATAGACAGCCATGTATCACTTACCTCGGTGATTTCCCAGTTGATGGATAACGTCCATGCGATCATTCGATGCCGGAGCAAGATAGTCTTGACAACCCAGCCGACAAAGTGTGCCAGGGCGAATATGTCCATATGGGAATAGACACGTTCAAAAGTAACCTACAAGTAAATACCGGATAGGCGGAAAAATGAAGAGTGATAAATTTGGGGTGAGGGAAACTCAACCAACGGAGTGTCTTACTAAAAGCTTTTTTGAAAGCAGCTTGACAGCTGTATATCAGGTGCGCTTAACCCAGTCAGATGAAGCGAACAGGTGATAAGAATGATACAGCACAAGGCTCAATCTCACGGTCCGTGAGCGTACCATGACTTTTTAAGACCCTAGAGGTCCTCTGTATCGCAAAATGCAAAAGGAACGGTCAGAAAGGATAGGGTTACCGGACCTAGAATGATGAAGGCTGTACGTTTTAAGGTCGTTGTGGCTGAGGGGGGGTTCATGCTCATCTTTGAACAAACTACGTCGATTCCTAGCCGATAGGCGGAGGCGAGTCACATGCCTATAACTGAAGGGACGTAAAGAGGCGTTCGATCGAGCCATCGACAGATAAGCTGACCAACCAAACTATGTGCAAATGGTCGGTTGGTTACCGCGACGCTGAACACTTAACTTGTCCGTGTAATATACCCGTATACTTATGACAAGCTTGGACCGTAAGCAATCATTAAGTAACAATTTAGTATTGGGAGTTTATGACAACCACTTGACATAGTCGTCGGATACTCATCAAGCGTGGATTTTTGAACAACAAACAGAGTGAAACAGATACCTACCATGTCACTGAGATTCCATCCTTCGCCACTTCCAAATAGGCAGCACACCATACGATTGAAATTTAAAGTCAAGTCTGTTTCACTCAGACTTACGAGTCGACAAGTTTCCAGAAAAATTCATGAGCTTATATGAACAAAACTCCTAACCTAATAAGGTGGCTGCCATCGATAGCTGAGGACAGGATACAACCCGTCTCAGAACAACCGTCAGTAGTCTTAATACCGGAAATTGCAAGGTAGACGATGCGTGAATTGATAGAATGGTGCGAAGCAGATGATGAAAAGGTGGTATGATGTTGATGTGATTCGCTTCCCTGGAGAGAACCCTTGCGACCCTCCGTAGGCTTGTCTGGAAACACTTCAGGCTATGGCTGTTAGCCCTCGATAATGTTGTTCGTGGTGTCAGTTTCTATCCAGATGGTCTGAGTGAGAATAAAGGCACTCCAGAGTGCCTGCAATAACAGCGACGCTTTTTTCTGTAAACTTTTTCTTTCCCCTCAATTTTCAAAACAAACTTTCCCTGGCGGCAAAGCATAGGAGCCAGTAATGAAGTTGTTTTCTTGGCAACCTACTGTCGAGGCTTGGACCGAAAGCCCAAGTGTTAACTGGTCAAGAAGAAGTCCAATCCAAGGAGTAAAACGATCAAGGGAGCAAAAAACAAATTTCTCAGTTTCTAAAAGTCAAGGAAAAGGCGTTCTTCAAAGTGCTGATACGGACTAACAGGCCGAAATATGGCATAGTACATGGAATTCGGATGTACGACAGTGAACACACACAATGGGCGGAACAAAACGGATGTACAGCCGGCGAGAAACAATGTTGGTTGGAGGTAGAAGGTTTGTTTTCTGTCAAAGCCGATGATTCACTCACGAATGATGGCAGACGAATGTAAACAATGCAGAAACAATGCAGCAGGAAGTTAGTGATACTGGTGTTGTTTGGCGGCCGTGAAAGACCCTTCATGGGTGGGTCAATTTGTGCCCTATTCGGAAACGATAGTAGGTATGAGAGATAGTCATAAAGAAAGAGGAACACTAGACGTCCTTCCCGACTTCATTCTTTAGAACATATGTGTGGAAACTGTCTGACGGCACACCGGTAAGAACAGACTACAGACGTTCTAGGAAATTTCAGTGAAAATACGGAGAAAAACGACGTCTACTCTAAAGCTCTCAAGTTAGTCCTCCTGTAGAGCTTCTTTTCTGAGCGCACTGTCGTGTGAGCGTAGTTAGGATCGCGTCATAAACATCACCATGATGATACGGCTAACAAGAAGAAGTTGTTTCACTATTTTTGACAATTGCATGAGGGAACTCTGCCCCGGAGATATAGAATCAATAGGTCCGATTACGAGTTCCTTTTCATGTTGTCTAATAAAGAGCTCTTCAGAAGTTGGGATCCCGTGGACTTTGAAGATTTCATCAAATTTCGTCAAGATAGCACACAGTCTCATCAAAGCAACAACTAATTGGTTGCCTCGTTCTGCCCAGTGAAGAGGACATGAGAACCGACGGCTTTGCGATGGTCACACTGGCATACTTTCGTGACAATTGTCAGAAAACCAGATGGTGATCGATTTCAATAAAAGCATTACAAAATGTGGATAGGCCATTCAGCTTGTAAATGATTGAACCGGTGACTGGAAAATATTGCATCACGATGAACAACGCAAGCTATAACCAGATCGTGTTGTGACAAGAACGCCATTCATCACTGACTCGCAGTGGTAAGCACTTAGGTAATCTGATACCTCTCCGAGAGAATCTCGATGATGGAACCTTCAAACTTTCCGCGGAGGCCATCAGCTCCCATCAATCCAAGCGTTTTCAACTGGATCATACTGTTTCCTCTTAACAACCGCAGCTGAAATATATATTGTTTAAATAGACTGATTGGACTATCATTAACACAGTGGCGCAAAGCCGTAAATTTATGCTAAGTCCGAGAAATTTGTGTTATAACGTGAGCTGTTGATAGTTGACTTAATTCTGAGGTCTGGCTTTGAAAAATCTTTTAAGCCGAGGAAATATAGAAAAAAGCGCAGAGTGCTGGACAGCAAGCGGGCACTTCGGAAGAGATGTGGGATAGCTCAGTGGTTAGAGCACGAATTTACTGATCAGAAGGTCCGGGGTTCTAACCCAACCCAGGCATCTCGACTACTCCTGTCTAGGCTTGAGCAACCTAGCAGTACCTCGTACTTCCTTTGTGTGGCATGGCAGGCAGGCACCGAAATGGTGTTACAGCTAAGCAATCTTTTTTTAGAGAAGTCCGTTCCCATATACTTCGTCACCGAACGCGAGATATATCGTGAAAATCGACGACCTGTGTCGCCTTCTTACAATAATAGATACTCAAGAGTCCTCGTTGAACGGTTTCACATCGGACGATATTCTTCTCGTACATGAGGCTGTCTTTGTGCAATACATTTAGTTGAAGAATTTCATGAACGTAAGATCCAGTTGAGTTTCGGCATCTTGATTTGTACATGAGTGATAAGCTCAGTACATGCACAATTCGGTGTTCAAGAACCGAAATACGATTAACAGAAATTCAGAGACTCGGCTTACTTGTTGAGATTCAAAAGAGTGAAACCGGTGGTGGACTACACAAGAGCTCTCATCAACGTTACAGTTGATGTCATAACAATGAATGCTCCATAGTGACAGGATCGTGTCAGTTGCCACCAGTCGAATTACGACCGAAAATCTATTTACTAGGGTTTATGCTTTTTTTAGCAGTCGTTTTCACATTGCCAAGAAACATAAGAGAATCTTGACAAAAGCCACGTTGAGGTTCAAAAGTTCCATATTGCTCCAATGATTCAAGACGCAGAGGATGCCTTGCGAATCACAGCATTGGCCGGCCTTAGCTCGGTTAACTCGAAAATGCTGGTAGGCAGACCGTGCTTTTGAGTAAACGGAACTGCGGGCATTGGAGCGCAGTTAGGCCAATTACACATTTCACCGGAAGCTCTAGGTTATTCAATCCTCTAACAAGTTGGGATGTACAGAATACAATACAACACAATACAGAATACACAAGCTTTCCCGCTGTTTTGTTAGGACATATTTTAGTAGAATCTCAGTCCACAGTTAGTTGCAAGTCTGTTGGAAATTGAAAAGGCGTGATCATAGGGGTAAACCCGTAGGTCTAGCGTGACCTTATGGAGTAGTCTATCCCACTTGATGTCAACCACCCATCCCCGAGTAGCCCGCTGAGTGCCATTGGACAAGCGGGTGCAACCAGGCCAGAAGATAAATGTGAATTAAAGGGGGGAGATTAATATCCGAAAACAGTGACAATAAAGGAGGTAGCATCCAACAGATTCCTACGTCATGAAGCACGATGTAGTTGGTCCTGAAAAACAATCCACTCCGTGTTTTGTCACCCCCAAACCCAAAAGTCATAGGTCTGGTACTTATCAGGTTCTTTAGGAGGATCGTAGCAAAGTTGGGAATAGCATTTGACTGCTCTCAATTAATTAGACTTCTTAATAGATTCGAACGCATGGGCTCAAGCAGGGCGCTATACTCCTGTTGTACCATGACATGCTGCTCACGAGTAAGAGGTGAGCTCTCGAGCAGACGCTGTGAAATTCAGGGGATGCTTCTCGTACAAGCATCCCCACAGCGTGATTTTTGAGGGAGCGTGTTGGAAGTCAGGAAGTGCCGCAAATTTGTACGTTTCCTAGCAGAAACTGCACCACCTTCCGGTTGACAAGTTTTGAAGGCGATTTAAATCAGTCAACCTCAGGTATGAACACTTGAAAATGCAACCTACTACATGCTTTGCGTTCTTCAGATGGATCGGTCAGCTGATGCACTGTTTAATAGTTTCCGCTGATAGCCATAGTACTGTAGGTTCACAGGCACGTATGACGGTGTGACTAGTGTATATTCTGAGTAAGTCTACACCGATCGTCTGACTGTCCAGTGGTTGAGCGAGATAATTTAAATGGTGCGACATCTGATAAGTCCAGTAGGTTATGCAGCAGCGGAAATAGAAACAGAGAGAAAAGGAGAGAAATCAAGGCACCTCTCAAGGACGGAAATCATCGGGACTGGGGAAATCCGCCACCTCCGGGGGTGTTGGCCCTCCCTGTATCATCACAAAGATTCGACCATAACTTTAGAGGTTGTCTCAAGCTACCGTGCCTTTCGATATACCATAGTTGGCGGAACAGCAAGCCAAGGAGCAGCATAGGACTTGCGAAACGAAAACAGGTTTGTGAGGTTACCATAAATAGCGTCAGAGAGACCCAGCGACTTCAACAAACGCATTGATGTTGATTAGCAAACGGATGTATGAAGTGACAACATCCAGACCAAATGGACGGCCAGAGGATTCTACTATTCTCACTGATAACGATGGTATAATCTTGGAGAACTTGGGAACCTCTGCTTCTGGTAAGACAGGACAGTTTAAATTTCAGGTATGGTAATAGTATGGCTGTGATCAGTTCTCAGGGAAAACTAGCTCGTGGCTGATCGCTAGATTGCACGCGTGTAGTTCTAACGAACGCAGTGTTACACAAGCAACTCACGCATAAAACATCAACGTACCTGGCTGCAATTGACCGCATATTCCTTGTCCAGTATGTGGGAGTGCTTCATATGCTTCAGTTCCGGGTACAGCCATATGATAATTTGGCGTGCCTCTTCCAAACGTAAGAACACGGTTAGAACCAGAGCAAAGAAGTAGAATAGGCTAGCACCAAAGACAACACGCCAGACAGCCGGATGCGGACGCGTGAAAGGTCCTGAAAAGTGAAAGTCAGACAAAGAATGTGTAATGTAGCCAGTTAATAGATGACCCCATCGCTATATGATGATAGAAATACCCACAGAATGTGAAGGACTTGCGGACACAAAACTTCCCAATACGGAACGTTCTGCATTGTTGGATACCGAATTTACTGGGAGCTGACCATTAAAATATCCGCGAGGCTCTATAATACACCGCCGACTCGAAAAAAAAGACACTAAACATAGTGCCTCGAGATTAACTCTTCCCACAATAATAGATAAAAGTTCAGCTGTAACACCCTTTCGGTGCCTAGCTACGATGCCACCCGAAGAAAGCACGAGGGCTTGGGTACGGGAGAAGTCGAGATGCAGGGGTCGGGTTCGAACCACGGACCTTCCGGTCAGTAAATTCGCGCTATAAACATGGAGCCTATGCGAAGCATCGCATCTCTAATGAGTGTTCGCTACTCATTCAACCACCTGCATAAGTTGCGCCTTCATATGAAATTATAGGTGCACGAATTCACCCTACTGGTGCGATAGGACAAAAAGCGACATGGACCATCGGATGAAACTTAAGCTTGTTTCAGGCTAATCTACTTTGTCTCCGTCTGGTGTCATCGAGTAGTCAGGAGATTGCTTCCTGACGGAGTACCAGCTACCCTGGAACATGCTGTGTTTACAGGAGAGGTATTGACTTTGTAGGTGGAAATACACCTGAAACGGCAGGTTAGTCCACAATTTCGCAGCGTATGGTGAAAAATTTATTCGATCGGTGGTATGAATGAATGAAATCGGAATTGTGCCAAACAGTTGAACTGGTTACCGTAGTTAAGAAGAGAAGCATTTCAAGGTGGGAGCCATCCTTACTTGGAGTACACCTGAGTTGAAGCCACGTAAGTAGGTAGAAAATCGTTTATGACTTCTCTACGATGGGTAACAAAAGAATTTTGTGCCATCTGTGCTGTCAGGTGACTGCGTGTTATGAGGACAGAAGAACCGGTGATCAACGTGCGCAATTCTAGCGACCGGTCAGCTGAGGCTTAAGTGGTGCCTCCAACAATTTGTCAGACGATCAAGTTCGTAAACGGCGTGTGTTTGTGAGTAATTTCTGACAGTACAAACGTGTTGCAGACCAGAGCGCAACAGTAGGACAGTTAGCACACCAAACTGTTCAAATGTTTCTAAAAACAGACATTTGCGCCACAGAACACAAATCAATAAATACCTTATTAAACTACTTTCAGTCGAAAATAAAATAAGGAATAAGGTATGAACGTGAAAGTATGCCACGTAGAAGTAAGCCAATGATGCAAAACAAGGTTGGCCATTAACCAAAGAGTAAAGAGCGTTGGACAGAGGCAACGGAAACCAATTACCATGGCTGGGCGTCACGACTACCAATAACGCGTGAGGCGGATGTGCGGATTAGTTCGCAGAATGGACAAAACAATCATGCTCCTTCCTTATCATATGAAGTAGGCACTCCCAAAGAAACAACCTCCAGCGGTTTCTCGTGAGGGATGAGTTTTATTAACCGTACCGTATGCTTTGGCCCGACGGCGACATTGTGGTTGTACAGCGCTGCTCTCCTAGAGTTACTCTTGTTACAATGGCCATTGTCCTAATAAAATAATTTCTGCGAAGGACTGCCAGATAAATAAAGAATTCACAGTATGAGAAGACCACTAGCCCCACCCATTCAGTGATCGGGTTTTGGCATCTTTTTAAAGGCAGCTCCTGGCGTACGAGGACAGTACTGGTTAGCTGATATGCTTTCCTTTCTAAATCTATCATCAAATCCATTATGGAGAGTAAACTGACGCTGTGGGAAAAAAAACAGAACGAAAGAATGAGATCTCGCTTGGCATCAGTCCAAGACCTGCGCTTCAAGGCCATCAGGGTCAGCCTCGGCAGTTTGGGGCGAGATGGCTCAGTGGTTAGAGCACGAAGACCACGGAAGGTCCGTGGTTCGAACCCGACCTCTGCCTCTCGACTTCCCTGTCTAGGCTTGGGCAACCTGACAGTATCCGAGGCCTCGTGCTTCCTTCTGGTGGCATGGCAGTTAGGCACCGAAAGAATGCTACAGCTGAACGATTTATTGTTATTTTATTTCGGAAGTGTATGAAGCTAACCGTATCCAAACAAAGTACGGATAATCGTGGGCCTCCTTAGGCCGTGTTAGGGTCACGTTCACATAAATACGGGGAATGAAGGTTGCAAAAACTAGACGTCTGAAGCTTTTATCGAGCGAAAGACCATTAGGGTTCAGGGACCGCCACAACGAGCGACTTCATAATGCGTAACGCCTCTACAACGACTATCGTCACACGCTCGCCTGATTCAGCTACGCGTTTTTTCACCTTGTTTCGTGTCAGTTAATCTAGTGACACTTGAGTGTGACTTGATACAACTTGCGGCTATTCGAATAGTAGGGAAGTACTAAGATATGTGCATAACAAAAACATGTCCGTTGATCATAAAGCTGTGAACCAATTTTCGTTTGACATTAGCTTGACACTCTAAACCAGAAGTAGGGTTTGACACAAACTACAAGCTCTCACAAAGTTATTCTATGAGCTAACGGAACAATCCTAGTGTTCGATTGTTTACCTTTATTATATCTGCACCAAGAAGACTGAGTAAGAACGATGAACTTAGCGCGAAACTTAAACTCAAACCTCACTTTTGGTTTGATTATGACAATTCTAGTTTGTTTATATCAAACTACCGAGGCAGAAAAAAGTGCCACCAATTGTCACCAATCCAGTACAGCTAAACATTGGCTAGATTGAGTTCAAAGCCAGTCGACAACTAAATCTGCATGCTGCTGTGGAAGACTAAAAAATCAGCATAATTTGCTAGCGTCTCACGATTTCTTATGACTTATATAAACCTTAAATACATCAGTTACGGTAAACTGACTGCGGTCTGGAATGGATCGAAAAGCGTAACCTACAAGTAAAATATATAAGTAGAAGCTTCGTCACCCCATGATATAGGCCACCTTCCTCTAGGGAGACCGACTTCGTCGTTCACTGGTGGTCATCTTCAAGGAGCAGTACCATACCTGAGTGCTTTAAGCAGGCTTCGAGTGCACGACGGAACGGATTGCTTCATCCCGAGTGGATGAGTGCGATGATGAAGATGCTATATATACCAAGCCAGCGCAGTTGGTGAAACCGAATCAATCCATCAATTGGAAAAGCGGTTGAGCTGCTGCCAAGGCATTTATCGCACTTCAGAACTGCTAGTCCAATGTTCCAGGATAAATGGGCTTCAGGTGGCTGTGGTAAAATTGTGAAACTACTGACCGAACGGTTTGTGGTTAGAACCCAGATCTGGATTCTCGATAGCCGCCATCTATGCTGGACAACTTGGAAACATAGCAGCCCTCGAGCTTCCTTCGGATTGCACGGCAGCTGAGCACCGAAAGGATGTCACAACTGAACGAATTGTTTTACTATCTATTTATTTCACGATACATGTGCAGTGCTCTGAAGGGCCTTGTGATAAAAGGCAAGCGATCTTTTGCCTTCAGGGCACAGTGACCAGGTTTCCTGGCCGCAACTCAACACTGGACGCATCGCCTTGTTGTAGACCCTGCCTTTCACTGATAGAGCAATATCACGTGGAACCTAAAAGTATCTAAGTTGAGAGAGTAGAACGAGCTTTAACGATTCTAGAATAAACTTCGTCAGTGGTGCTGTGTTCCGACATGGTGCAAGTACCCACATAGGTAAACTTACCCAATACCTTTAGTGGTCTGAATGCCACGACTAGCTTTGATGTTGTACCCACCCAGTCTCGCAAAAGCAGATTACATTTTAACAGCACAAAGCGAATCCTTAATTGCATGGCAACAGTGTTCGGATCATTCAATGTATTTTGTATATGAATCGAATCTGAACCAACTAGAGCGATATCGTCCGCACACTCCGGGTCTTCAAGGTCTTCTACGGGAGGAAGACACACACCAGAGGTGGGACGCCGGTGCATTCCTCAGAAAATCAATTCGAGTACGAAGTGGAAAAGGGGAAAAATGTTAACGCTGACGAACCCGACTCCTGGTGATAGACCCAGGGGAATGATCTCCGCAGACTTACACGCGCCCATGGATGTTGAAGTACAGGGATTGGAGGAAAGTGATAAAAAAATTTCGTAACAGCCTTGAAGGAGATCGCCATAAAACTGCTTTTAGATCTAAAAGGACAACAACTGTTGAGCTACTATAGGCATGGTGGTGCTCGAGTTGTTGCAAGATACAGGGTGGTCACCAAGCGGATGGAACACCGTTTGGTTTCAACGACTTTGTTTTCTATGATTGTTGGTAAAGCTGTGTAGGATGGTGTCTGTGGGAAGCTCAAAAGCGATGGTGGCAAGACACACCCCGATGATTCACATGTTTAGAGACCTGAACGACAGTGAACATCTGCTATCCCTCCAACAGTTTATTCGCCCTCCATATGATCTATATAAGTTTTGTCAGACTATGAACCAGTGCTTCTACTCCTCGAAGAAAGCGGGAGTCCGAACCGGATGCTTTGTTTTTCTTCTGTTTTGAATTCACCTCGTGTTAGGATTGCGCGGTTGATGTCTCACAGTGAAGCCGGTGGTGCGTTCATCGCTGTGCTGGGCACGTCAGGCCAGCTAAATTGTTTCACCCATCAGAGCAGGCAGCGAGATTCGGAGCGAAATTCTGATCCGATCATCTCAATACTGACTTCACTGACCGGCAGTTTTCTTAACCCAATGTTGCGGACAATTCGCAGAAAAGTTGGACTGTTTTCAGTCACCACCGTCTTTTCCATGGTTGTACGGCAGTGAAGCATCAGTGTTGAACACTGATGTCATGCTGTCGATGATGATGATGTCCTTTCCATTTATCGGGGTTCCCTTAGCCACTACATCTACCTATGATTATTGAGATTACGGGTTTAGCGTCGTTTTACAGATCATGCTGAACTGTACTGTTGATCCTGCTGGATCGCCTTCAATGAATTGACCAGAGACATGGGTCGCTACGAGATCCAACTTGAAATGGGCTATGATTTCGTTTAGTGGTGCACAAAGTCAAACGTCGTATCCATAACATTTCGGGTTTTGGATCAGTCTTCATGTGACGGACCTGCTTGTCTCGAGTTTGTGAACTGTGCTTGGACAACTGCATCCTGAAGGCAGAGACTATCGTACTACTGAACGACTTTCTCCTTGGACTCTGGTAAATAAGCTGCGACACGGGCGCGAACCAGGGCATGAGCTGACACTGCGGTGTTCCAAAAAGAGCGACGGCCTTAGGAACAAGATTGTCATCTACAACTGGGTGCCATGTGGTCACTCTGGCAATACATTGGTTGCATTTGAAAATGCCCCGCGTAACGTAAAGCTCATGTCTGTGCTGAAAGTCTGAGCTTGAGAAAAAATGGGTGATCAATAATAACGATAGTCGCTCAGCTGTAACAACTTTTTGGCGCCTAGCTAAAATGCCACCCGAAGAGAGCACGAAGACCGAAATGCTGCCAGACTGTCAAAGACCGGAACAGTCGAGATGCATATGTTGGGTTCGAACCACGAATAGTCCGTCAGTAAGTTGGCGCCTTAACCACTGAGCTAGCTCGAGTGGTTTTCGGAAGAAACAATTCGCTCATGATAGATGAACTGACTACACTCCACAAGTTGCGCTGGCTTGGCCACGTGCTCCGTAGGCCAGTCGACCGAGTTCCTCGAAGGGCCCTTTCGCAAAACCATATGAAGGGTGGAAACGAGTCAGGGGAGGTCAAACAATGACTTAGCAGTGAAGTATAAAATCCATTACCAGCAAATTCAGCTGCGCTGGTCATTGCCATATACCTGGATGGGGACCCCGAGACGGAACACACCAATGGCTGGGGACATTGTCCGACATGGTCCAGTTGCGCCCTCAATGGCGCTCATGCATCCACAATATTGCCCTCAATGCATAGCTCCCTTCCCAATCTCCGCAATCAAAAGTCCACTGGCAACCCCGTATTTACGCACCAATTATATCAGCTACCGCGCAGCTACCTACCCCATTTCCCCAAACCATCGGTGAACGAAACTGTGCCAGCTCGAACCACTGTACGGCAAGTACGCGGTTCTTGCGGCTGATGATGATGATCTCGAGTTATCATTGCCTAGTCGTGGGAAGCGGCTGTCATTCTCGAGAGAGCATCTACACCAAACTAGCCGCCGAGAGGGTCCCATGCTGGTCGATTCTTCTCATTTGGGGGTTAATATCGCCAGATAGAACAGTGATTTTCCTGCATTTTGCCATCTGCGGAAGCCTCGAATAAAACGTCTCCAAGTGTCACAGCTAGTTTGTTGGGACGTATAAGAAGGCGAATAAATTTCGGATATGGGCTCGTTGGTCGCGGCTTCTGACAGACACGGCCAGTCTGATTGAACGTAGCCAACTGTTTACAGGAATCAAGCCTAGGAGAGCGTGTTTAGCTTTCGTACGCAATGCAACACTCACATCACCGAGACAACGGGAAGTACCTTCTGGATCACTCATACACAGAGAGTGAAGCGGGAGTAAGCTCAGATGCCAGGGGCCGTGTTCAGATGCATTGTGGTAGTGCGGTCTTGTGTGTGTGTTTCAGAGACAGCGCACACGGGTACGAGCAGAAATCTGCTAATCGATTTCACAGGGAGTTCTGACAATAAACGTTGCTCCGTTAAACGGACTCCTCGGCGTTGCTGGCACATGACTGGCTTTTATTTTTTCTAGGTAGATAATAATATTAATAATCGTTCCGCAGTAACCCTTTTCAGTGCCTAGCTCCCATGCCACCCGAAGAAAGCACCAGTACTTTGATACTGCCAGATCGCCTAAGCCTAGACAGCAGTCGAGATGCATAGGTTGGATTCGAGCTAGTAAGTTCGCGCCTTAACCACTGATGGTGGGAATAGATGCTAACTTTACGGTTATAAACAGGCGGGATCGCGTTGACAGGGGTAGGAAGTAGAGTTGAAACTGACAGACTCAGAAGACCAGACGCTGCTCCTGCACTGCGTGGACAGATGGTGCTGAGGCTGAAGGAGAAAGTAGCTTCGAGGTGCTCCATCTTGAGCTACCAACGCACAAACCTGACACACAAGACAATGGGAGTCTTTACAAAAAGCCAATGACTCAACAGCCCATGGGCTGTAGGGACATGCCTTACCCGAGTGTGCAGGGAGTAAAGCACAAGCGTCTGATCCCCAAAGTCACAGACTCTTGGGTCATAAAAGTATTTCTCCCGATGAATAATACACCACTGGTCACATGTCAACCGTTGGGTGATCGGGATGTGCGGTTTTCAGGGTCGGCCTTTCCTATACCAACCATCCTCCGTGGAAGACAGCATTGCGGCTTCATAATATATAAAAATGCTGGTCACCTGGAAGGAAAACGTTAACGGTTTCACACTCCTATCGCATAGGAGGGTACGACTGTCCCAAACCAAATCGTATTATGACCATTCGCAACACTGGGCTCGCTGTTCCGTTTGGTTGTTCTCGTTTGGTCTTCCTGGCAAGTTCGCACCTTGAGGAGCAAGATTCCAGACAACTTAGGTGCATGGTAATTACGACACCCAAGTCCGACCATTATGTCGAGCCACCAGCTAAGTGTTCTAGTGTGACAAATACTAAAATGATTCTTTGGAAGAGAAAACTACCCCTTCAAACTACAATTGATCTGTATTTGAACCGGGATGTGTTCGAACGAACTGCGTTGCACATATCTTGAGCTAAGCTAGCAGCTAAGTCAAGCCAAGCCCAATCAAACAACTATATCTAGGCTTTTAGCCCGCCTTGATAGGGATGTTATGAGGGCTGCCCCCAAACGAACAAATCCATTTTGCCAAAAAAATTTCCTGTAGACTGAAACCTTCTCTCCATTTCAGCCTTTCATTAATATCCTATTGGGTTGTTCACTTTTTTAAATTCTGCTTCATTTGAATCCATCGTTCAGCTGTAACGACTTTCGGTGCCTAGCTACCATACCACCCGAAGGAAGCACGAGGACTGGGATACTGCCAGGTTGCCCAAGCCTAGAGAGGAAAATTAGAGATGCAGAGGTCGGGTTCGAACGACGGGCCTTCCAGTCAGTAAATTTGCGCTCTAACCACTGAGCCATCTCACCCCCACCTTAATCCATAACATGAAACGGTTCGGTTGTTTTCATACAACTTCCTCAAGGTCGTTCGTCTTCTCGATTCCGGTGTACTTGACAAGTCTGATTGATACACCAGTAGAGACCTGGCAGTATCCCGGCCCTCGTGCCTCCTTCGGGTGGGATGGCATCAGGCACCGAAAGGGTGTTACAGTTGAATGATTGTATAGAGACCATAATAACTGGCGACGGGAACCCAACACAAACACAAACATGTCAGTTTCAGCTGAGGATTTGAAAGCAATTCTTTAACAGCAACAAGCGCAGTTCGAACAATCGCAGCTGCGACTTTTTCAGTCGCTTACTTAAATTATCACTCTTCAGGCATCAGTCCCATTTCAAAGTTGCAGTTCATTGTCCTTTTTCGACTCCATCGCGGTAACTGTTACCGAATTCCTCTACAAACCAGCATCTGGCCTCACTTTCCAGAATGAGTTTACCGACAAAGATTAGGCGTGGAGATCCCGCCTCTGTGTCTGGAAACTTGGAACCCTTGAACATGACCGGTTAACGAACTTTATTCTCCTCAAATATCCAAGGGATTTAAACTTCGCACAAACAGTGGAACAACTCCGTAAAATTTTCGGTGAGCAGCATTCACTTTTTAATGTTCGATACAATTGTCTTCAATTGACCAAGCGTGATGCCGTCGATTTCGTCAACCGTGTGAAAAATTCTATTTGCAGTCACCCATACAGGATCAGTTCAAGTGTCTAGTTTTCGTTGCTGGTCTTCAGTCTCTGTATGAATCAAATATTCGCACTCCATTACTTTCCAAGCTTGAGCACGAGGACATTACCGGGAAAGTACTTACCACCGAATGCCAACGTTTGCGTAGTCTTAAACACGATACCATAATGGTGCAGCGGACGTCACGACCTACTAATTCCACTGCCGCATAGCATTGAAACAAACCACTGTTACATATGAGAAAAACCGCCAACATCGTGTTGGTCCTGTGGTGAGTGGCATTATGCGCATTTTTGTTCATTCAAAAAGCACCAGCGCCAAACGTGTCCTCGGTGGGGCCACAAAGGTTTCTAACGTACCCAAAAAGCCACACTATCCAAAAACCCAAAAGAGCGTCAACAATTCAATAAGCAGCAGTCAAAAAGCAGCCGAACAAGAAACGTCCGCAGTGCAGATCTGTGTTTGGAACATTCCAAGTTGAATTTGAGTCATCAACAAAATTCCAATCCCTCTGCAGCTCCACAAAGCTTCAGATATTACATTGACCTCACGTTCCAGTTGGGATTTTGCCATTCACGAATCATCGGGCACAAAGTGTATCTGGTAATACCTATCACTGACTGGCAAGTTAGCATGTAATGTATTCTTCAACAATTTGCATTTCTCAGGAACTTGTTACCTCACTGACTGTCCTAATTTGAACATTCCTAGACTTGACTGGATTGAGGAACTTTATCTTTTCAATGTACCTTTATCATCTGTGTGCAGTGCTCTGAAATTTTCAACCTCCTCGGACATTGCAGAATACTTCAATAACACTCAATACAAAATTTGACAATGTCTTCCAAGATGGTCTTGGATGCTGTATTAAAACCAAGGCAAGCCTCAAGCTCCAATCCGGTGCCAGAACAATTTTCAGACCGAAGCGTCCCATACTATTTTGCCGCAGTTGCGACCGTGGAGAACGAACTTGTTCGTCTCCAGCAATCCGGAGTTATCCAGCCAGTAAACTATTCAGGCTGGGCAGCTCCTATTGTTGTCATCAAAAAGGCGAATGGCAGAGTGCGCATATGTGCTGATTATTCCACTGGATTAAACGCCATCTTAGACTCTCACTAATATACATTACCGATACCAGATCTGCGGAAAATGTTTCGCAAAGTTGGATCTCGCTGATGCTTACCTTTAAATGGAAGTCTCCGATGACTTTAAAGAACCTTTGACAATTAATAAACATCGCGGTTTGTTTCAACCCACTCGTTTGCCATTTGGGCTAAAATCTGCAACAGCAACATCTCAACAAACAATGAATGCCATGCTAAACGGTTTGTCAGGAGTTGCCACTTATTTGGGTGTAATCATTCTCACAGGTTCTAGTCAAGAACTTTTGCACCGTTCGCATCGTGTACTCGAACGAATTCATCAATATGGTTTTCGTCTACGCGCAAAAAATGTGCATTTTTTCTCACACCCATCAAAATTCGATTCATTTTTGACGAAGACGATCGTCATTCAGAACCAGAAAATATTTCTGCCATAAAAAAGAATGTCAGCACCAACGGATTTAGCAACCTTGCACTCGTTCCTCTGTTTGGTAAGCCATTACAGTGCACTTTTGCGTGACATGCATCGTGTCCGTGAACCACTAAATCATCTTTTAGAAAAGGATCTGCCTTGGAACTGGTCACGAGTGCCAGTCCGCTTTTGATAAAGTAAATTCACTTCGCAGCTCTCATCCGCTACTCACACATTACAATCCGGCCCTGGACATTACTGTGGTTTCAGACGCATCCAACTAAGGTATTGAAACTGCCATATCTCACGTTTTCCCTGACGGAAACGAAAAAGCAATTGCTCACGCACCTAGATCCTTAACAGGTACCGAGCGCAATTATGGCCAGAACGAAAAAAATTAGCGATAATCTTCGCCATTAGGAAGTTCCACAAAATGCTCTATGGATGTCATTTTACGCTCGTCACTGACTATAAGCCGCTTCTCAGCGTTTTTACATCGAAGAAAGGCATCCTTATTTACACAGCAAACCGTCTGCAACGTTGGGCTACAATGCTTTTGGGCTATGACTTCTCTATCAAATACCAGTTGACTGATGCTATTAGCCAAGCTGATGCGTTATCAAGACTCATGGATTCTCAACGTCGACAACCGGAGGACGCTGTTGTTGCCTCAATAACGGTGGAGCCAGAAGTGAACGCGATGCTTGCTACTACAATCCGTGCGCTTCCAATTACTTGTCATGGTTTACGATGCCATTGCTCGTGACCCGTTACCTCAAAAGGTACTCCATGTCCACCGCACACACCGGCCTCCGAAAACAAGTTCAACCGTTCTACCAACGTCGATCCTCACTTTCCGAGGTTGATGGTTGCGCACTTTTCACAGAACAGGTGATTGTGGCCCCGGAATTACAAAACAATGTCCTCAAACAATTTCAGTTTGGACATCCCAGTATTAACCGCATGAGGTGACTAACACGTAGTTACGTTCACTGGCAACATGGATAGGCAGTTAGAACTTGTACGCGAGTGCTCAAAATACCAACTATCTGAAAAATCCTCATGGGAAACAGGATTATGTCCATGGCCTGCCCCAGAAACTCCATGGTCACGACTTCATGTTGACTTTGCGAGACCGATCAATGGCCAACAATATCTGATCCTAGCAGATGTCTACAGTAAGTGGTCACAGGTATTTAGAATGAAACATGTTAGTGTTTGTGCTACCATTTCAAAACTACGACACGTATTTAGCCATTTTGGAGTTCAGAATATCATTGTCTCTGGCAAGGGCAGTGCATTTACGTTCACTGAATTTTCTGCTTTCTGTCAACAAAACAGCATACACCATGTGCGATCACCACCGTTACATCCACAATCACATGGCTAAGTGGGAAGATTTGTGTACACATCCAAACGGGCACTCTTAAAACTCAAAGGGGAGGGGACCACACAGGAAACCATTGAGACATTTCTGATGAGTTATAGAGCGACACCAAATGTTAACGCTCCAAATGGTAATTCTCTGGCGGAAGTACCTACGAACCGGAAGATCCGTTTACCCGTTGAGGTCATCCGTCCAACAGCACGTTTGTCAACCGGTAGGAACACAAATATGGAAGTTCAGTTCAATTGGCATCACGGTGCTGGCCAATCTGTGCTAGCAAAAGACTATCGTGGTGTGGACAAGTGGACACAAGGTATAACTGTGTGCCGTGCGGGAAAAGTTGTCTATTAGGTAAACGTAGGCTCCTCGATCTGGGTCCGTCATACCAATCAGCTGCGCCCTTCCTCTCTTTCAGCGACAGCTGCACAAGATCCTGCTTTTCCACTTGACATTCTTCTTGACCCATTTAAATTAACTCAAAAGCCTCAATCTCCCGAGCTGATTATTGAACCTTTCAAACCTTTCAAACTTTCAAAAAGTTGCACACCCAGAAGATGGACGGATCGAATACGAAAGCTCGTCAAACCAATGTAACTAAACCCACAATAGCAGTCTTACGATCAAGTACTTCAAAGAAGTGTTAGGAGGACTGCTTCCAAACGAACAAATCCATTTTGCTTACACTACCTTGTAGGCTGAGATCTTGTTTTCTCCATTTCAGCTCTTCATTGATATCCTGTTCGACTGTTCGCTTTTCTATATTCTGGATCATCTGAATCCACAACACGGAACGGTTCAGTTGTTTCCAGTACAACTTCTTCAAGTTCGTTCGTCTTCTCGATTAAGGTGTGACTGAGAAGTCTGATTGATTCACCAGCAGAAACCATAAAAAGGGGACTCGACGTGCCATAAAAACCGCCTTTGATGGTGTCAGTTACATTCGACTGATGTGTAGGCAGACAAGATAAACAGATAACGATCAACTTCCCTTTTGTGACATTGTCAGGTGAACTACACAGAGGCAACTACCAACCGCTACTGCCAGATCACACGATGTGATCGTTTGTGTTGAGAATTTGTACTGACCAGAGACATTTGATGATCAGCACACAACTGGAGGAGTCGCTGTCCGTTGTCTGTGCTACGACCATCAACTCCGAATTGACCGCCCAGATGTGATTCCAAGGAGATCAGACGACCGGCTTGGGCATTCATATCGCTCGCAAGGATCACAATGTCACTGCTTTCTTTCTCGGGGACTGAGATCGGATAACTCTCGATAGAAAGTATCCTTCTCAGCATCAGAACTGCAGTCCGTTGGGGCATAAGCCGACACTACAAACAGGCACCGCTTTTTATGCCGAGAGGCATTGAGCTTGATTGAACTGGATGACCGAACAGCGCAAAGACGACTGTTCACTGGAATTCAAACCAGTAAAGCGCGTTCGGGTCTGGGGCTGAGTGCAACCCCCACGCCATTTATTCCACGAGTCATCACTTTTGGACCACCGGACACATGGAGGGAGAAATGTGAAAGAGCTGAGTTAGTTGTTGTCGCTTTGAGATTTGTAACCACGTTTGAGTCTTGCATGCGTGTTTCAGAGATACAGGATACATTAATTTTAAGGAAGTATAAGGTCTTGGCGAACACTGCCTATTTGCCAATTTGACATAGAGTTCAGACGTTGAAAGCCCCTCTGTAGAAAGGATCTCGTGTTATTTTGTTTATAGTTAATAGGCAGAGGGGTGCATAAAGCACATCGGTCAGCTAACTGACAATCAAATGACTCAGCAACGTTTGCTTGTGTGGTGGGAAGGGTTTGGAGGACATCAAGAGACAAAGAACTAGTGCTATTGTCGTGCTTCTTATCTTGTTGTTAATCATCAACCTACTACTCCTTTTTCAACATCTTTGACACCATAACACGTGTTCAATACTGACGCTTCACTGTCGTACATGGTTTTCATTTTACGTTTTCATAGACCTCTTCTATCTTACACTACTCGCAGCCATAAACCGAAGTGACCCGAACCACGTAGACGGTAGTTAAACCGAATTGAATTGATCGAAATCGCAGTTGTCGCAGTAAGTTAAGACACGGGACAATGGAACAGCTTTCACGACCACCGAGATGGACATTGTTCAGAGCCGTCGAACAACCAAGATGCACCCTAGACACTAATGGGTGCCCTGTATGTGAAGTGCACAAATTCCAGCAGTTTCATCATCATCGACAGCATAGTCTGTGTCCTACACTGATGCTTCGATGCCGTACAAGAACTGGGCGGATTACCGCTTTGAACACACGCATCTTTGTACACAAGCTGGTTTCACCACTCCTCTAGTCTTCACATGTGGCACGAAAACGCATTTTGCTTTACAAAGAGTAATTTTAGTCTCTTCTTTGGGTTGACGTTGCGTAGAATGACAGAACCCAAACATCGAGGTGCACTAACACGTCCAACTTCGGCATCTATCAATCAAAAGGTTATTTCTTGAGTATTTGCTTTCATGGTTGATCGGCGGTCCAGCAAACCTTACATGACAGGGGACTTAGCCAAGGACGATCTGTAGACCCGTCTTCGCAAAGCGAGACAATGTTTCAGCAAATTCAAGGCCTTCGATCGAAATGTTTGAAATCAGTTGAATAGCATGGAATCCCCCAGTCGTTTACGAAGCTGAACAGTGGTGATAAAAGGCATCTATGTCTCTCCGTAGACGAGATCAAACCCACGGATGTCTTAGCCATAAACTGAAACTCGAGTCTTCGTTGACAGGTACTAAGCTTCGGCGAGAGCAAGTTGACAAACCAGCAAGGATGGTCCACAATGACTTGGTGGATAAAGCCCAACGCGGCGCGTAGGTCGGTCTGGAATTGGGCCCGATGTTCCGGGAGTCAACGTAGAGTGAAAAGTTGAACCGAGGGCAGATGCCACCTTATTTGGGTATCGTCGCGGCATCTCATTCTTTGGAGAATCGTTTGAGATTGGCTCCCCGGTAATTTCCGCGAACTGTTTTGTCACCGTTCTTAAGGATGGGGAACGAAATCGAGATACGCCAGTCAAAAAGGAAAGATTCTGTCAAGAACACACTGCTCTCAATCCGCCCTACGAGGTTGAGCCGTCATCCATTCTGTTGTTGAAGCATCATGAGATTTCCAGAAGCCCAAGTTAAAAACTAGATGAACCGCCATCTACCTCCAGGTATTTAACTGGATCGAACTGCATAAACTGGTTCTACTGACCACCCCAGTAAACAGCCGCTGCAAAAACCTGGGCGAAACGTGGGTAAAGATTGTGCAATGTTTGGCTTCAACACAAAGCACAATTAAGGATACAATGTGTAGTTAGGTATCTTGAACACGTAGTTAAGATCCCTTACCGCGTTCTCTACTTGGCACAAATTTAACAGAGTTTGATATACTTCCAATAAACGGCTTCCAGGTCGTTCGATTCACATTCACCGGTACTTGAGCGCGAGTTCTCAATTCATATATTCCAGTGGAACGGTCGTTTAGTTGCTGGTTGTCTAAATTTTCTCCTTTGAATAAGCCGTTCGAAATGTCGTGTGATAAGGTTAAGGTTGGTTTTCGGGGCCAGTAGGACGTCTTCTACAGGCAGTAGTATGAAACCCCCTGGAGTCCCACGAAGTCGATACTGTATTAGAAAAGCGCCTCAGAAATATCATTTAAAATTACCCTACTCCGGAGGGGTTGCAATTACGAAGAACTGGC
>SJOL01004789.1:254075-270756 GCA_004794785.1 Opisthorchis felineus | reverse complement strand
AATTTCCGAACAAACTGAACAGGCCTTCGCCTCCAAGGCTTGGTTGTATGTCCCACACTCCCGTTTTCCGGTGATCGAAACTGTAGCAGCTGGAGCCAATGTGTCTATGGTACACGGTTTATAGCGGATAAATTGAACTGAATTGAATTGGTATAGACTGTTTTCACGCATCAAAAGTATCTTGTTCGGCAATACTGGGCTTCTACAGGCCTCTTGGATAGTGATGTCATGCCGGGGCAACTTGCCTGTTATGGTATCAACTCGGCTGCAACGACCAAGGAACAAAATCCTTAGAAACGCCACAAGATTAACAGTGGCTTCGTTCAGTTCATTGTTCAGCCACACGTCATTTGTGTGTCTACACTACTCTTGAATATCAGTCTTAGTTCTGATAAAGTAAGGCAAAGCCGTAGGCCAAGCAAATGGGGAAATATCATCGGGGGGGACTATTTAATATGAACTGGGGGTAAGTGAAATGGCTGAATGTATTACTGGACGCAGAAAGCTACTGCACTGGCAGGTACCTTAGTTCAGTGAGCGGAAATCCTCAGACAGCGTGAAACAGCGTACAGCGTGAAACAGCGCTGTATTGATGTGTTACCTAGTTTGACATGCTCCAAGTTTGCTTGTGAATAAAACAACGCCCTGGCGTGACAGTTGAATCCGAATGCGGTTAGTGTGCATAGCAACATTAAGACTCATTCGTTAGTGCCTGACTGCTTGCGCAGCTGGGTTTTAGAAATCAAGCGGTAAATTATTCTTAGCCAACGGTAGCCGTCAATTCCCTGGGAAAACCCATGAACTTTGCTAACTTGGCAGTAAGGTTGTGGAGTAGGTAGCCCCGGACATTAATATGAAAGGTATAAAAACTTTCGGTCAAATCCAAACCTATGGCTTGGTTATTAGCAGGTCATCCACGACTACTATTCGAAGGGAGATTTCTGACCAGTCAACAGTAGTCAGATATCTGTCTAGTCGGTCAGCAGCTCGTTGCAGCCCAATTTAACATACAAAATTGGAGTACCCTGAGCACACATGTTTCACCCACGAGGACATGTTACTTGCAGCACCCACTTAAAGAGCAGAAAATAGGGTGGCATATTAAGTGAAGATCACCTCTGTGGAATGTTCAGTAAAACAGCAACAAGTGTAAAGTCTGTAGACAAAGGACAACGTCTATTGATATGAGAGAACGCATCACGATAGTCCTTGAACTAGAAAGCTTGGAAAAACTCGTAGCGCTACACTGACAGCCATACTATCAGACACTTATAATGAGTTAAAATATGCTAGCCAGTTGCTTCTCACATAGTGAACAAAGCGACAGTGAAATGTCATCACAAGACGACATGTCATTGTCATCTACAGCACAACATCAGTGTTCACACACTAATGCTTCGCTGCCGTACAACCGTTATTTATTTGGAAGCTTTGTTGTGATGAAAAGAATAAAAGCAGATGGGGAAGGAACTTAGTGCATGCCTACCACAACTCTTCCGAGACACCTACACCTCCAGACACTCATTCAGGCAATCTGGATAGAAAATGACAAAAGAGACACCACTGACATTGATTGTCTTTTTCGCTTTTGGTACTGACTGAAGAAGATCCTGTAGGTATCTTTGAGGCAGTTCATTTTTACTCTGATCAACTACCAGTAAACACACCCGAGCTATCTGTATTTCGGCAAATCGAAAATCTTTATTCTGAATTGCCGAGTTTCTTCTTGGATCTTTGTTGATCTTGTTTACATATGAGCTTGGTAGGATAGAACTTTGATGGGTTTTCCAACAGAATACATTTTGCACAAAACCAACGCAGACCCTTGCCTTATTGGGTGAGCTGGGTATTTTGGTTCCAGACTTTTCTTCATCACCAATCGAGATGACATCGTCAATGTACTTCCACCCACAACACACTGACGATGTCACATGGACTTCTAACCAAATTAACTTGCTCAGCTTAACGGGCACATCAGTGGACATCGTAACCATCTTCATCTGCTAACGCAGACCTTTAAGAGGTCAGCAAACAGGTCCTGTGATCCGGCTTACGATCAGTTCATTGGTATCGAGGTCTTAAAGCTCAATTAACTCAATTAGGGGTGAGATGGGGGTAAACCAAAAGTTCATCGCCGAAAATCTTCCTGCCTATATATCTATTTTAAGATCTACTGGCTTTCATTACTGGGGGAGGCATACGTGTCTTCAGTGTGCTCTAAAGGGTATTGTAGCAGGAGACGGACTGTCGCCGGATTTACCATAGTGATTATGCACCGTGAATTTCGCGTCGTGAGAACAATAGTAATACTGACCTCTTCTTAAGGATGACAGTAGTTTTTGAGCCGTTGGCTACATCGTTTGGCAATTAAACGACCATCGTCGCGGTTAAGGAATAATCGGCACTTGATCCAGAATGTCCAAACTTTATCACCCATATGCGCTCATGACGTTTTCATTTATTTGTCGTCTGTAGAGTTCCTTTCTTCACTATCAAGAAAGGCACCCCTTTCAATCATTGTCGGTTAACAGAAACTCCAGGCAAACGACACATATGCATAAAATGTTTGTTGGGGTGACACTGGCACACGCGAAATCAATTTCAGTCGAAGAGGTCGTTTTTTCACATTGTGCTAGCGGTCGCAACGTATCAGTAACTCCGTCTCTGATGTGTTCTTGTTGCGGAGATCACTTGAGAGGAGGCGGTGCTACAAGAAATCAACGTCGCCTCACCCAGAAGGATGTCCATTGTGACATCAGCCAGTTAGCAATCCCGACTGCAGCCCGATCGAAAAATTTCGGTGCACTCCAGCATACCACCGATTCAGTTGTGCTAAGGTCTGATAATAAAAATGAAATAATAATCGATCACCTATAATACCCTTTTGGTGCCTAGATGTCGTGACATCCGGAGGAGGCACGAAGGCTAAGATTCTTTCAAGTTGCTCAAGCGTAGACGGGAGCAGTCAGGGTGCCGAAGTTGGGTTCGAACCACAAACCCTCCGGTCAGTAAGTCCGCCCTTTAATCACTCAACCACCTGAAAATTGGCCTTGTGGTTCTAATAAAGTGGGAGCAGAGAGTCTTGGGTCAATGGCCCATATGGGCACCCATGAATAGCATTTGGGAGCTTACAAATGTTTTGAAGTTAAGTGACCGGATCGCTTCGCTTTTTTATCAGTGATGGAGGGAATTTTGGCTGCCTGGCAAGACTAGCTGTCGCGGCTGCTGACCCAGCGCGTACATCATGTGTCGATTTGTGATTCAGTAGAATCTTTTCACAGGAAACTGACTTCAGATCCCTGGTGAATGCAAATTAACTTTTATGAAGACAGCTTACCCTTCCGATGAGTCATTCAAGACTGAGTTTCCTTTATAACAATCACTTAAAAGTGTTGCCGTAAGTTGTAACGGGATATTCTACTATGAGCCGTAATTTGACGTCTATCAATGCCATCAGTGATCCGTTGTTCACTTTCCACCATGGTCATGTTGCTGATATCATGCGGGTACTGGAGGGAGATTCGGTTCGATGATGCAGGGGAGACTTCATTTATTTTGTTTATAACCCATATCCGCACGATGTGGACCAAATTACCTACAAATGACCAGGTGATATTTGTAACGTCCACTGTTTCTGCAGCAGTCTGCTTTATTTGAAAATCGCCTGCTGACTAATGCCATTCTCAGGCTTTATCCCGTACACCTCTTTTTGAAGGTCTAAATTTTGGAGGAGGGCTTACGCTTATATTTTTTCCAAAAAAAAACTCCTATGTCGTTCGGAATACTGTTGAAGTCAGTAAAAACGGATTGCGTTGGGTGAACAGAACAAATAAAGCATCAGCTGAGAGCAGATCGATCGGAACGAGTATGTGCTAACCTTACCTGGTTAGACTAGCATATCACTCGTGGTCTGACTGACGTACTACTTCACGTGACGTAGAACGAATGAATGATGAGAGAAAAACAATTTGAGTTGGAAATCAAGGTTGCAGCTCAGGTCAAGAGCTGCATTCCACAAAATGCAAATTGTTGCGTATATTCCACGAAGTGGAAGCTAACTTACCTTCAGGTTTTGGTCTAAACAAATGAGGTTATGGACCAGGTTGCTGGTCATACAGCCACCCCGTTTGTCGTGGTACCTTCATTTTGTCTCTAATCGTAAACACGATCAGGGTAATGAGATTGGTGATTTTCATCCTAGCCAGCTAGCCGTAGCAAGCAAAAAATAACAGTTATTTCTTTTGGTCTCAACTATTTATTGATTCTCGCGCGGAACTTGGTAATGAACAGGTCACTTTCTTGAAATATGAGTGTTTTGTGTGTTGTGAAACACTGTGCGACAGAAGTATAGGCCCGCAAGTGTTTTTCTCCTGGTGGGTGATAAGTTTTGCAAATCAACTAACACGCCTTATCGGAGAAACAGCGCCAATAGTTACAAGAGTGTTACTCCTTAAAACGTGCGTGAAACCGAAAAAAGTGGATAATGAGGTATACACATTGATGGGATCATCTGATAGAACAGCTCCATCGAGCACAATTCTGGTGGTTGATCTCGCTCATGTCCCCCGGGGAATCTACGTGGGTCATCTACGTGGACGTATTTAACATGTCCCATTTTTCTCCATCAGCTAGGTCATAGAAATATACTCCTCCATATGGTCAATTCGTTTGTGCATCCTACGGGCTCTCAGTCGGGCTGAGATCAGTATTTCAATTCGGTCAGTTCAACCCATTTACCTCTGGTAAAATCTAAATGATGTGGGGAGTATCTATCGACGTTTTTTCTTGCTCAAGTATCCAACACGTCTGTTCACTGACGGTCATGTGCACCAGCACTAGGTCTTCCAGATGGATTACAAAGACCATCCATTAATGCACCTCTCGACTGAATCTGTACGGTCCACTTGTCAGATCTATCGTTAAGCAATAGGTTTTGAATAGAGGTGCTCATATGCCCCGCAGCAGACTTCAGATGACAGCTGGTTCCGTCCAGGCTGGTGGTGTTGAATACGAGGCAGTGGTGATGCAACAGACTCCATTTTTACACATTTCAGGACTGCTATTGCCCTGCATGTATTCTGAACATGTTTGAGAGCCCGCAGTGAACAGGCACTGTATTATTCTCTTAAGAACTCAAGTTGAACCGTTTTGAACCTATGGAAAGAGCAGGTAAACAATAGTGAAATGTTAGCAAAACTGGTCCATACATTGGAACCCGTAGTACTGACACTTGGGGCCATAAATGGATAGGGAATTGGGATGTCTGAACAGAAAATTTGGCAGCTCATAGCTCACCACACCATCCAGGGTTGGTTTCTGTCACCACTGTTAAGATGCTTGACTGACCAACGTGCAGTAGCATTTTCAGTTCAACTAAGAGCTCACAGGATGTACGAAGGTTGAGAATGTACAGTAATGAAGATTTCTATGACCCCGAAGCTGAGTTAGTGGCCCCTAGGATGCGTTGTAGCCGTTTCGTTGATGTTTTTTTCTGACGAAATGATCCGTATCTACCATGGACAACTGACTCAAAGGAGATGCGCTATGATATGTCCTTACACGATGGAAATCGATCTGTTTTCAACCAGTCTTTGGAGTAATATTCTTGTCAAGACGTGGCACCTGTTTCATCGTTGGTTATATATAGTCCTTTCTCAGAAAGCTCAGGCACAACAGACCCTCATCGTTGAAGAGTTTGCTGTGTTGAACATTTTCGCTACTTTTGGTCCTCATTTTCTACGCAATGGTTGATTCTTTGCTCTACATCTACGAAATCGCGTAATGAAAGCGTTGGTCGGAAATCCCATCGAAACTTGCTGATTTGGACAGTAATGTCATACTCATCCAACGATTTGCATCTCCACATAATCGACGGTTTTGGCTAAGTTTACTTGTCTCCTGTCGCTTGAAGTCACTTACATCCAGAAACATCACTTTGAGACGTGTGGAGCATCTGTAAACCCCAATAGTTATAAATATATCACACGAGCAACGGCATTTCTTGAGCGATCACCGAACCACCGGTATCCTATCTGTCTCCTACCCTTCCGAAATTTACCGGAAACTTTTTCGTCATTTCAGCTCCATAACTTTCGGTGTTTCCGATTTCTGCTCAGATCCAGATGACGTGTCCGGCCGTTATTGTCTTGCTTGGAGTTCGATAGTTGTGAAAAGCTTCCACTGGGTTTTATCATTCTGAGGCAACCACTGGTGATGGACGGATCTAGTTCGTTTGAAATGAATGGGTCCATTGCTCCGGAAGCTCCTCAGACCCGTGTACCAGATTTAGAACGTATTCGAAACGCCCGAAACAAGCGAAAATTGCAACTCAAAGATTGGCACCAATATGACCGAAAAATGATGCGAGAGGCCGAGAAACTGCAACGCAAGGGATTGAATCCACCGTCTGAACGGGGATTTTACCGTGCAGGGCATTCGGTCAAGTTTCCTCCCAGTCTCATATTTCTGGAAGCCGCTGCGCGTGGAGATCTTGATGAAGGTAAGTAATGCATGCGCACTCCATTGCTTTCCTCTAGAAACTAAGTGTCATTGTCATTCGTTCCACATAAATCTACGTGATGGACACACTTCGTGCACTAACCTTGCGCACTTTCCGAGTCTGGTAGAAGTCTCTCAAATGCTCGTGTTTGACTGGATTAGGTACTTCTTGCATGCACCACCTGTACCAAGTCACTGTGCAACCAAGATTTATCTAAAGTACGCAAAATTAGGGGCTGACTCTGTAGTTTGTAGACTTTTGCTTGACCTAGTTTTGTTTTTCATGTTAAGTGTCGTGTTAAACAAAGCCCACAAACAAAATGTACCGTAAGAAATACCGCAACAACTAACTACTTTTCAGTTCATTAGATTCTCGGTGGCGAGCCTAATACTTTCCGGTATGTTTACTCGACAGCACCGTTCTGAGATTAAATGAATTGGTTTGAGGAGCGATTCGTTTTCTCACGGTGATTCGGCCTCATGAGCTTTCATCAAACTATCACCTTTTCCCAGTTGCTTGACAATCTGCAATAATCCTCTACAAGCTCATGCGTTAGCCATGTTGCGGCCCTTCGAAACTGGGTCTTCACCCTCGTGGGGCTGCATACAATGTCAATTGGTCAGCAGGGTAGTTTCATCTGTGAGTCCAAATGGAACTTAAAACGTCCGTTTGTGCGGGTTTTTCCTCTTTTCGGAATTATCCAGCTGGGGGTTTCACTGCCTCTCTTTCCTCGTTTGAAGTAGAGGGTTCCTGCTATCAAAAACAGCCGGGGACAACTTAATCTTTGTCGGCTAAGTGAAGAACTTCTGAGGCACTGTTCACATTAGTTTACCCATCCAACCCATCCACAATGTAAAGCCTGTGTTTTTTTTCGGGGATATTTTTTCTTAGACAGAGTACTGTGTTAGTTATCGTGCTAGGTGCTTGGCCTGGCTGATGCAATGAATCGGACGAAAAACATGTCTATTTATGAGCAGATGCACGATAACTTGCGTGGAGGATAAGAAACCCAAAAAATCGTATGCCTCAGGAGGACACTAGGACGTTAGACACAATGACTGGACTACACAAAAACAGTTTTCCGAATGCGTCGTACTACCTATAGGCTACTTATACACCCAGAGAAAAAATGTCACGACTTCTCCATTTTCTGAGCACGAAATCCGCAATTACAATCCAGGAACTTTGCGGGTAATCGGAAACAAACGGAAAGCCACCTACATGCAATAGTTTGCTTTCCAAATTTGCCGCAGGTACATTTTAATGGGGGAAAACTAATAGTGGCCGCGACAAACACTAGTTTTCAAATCACTTTCGGCTTGCTAGGCTGTTTTCCCCATATTACAGCCAGCTTTTCTAATGAAAATCGATACGAAATAAGTGAAAGTTTCTCTCTGAAAATTGATTTGTTGTTTCCAAGCTAAGTATGTACTGTTACGCGTGCCGCGGAACACTGGGTTTAGACTAGTTTTTGTGTTTCCAGCGGGGAGCTCGGTAAGCTGCGCTGGCCTATTAGTATGGCCAAGGAACACCCAATGGGCGTTGGTTAATGTAGTTTTTGAAAAATCCGAGGCCATATTTTCAGATTCGTGCATTTCAGTGGTGATTTGCTTATATCTTCCCCAGGTATGTCCGGTTTGACCTCCGTGGTGCTGCGCTCAAACTCTTCTCAAATAGAAGTGAAAAGTGTTTCAGGATTAAAGTCTTCTCGGACTCCTCGGGAAACCTGAGTCATTCATCCTTAGAAATAGTCCTACATGTCTTCTGGAACTTTTGGAGCTCGAGATACCTCAGTGGTTAAGGGGCGGACTTAGTGAACGGAAGGCCTCTTGTTCGAACCCAGCCCGATATCTCGATTGCTCCTGTCTAGGCTTGGGGAACCTGGCAGTATCTCAGCCCTCGTGCTCCCTTCGGGTGACATGGATGCTAGATACCAAAATGGTGTTACAGCTGACCTACTATTACTTATTGGAAATTATGAACTTATTTTATATTCTTCATATTCTGTACTTTGATTACCGAAAGGCAATGTTAGGGTCTTTCTTATGGGCCTGGTAGTAAAGCATCGTAGTAATGAGACGAGTGTGGACAGGACTTTATGTGACTTCCTTGGTCAAGGTCTGCCTCGATTGTTCTAAAGCGGGACCGCATTAGCAGCGTACCATTCCACTGATTTTACAGTTCGATTTTACTTCGATGTTGTACTCATTGTGTATGGCTCACATGTAATAATCGAGAGCTGTCAGATCGATACACCCGATGCATACTCAATGTAAGAACTAGGCCGGGTTGAATGCGACGTGGCTATTGTGGATCGTGCGAACTTAAGCGTTTGGTCTTGGTTTGACTGTGCACTTCGTGGATATTCTCGAAAAGGCTGAAGAAACTTACGCGTTCCTTGGAAAGTTGATCAGAGTCGTCTCATCCACTGACATGTGCTTAGCTGTCAAGTCATTCTACAGTGCACACACTCTTTGGATACACCTTTTGCTATCCATGAATGGATAGATGAGACCGTTATCCGCTTCACTTATTCCGAAAGTTACGTTCACTCTGATCACTAAGTGACAAGCTATAAACCAGAACTGAATCTTCCAGTTCGTACTACCTGCTGTTCCACGGGAAACATGTGTGCCTGGCTTCAGTATGGTGTGTTTTGTTACATGGTTGGAATTCTTGGCCATTGTGGGCAAAAGATTCAAGGCGACTTCAAATCTTTGGCCATCGATTTGTCCTAGCTTGTAAAGACCTACAACTGCGAACTCAACGGGACAATCAGGAAACGGGTATTTGACGATGTAACGGCCGGGCTATGCGCTGCTTATGTCGATTTGTCATCTACCGAGGAAAGCGTTGTTTTCCAAGTGACAAAAACCAAGAAATGAGCGAACACAATAGGGTCAGGACGTTTATAGTATGAGTGCTGTCCAACTACACGTTGGAGTGCACTTCATTCTCTCTGTTCGACTGAAGGCGTAGCGAGATCTGTATTCAGAAATGGTCCTAACTAATTTGACGAGTCAATTGAGGCTGGTAAGTGATCGTACGACCTCGTGGGTCCCAACGCCCCTACAAAACGTTTCTGTGTACAAAACATGGGCGTAAAGAACGGATACCCATAACTTCCGCGGCAGGATGATGCATATTTTTTTAAATAACATTCCACCTCCTCACCTACTCCGTAGATGAGTCTAACACCAGTTAAAATTTCAGAGAAAGAAGTATAAAACCGTGTTTTTCACGTTGCTTCGTCGCTCTGTGTGTGTTAATGCGAGTAGTCAGGCCCCACAGGAAGGACTTCAAAGGTACTGAGGCACTGTAACGGTTAGATGACAACTACCGAAGGCAATTTTTGTCTTTATTAGTTCCAGTTGGTTTCTAAATGAACCGCTCACTGGAATAATCATTTTCTTGGCGTACTATACCATGATGAGCCTGCTGAAAACCTGTCGACAGCCCAGTACAACTTTCACCTTCCTCCGGGCTCATCTTGTCGGCGTAGCCTCCAAACCTCTATCAACCTCACCTTCTACTTGAAAACCAAATCGGACCCGAGTAGTGAAGAGTAGTCATTTGCAATCTAAGTTGTTGCTAACCGAAGACTCGACTGCATGTACTGCACAGAGGTTGTCTCATATGTCAGTTGGCGTGATATTCGAAACATCAAAGTAGATTTTACTGGCAAAACACACTACCTACAAAATCTCTGAAAGTTCCCCCAATGTCCAAATTTGCTTTCACTCTTCTTGAGGCGCATCAGATAGACACAGTCGTTTATAAATAGAGTGTTATGGTAAAAAGACATAATTCGATATCTTAAATATCGTCCCGACTGCACTTTGATTTGAAGAATACCATAAATAATGGATTCAGCCGAGTCTCCCATGAACGGCAACTTAATTTGTAAATGAGTTTATTTCACCACAGCAGAGACTTCTGTTTAATCAGCAGTGAAACCGAGGCCAACCATTGGGGTTGCTCCACGGTTGTCGAGTTTTCGTTCGACTTTTGTTCGATCGTGTGACTCGTGAAAATTACTTCGCTCATCTGCCTGAAAAGAGTCATCGCACTGGGACTAAAGTGATGGCAATTGTATGTGAAAAACAATGAGCACACTGTTTTCTCATGGAGCACATTTCCTTCCGGATCTAAACTCTCACCGAATTGGGTGACTTAATATAGATCAAGATATATTAGCACCCGGATTAGCTAGCCTCCACTCAACTCATGTGGGGCGTGAGAGTTGAGCCAGGGGTAGCATAAATTTTAATTAGACGGAAAATCGGGAAGAAATAGTCGTTTTGTGTAAACCATCGATCCATGTATGTGAATTCACCGTTTGGCGATACGGCTATTGTTACGGCAGATATCGAACTCGCTAAAATGTCAAAGCGCTGTCAGTCAATTAGCCGGAAAGGTAAATATTCATCCCTGTTCCCACGATCGATGCATGATGAGGAAGTCATCGCTCGTACACTGTTAGGTTCGCACCGACGACAGTTTCCATGTTTTCCTCTATTATTGGGCTTACCATTCACTTCTGGTTATGCAGTCTGCCGTTCATCAGCTATCTAGAGCACACAAATACGATGCTTTTCAGACTAAAAGCAATCTTCAATAGCATATTGTGTTCATTTAAGAAAAAATGATTGTCTGAACTCCTCTCTCTCTACCCTTAGTGGAGGATTAAATCGACCACCTCCTAATCGTTCAACTAATACCATCAGGCAATACACACCAGTAAAACCAAAAGTTTCGCTTTCGTTCTTCAATACCGCTTGGATTCCCAGGGCAAAAAGACCACACGAGGCAAGATGCTTATTGACTTCAGTGTGAGAGGCATATCTTCTGGGTCTGTGAGCTCATCAAACAGAACTAATGCCTTCAACTCAGATGTTTGTGTTCAACCTCACTTTCAGGTTTCTGTGGGCTGTACTGTGCTTAGGGTTGTTTTGTGGAGGGGAATGATACATTATCACGTGAGAAGACATAATGACAGTGGCGGAGGCATGCTATTCTGTACCAGTTAGGATGACAAGTAAACTCGTTTTGACAATACCTGATGTTAATCAGTGCTGAATCGTCCGTCCACCTGACAGCATTTTATTTCCGGAATTGCTTACATCTGATAACAGTCATTTTCTCTGCATTATTAACGTACTCAGGTTTCATATGGTAAGTACTCGTAAATACTGCAAGCCCGAACCAATCGAACTTGAATGCTATGTCATAAACACATGCCTTGCAATAAGAAGGATTTCGTTTTGTAATGAAAACACGTCAGTTCAGGTACAGTGCTGGGGAATTTAGCCCTAGGGCTCACTAAGCTGGAAATCCGGTTAGCAATAGGTCCACGGATTGACACTGTGTGGAGCAGAGCTGCCCACGCTTTATCTAACAACACGCCCGTTGTATTGTGGTGCGGCTGTTTCGTGTTTGTTCCGCTGGTTTTATAGGACTACCAGTTCCTATTTTAGTTGGAATTGCTAGCTGAATCCACCTGTAGTTTTGTCAGAACTCACAGGACGACGTCAGTTGTTTCTCAGGCTGACGCCGCTTCACCTGATCTGCTGATATCTTCTTGTTATGTCACGCTGTTTTATTGACTCACTGTTGTGTGAATAGCATATTTTGGAGACACTTTTTAAAAGCCTGTGCAACAGTAAACCGTGGGAGAAAAGCTCAACAACTACGCAACCAGATTTGACGAATGAGCCATAGTATGATGCGGATAACAAGTGAAGTCCAAAAGAGAGTATCTGGATCAAATTCAGTATGTGAGAACAGAACGTTCTATCTGGACCAAAGGAAAGACGGTCAGCCCAAACTTGCGATATTTGCTTCTTTGGAGAACATTGTTGCATGGAAGACTTCTGTTTGAAGGAGACGGAATCGGTCTGTTGATGCAGACTCTGCTGTCAGTGTTTTCAGATTTAGGCACGGTGCAATTTTAGTCGTTTCTCTATCAAACGAACTGCACGCGTTGGGTGCGTCAGCTGCCAGCTGGCACCACCATGATGGATAACAGCACACACACGTAGTGGATACTATGTGCGTGCCCTAATACAGAGTGAAAACAAGGGAAACGGATGGGTAATAGAGTCTTATGTTTTTAAGGAAGACGTGTGAAATCGTTTCAGAGAGGTTTGGTAAACAATCGGTGGATTTATTGCTGGGCAACGTTTCGTTTCAAAAGCGAAACGTCGCCCAGCAATAAATCTACCCAATCGGTCCCAAACATTTTCCACTTGATTGAAGACTTGTGAAACTTAGATGCAACCTTTTACAATACTATCGAGATATATCCGTCTAAGTAGTGTGTTGGAGTAGGATGCCATCAGCAGGATTGACCCGGAGCCGTCTGTGACATCATCAAGATCAGCATCATCGGGGACAGCAATAACACTGTTGACGCCGATGCTTCACATGCGAAAAAAAAACTAAATTTATTCAGTTACATTTAAAGCCTAGTGGTTGAAGAAAGGGAAGAGTGGATCGAGAGGGGCCGTGCTACTAGTCTACCCTAAGCGTTATGAGGCGCTTACACTTCCAAACACCCAACCAGACAAAGAAACTGACAGCACGAATGCCAATGACATCGAGTGGCTGCTCTTTACTGTGACATCTTCCGCCAAGCGCCCCCGGGGGTATCACGGATACCCCGTCCTGGAAGGCGGACTGCAACAACAACACCAAGGCTCTTCGGAATCGCCTTCACGCACTTGTGTTAATTTACAGGTCGTGCACCTCGCAGTGTGCGTCATTCTAAAGGAGGCACGAAGAACGGTGTTCGTCTGGGGAGACGGTCACTCAGCATGTGTAACACATGACCGAACCACCGCAGTTGATGGTGCTCGATATTTCCCGCGAGTGAAATACTTGCTGCACAACCAAAAACTCGCTTTCTGATTATTCCGTTGCGAATTCGTTGATGCCATCCGACACCACCAACGCTTCTGAGGCATCGGAGTTTTGAAGACTTTCCAGCGTTCGCCTCATTACTTCATCAGTGATGAAATCGAACAATGATGGGGAGAATCGATACCCTTGTCGGACACCCAGTTTTGTAGGAAAGCTTTTAGAAAGTTCACCATAAACTGTCACACGCCAGAAAGCTTGTGAATACAGGGACGGGATTATGTTCACAAACTTCTGGGACACACCCTGTTGAGCATATGTGGTTAACAGGACTAACCGATCGATAGATTGGAACGCGCCATTGAGGTCCAGAACATCAGCGGTGTCTGGCGGAAGATGCTAGTGCATTACCATTTTTATGGAGCAAGTCACCGTACATGTTCCAACTACCAACCTGGAGGGCCAGGAGACCGTTGGTCTGACCTCTAGACACTGAGCAACCGGGTATGAGAGAATCTGTTGGTGTCGCATGGACGCTACCCAGTATAGCTCAATGTGTCTAGGAAGCACACAAACCGTCACACTTCTGTAAGGTCTAGTGTCTTTGTGACTATCCCCAGTGGATGTGCAGCTGCTGACCGTAAAAAAGGACAATCAGCATCATACTGCTGTCACATAAAAGACCTAGACGCATCGGAGCCGCTTTAGTTTTAACCCGAGAACTTGGTTGTACGTGATGCCATTATTAGGATGAATGTCACGCGATCTTTCAAATTCATTATTGTGTGAGTTTCCCATAGTCATCTTTGGGGTCCATATGTGGTCCTCAAGTTTTAATCTTCACGGGGAACATCCAGTATTATCCCGTCCTGCCACATTCAATGAAAGGCGGTCATCAGCCGAATGGCTTTTATGGTATTTAGAAGCTTCAATTCGACTTCTTGGAATTTAGGTCAGCCTATACTAAACGATGTGAAACACCGTACATCTGTCAGATTTTTGTGGGTGTTATCAGGTATCCTTATGCCAACCGTCAGGAGTTTCGAACACGCAACCTTCCGTACAGGAGAATGAACAGTTTAGCGTTCGGCTATGGTCGGCTAATCCCAGGTGCGATTAATCTGCCACTGTACTCCAGTAGCATAGTTCACGCTGCATAAACTAGTGTCGACTGGCTCCTCAACAGAATACTATCCCTAGAAGTTTGTGGGGTTTACTCTGCTGATGGCTCCCAACAGGAATACAGTTCCTTTTAGTGGTCCTCGGTTGTGTGATGCAGGCTGGATTCTGTATTTGAAGCTTCAGAATCTCCTCACTTGTTACAGTGGGTGTTAGAAGATCACAAAATGCCATACAGCACTAGACGTTTTCGAAATCCCCGTTGTCTTGAAGAAGGGTAAAAGTGTCCGCCAGAGTGATAAGCTCTTTTTGGTCTAGTTGCGTCACCGTGTGTGGGTCCTTCGTCCGAACGCTCGCAACTTTTTCTTAGGAGACTGGTCTGTTTGTCGACTAATGCACCTAGTCTTCAGTTACGCCTTATTAACTTCCTTTTTACCATGGGAAACACAATGTCGCACCGAGCATCTTTTTATTTTGCGGTCGTTGGATCTCTGGATGGTTCCGAATTATCCTGTTTCTGACCTTTCACTGAACGGCATACTTCATTAGTTATCAAATTCAAGGTAACAGAGCTAGTATCTAAACACTCCCCTTTACCCTGCTAGACACTGTAGGGGTGACGCGATCCGAAGGTATTTCGTTTGCAGCCTTGTTTGTTCCCCACTTTATGGTTATTTCCGAGTGTCATCTGTTATGTGAAAACTCTGGCTACACCTCACTCAAAAGTGACTCAGGGAGCCGGTATAAAAATAACCGTTTTCGCTGGCTTGCCAAAATACATTCGCTATCATTATGCGGCATTTCTAGTCTCATGTCCATTCTTGATCAAATACGGTGGGGAACGCCAAATAGCTTGAACTTAAACAGCTAAAAAATTCCCTGCGCTAATGATGTCGCAGACAGCTCATGGGCTTAACTTCTCGCACATCCTAGTCACCATTGGTTGAGTTCTTGCATCCAGAAAGCGGATAGTTTTCTCGAACAATTCCTCAGTCTATCGTGTATCAGGCGTACCTCTTCATGTAATTCGTATGGCAGTCTGCATGGCGGCGTGATCACAACCATCTTCGTTGATGAATTCGAGTTTGTTACCTTCATTGCCTGGTGTATTCTGCTGAAGTGAGTGGTGTGCTTCGTGTATCGTGGAAATGATAGTGACCCGTGCGCTGTCATCATCCCAGTACTTTCAGTTGTGATTTACAACTTCAGCAAGGCAGTGCAATCAGCTGACTAGCTTGTCAAGCTTGGGTCATGTGATTGATGGATTGCAGTGTGTGTGCGGCTGACTCATTTCATTCATGTTACAACAGAGAATGAGACTCTTCTGGTCCAAATGCAAATCACCTGATGACCTCCGCTCCACGTGGACGATAAAAGGTGTGAAAAACATGCGTTTATGTAAATTAAGTAAGGTTTGTGCCAACTGGTTTGTTTGTGGTGCGTAGTCTGTGTACAACCTGGGTTTGCACTGCAACTGGAGACCATTCGGGCGCCTTTTGTTCCAGGTAGGTAGCACATGACAAGTTTTTCGCTTCACAGGGATAAGGGTGAAAATGTTCTCTAATCCATCCACAAGACCATGTTGATAACCACGACTCACGAAAACAATGACTAGTCATCGGTTCCTGACCATTTTTGCCTTCTGCAATGGAAGTGAATATTGGTAGCTGAGGTTCTAATGATGGCCGTTTGTTCGCTGAGTTGGGTAATGTGGTTGCAAACGTTTCACCACCAGTCGAGCTGACTTCATAATGGCACACTAACGGTGTCTCCTCAACTGGTGATGAAACGTTTGCAACCAAATCGCCTAGCTCAGCAAACAAAACAACGACCATTTTTGCCTTCTGTATGACCACCATAATGCTTTGTTATTTCCACCCTTAGTTAGCTAAAGACTGAACACCACGCAGATCAAACCAGCCGTCGGGATGCGATATTTTTGTTACATTTTCCTCGTCAGTTTAGTTTAACGACCAAACTGCATTTGAGATCAGTTGGCAAAAGTGAACTCTAAACAACCAGCCATGATGAATGTCTATCTTTCGTGATCCAGATTATCTGTTACTGCTACAAACGGGGGCGTTACGACAGACACCTAACTATCTGATTTTGATATTCTGCGGACTGGTGCACTTAGTGAAACTCCGATGTGGACACTCAAGCTGATCGAATTATGAAGCAAAAGGATATATCCTTCCGATCTGC
>SJOL01004789.1:221506-248329 GCA_004794785.1 Opisthorchis felineus | reverse complement strand
TGGTGCACTTAGTGAAACTCCGATGTGGACACTCAAGCTGATCGAATTATGAAGCAAAAGGATATATCCTTCCGATCTGCATTATTAAATGTGTCGAGTCGGTTTCGACTAAAACAGCGTGGCTTACTGATATTTACCTCTTTTTTGAGCCGATTGACGGTTCTCTTTGTTCGGGATTTATGGACAACCTAACTAAGAGTTGTTCTGGATTGACGATTCTTAGACAATTTTCATGTTTCGAAATATTTTGCCGGAGAAACATCAGTGTCCTTATCAATATGACCATGCAAGCTTAAGTCTTTTTTGCGTATGGAGCCCACCAGATCCCGGCCACGTGCAGTTCTCTTTTAATGTATCACTTATTCCTGGAATCACTTGGTCACTTGCCGTGCTAAAAAAACGACTAGGTACGAGGTTAGTCTGTGGTTCTAGCAGAATATAGAGCAGACCGAACCTGAAACCCAGCGTACTCGATGGGCAGAAGAGACTAGCAAAACAATTGCGGAAATTTTAGCAACGCAAAGATGTGCCCTCGAAAGACGTTACGGGCGGAAGACGAAGAAGAGGAATGCATAGTGGGTGGAATGAATCAATTGATCAATTAGCTCGAACGACTAACTGATGCCTTACTTGTACTCCAAGTTAACCGCAGTTAAACACGTGGTTGCACTTCTTCCCCCGTCCACCCGCCTTACAGGTCAACAAGATTTGTTATTTGCTCACCTGACCTTGAGTTGAATTACAGGGCCACACTTTTTCCGTTAACATAATCCACCGGTTGTTCTCCAAAATCCCTCCTTACTCTAGCCAAGGCATCATCCAGTTCGTCACATCGATGCCTCCACAGTTTGTGGGCCTTCTCGTGTTTCAGCATTTGAAAGAAAATGTTGGGATGACACAAAAATTGACGAGTAGCTTTTGCCTCACTTTTTGCCTATTCGGTTCATATCAGCTCTCACAGCAATTTTAGTGTGATGCAGGTAAATTTGTGCAACAGTGAGAGGATAGGGCTTAACAGGTAGCTCCCAGCTTGTGTTGGATCATGAGTGCCTCATTGTTCTTGCAGCCAGTATCAGGCGCAGTTTCCGTGTTGAACTGTAATCTGCACTGTCAGTCACCTGTTCCCATAGAAAAAGAATTCGTTCATCTGGTAGTTTGTCCGTCAACTACTTATAAAAATTGACTAGTAAATTCAAGGTAACTTCCTGATGAGGCATTGTGAAGAACTATTAAGGCATTGGAGTACTTCATTTTTTAGTGATTTACGCCGCAAAATCTGCTGCGTAAATCAACTCTCTCCAACTCTCCACAGTCGGAGACAAGTGCATTCTTTTCGACTAGATGTGCTTCTGGCAGTCATCGATGCTCATCCGGTCCATCCGACCAACGTACACTTGTCATCCCAGCCTCAGCTTCTTGTCCTGTTAGTTCAGGACATACTTTACGATAACTTCTATCAGATTCATCTTCCCTTCTATATAGCTCACATTAGTCTTTTCTCAATTCCCCGTTTCAGTCAGAAAATTGCTCAGCAACGGTGTTTGTCCTGATGTGGCAAATGAAGACGGACTGACCGCCCTCCATCAGGTAAATTCTTTGCGATGGATTTACCAAACCGCTGGGACCTAGTCATGACTAGTGGTTTCTGAGTTGTGTTCCGATGTGCAAAGCTAGTAATTACGGTACTGGCAATGGTAGTAGCCGAAATAGAGCAGGAATTAAATCCTCAGCGATCAATTTCGGATCTGGTGGCACGCGCCGTTCGGTAGAAAATCCTTAACAAGATTCCTTGAAGACACGTATTTACTTTTGCCGTCCATATCTTAACAAATTGGTGTGCACACTACCGCCCATGGATGGGCAACAAACAGATCTTGGCAACTACCATGAACAGACAATATGCGTAGTGGGGTTAGCAGTATGGTGAACTCGGTCTTTTATCTGGTCCATTTGTGATCGTCACTTTACTGCATGGACTTGATTCTGTGTTTCAATTTGGCTCATTTTCATGTGTTTCCCACTGGTGGTCAAGTCTTCTCAGATGAAATGTGTTGCCATTCCTCGTTCTAATGTAGCAAGCCTACCGTTTTACCGCGGAAGAATCCGCGGAGTTGAAAAAGACGCACGTAAGCGAATTATGGGTGACAAACTGTGTGAATATTAGTTTGGCACACGTATTAACCAACCAGGTAACTGCAGATCTAAGCTAACCGGGCAGTAGATAAGAGTTTACATGTCCAGCAGTGTGTCCCAACAAATGTTTGGTGTGTGTAGTGCATGCCCAGCATGCTTGAATGTTTTTTAACTAATCTATTGCCTAATGTTGCTTATGGTGTAGTACTTACATGCTCATACGATTGGTCTGTTTATCTCTCAATCAGTATTTGACAACAAATATCGATCACCTTTTGTTTTAGTACTGTATGGATTAGGTATATCCGGGTCTCCTCTGGCTACATTTGAATATCTAGTAAAACTTGGTTCACTTATTGAAAATATTACGAGAATTCTTCAATTATTTGAGGTGACAATCGCCGAAAGTGACAGTAATGCGTAGTCACTCCACAGACCTTTTCTAAGTTTTTCTAACATGTCCATCTGGACTAGGATTTGGGTCCGTATCCGAGTCTATCCTCCTGGTCCTGTTCAATAGCTTATTGAAGGTGATAATGGTTTTCAAGGCTTTCGAAGGCGTCTGGGAATTTTTTACCAGTAACTTCTAAGTATCTTGACAACCGCACCAAAAATGAGTTGGAAGACACTTTGAATATGGAACGCATCCATTCAGTGTGATGCGAAATAAAATAACCCCTAAAATAAAGCCAAGCTGAAAATTCGAAAATCTAAGCTTCTTGACAAGTAGGCCCATTTGCATATCACTTTGGTTTTGACGGGTGACTCACCTGGAACCCAGCTGAATCTCTCGTCTATGTTGTTTTTTAAGCAACCTTATGAGTAGTGTATTACTTCTATACACGTATCGCGATATTTCGAATATCGTGCCAACTGAAACATGAGGCGGGCTAGTCCAGCACATTCAGTTGCTTAAAACATCATACACGAGAGATTCAACTAGGTTCCAGGTGAGTCAAACTGATATGCAAATGAATGTATTTGTCGAAATCCAATTGTCCAATTGTCCAATTTGGGTTCGCGTAGAACATAAGGTTGACGGAAAACTCGGGGATGGCGCCTACCTGATGAGCCCCATGAAGGGTGAAACCGGTCGTGGGCTGTCGAAGCGTTTTCAGCAACCTTATGAGTAATCTATTACGTCTGAGCTTCTCCTTCGCGTCCATCTACAGTAAGCTGTGGTACGGCGTGGAAAAAATAAAGTGAAGTTAGCTCTATCAGAAAGTTCGTCGCAACTGGGAAGGAACGATAGCAAAGGACTTTCGACTACCGTGCACAGACATAGTCGTATTGGATGCGGGGTCGGTGCAGGGCAGGTCGCTGAATAAACGTAGCACTATAGTAAATTTTTTTAAAAAGCATAGAAACATAACGTGCTTCCAATAAATTTGTTTCCGCTGGGTAATCTTAAGGGATCTTGATCAGGCAGACAAGATGTCGAATGAGAAAGTTTCATTTTTCGTTCAAGGTGTTGTAATCCACTTTTTCTTCCGGCTAGTTCATCACCTGCCTTTTGTTTGAATTCACTATCAAATCCTCAATCTCGGCCACGTGCACTTCCACCTGGATAGGCCATCTAATCCTGTTTGAGCCAAAAACGGCAAAAAGAGTGTGAAACATGTGAGCTGGCGAATCCCTATCCTATCCAACCGCTCTAATATTTTCGAAACTCCTAATCTAATCAGCTTCGAGGAGGAATGGTATCTAATTAAATTTTAAACGTTACCCGAGTTTTTCGTTTAGTTTCTGTGCCCCTATTTCACAAGATTTATGACACTGCATATTGCTTTCTCGGGGTGCCATACCCGAACATAGTCTTATTTCATTGAAAATTCCATTTTTATGTTAGTCCCCATTGGTGTTTGATAAACCTTATTTCTTTGGTGCAATTTAGCTCGTATGCAAATGTGGTGTTTGATATGACGCCAGTTTTAGCCAACACTTGTTGTCTAACTCTTGCTTAGCTTCCACAGTGCAACTGTTCGTCTGGTGACCGGTCATAATAGCTTGACATAATCAATCTTGGGACGAGTGAAATTGAACAATTTAGAACTATAAACTTCAGCGCCTAGTGAACCGGAACATTTAGTGATGCTTACGACTGTGGCAATTTGTTCGGTAAGATGCCGGTGCACAAACTGTCACAGTTGGATGATGTTAGCGTACCTAACTATTGAAATATTTTTAAAAAAACAGACCGTAATATGAAACTGCAGAACCGGGGGAAGTGTCACATCACACTGAAATCTTTCTATGTACACGTGCTGTACCAATGACAGTTAATAGGTCATACTTTAACGGACTCAGGATGGTAAAAACAAGTGACATATTGCAACTACTGTGAACGACGATGACTGGAATCATGCAGTTGTTTGCCATCAACGAAGGTTTTGATAATTTCTCGAGCAACTTGACTTAAGTCGCAGGCAATGGAGCTTAGTAAAACTCATCCTCGGTCTTGCTCGTTTACTTTTTCGGAGGCTCTTCATAATTACCCCACAGGAAGGCCTCCTTATGACGTTGTGCTTCCCTGGGCTCCACTGACCAAGTCGCATCTACTTCCATACTATAATCTTCTCAAACTTGGCTGTTTCGCAGTTCTGCCTTTCAGATGGGTATTTTGATGGACTTAGTTGGAACTCCTCGTGGACACCTTGAATTTGGCTAACACCCTCTGTCCTGATAGTGTACAAGCGTGTTTTCAGCTCTAAAGTCGTATGATCCCTGTTTAGCTGCAGGTGCAGTGCGCACTAGGGCTGATCTCTTTACGATTGATACAACCACTGGATTTTTCTCTTGGAAATTTGTGGGTGGTAATGGAGTTCGATTTTACTTCGCAGGTTCATATAATGTGCGAATTTTTGGCTATATTACGTGTGTATGAAATGACTGAAATAAACGTCATGAAAATTGTAAACTGTTCAGTCACATAGGAACGAACCAATGGGGATTTCGGAGGAAAACAGTAACCAGTGAACGACTATGGAAACTACTTCGGGTGATATGTGTGTTCATTGTTCCTATCCGACCACTCACCAGGAGGAACGTGCGTGGTTTGCTTCGTTTCCACAATTTTAGATTCTTCATTTCGGATCACGATGTCCGTTGACGTCCATTGCCAATAAGGGAAGCGAACCAGCCCGGATACACTACTCTCTCCAGAATGGACCGTTTCCGAGATAAATAGTCTTTGGCCTGTCTTTGGAGTGACTTTTATTCGGAGGGAGGCCAACACTGGATTGTTTTTTAGGGGACCGTCCTTGTTGACTTCCCATGAGAATGGGGTACATTGCATTCTGTGTATGGTTGGCACTGGCTGCTAACCTGGATTGCCTCCATAGAAAAGATGCATTACTCAAACGACAAAGTTTACCAGCCTAGTGTGACTAACTGTGATCGATTCTAGCAGCAATAAACCGGTAGCATCACTTGAGAGATATCAAGTTTTCCTGTTGTTCACTTGCGACTTTCACGTATTTTCAAATATGTCATGTCTGCGAAATTTTATGCCGAAAATTCACGCGTTTCCTTATTAAATTTTCATGGCGTATCGAAAAACCATTGGGAATGAATGAATTCCGTACGGAAGAATGCGTGATGTAAAGCAGTTTTTTGCGTAAGGTTTTCTGCCCTCACTTGCTATCTCCATATCTCCAGCACCATCGGACCCTGAAAATAGGTTGTGATCATAAGGGAGATTGTGTCCACGTGTATCCGTGTATCTCTCACGGATAGTCTTTAAGGCTTCTGGATGGATTTTTTATGGATTCTTGTGGACCCTTTATGGACTGTACAACTACTTCACAACTTTTTGATGCTAAGTTAACATCTGACCCACACCATCAGAGTGAGGTCACATCGAGAACGGTCACGTCAGTGCGACACACGTGTGCGTTGGAAACCAACGTGTATTTGGCTAAATTTGCGAAAAATCAAAGGATATTTAAAGCAGACACAGTTTGCCGTTCAATATGTCAGGAAATACTAACAGTACTTGTGAGGTAGATCCTATGACCCACCGACCATGAATCCTGAGAATCGAGCGTATCCACTGTGGCACATTCACGCTACAGCAACACTTAAGAGCGTTTTCACTTCAAAGATACAAACATCCTTTTCGGTGGATTGAACGGGAATGTTTACAGATGCCTGATCACAGCGTCACCCACTGAGTTTTTGACGCACGTTCTTGTTCTGTGGTTACTTCACAGACCTAGCTGTAGGTTCAAAGCAGACAGATATGCTAAAAACCATTGTGTGATTTTTCTCTCCTAGACGATTGTCACTTCAGTGTCGCTTTTAATTTTACCAAAACAAATCTGTGATTCGTCAGTTTTTTGCCGAAAAACTGGTCCAAATTGATCCTTATCCACATTACTGTCTAGTATTCATGGCCAGAAGAATATAGAATTTTTTATTTATCATTTGAAAAACCTGCTGAGTTCTACAGGATCTTTTCAAGTCAAGTGGCGAAGTGTTTTGTAGCACAAGTGACCGCAGTTATTCCTACGAGTGCAAGTGTTTGGAGTGTTCATGCACCTGCAGATCACAACGAATTATGAAGAAATTTTGTACCCACGGTAGAAACACTTCAGAATGAAAGCTCATGAAGTATTTTCCATCCTGGTTGTGTGGTTCTAAAGCTTTCCTTACTGTAACCCAATCTGCGGTGAAAAGACGAATTGCTAGGTTGTCATAGTGTTAAATTTACAACATGCCTCCTCGAACGCTACGTTCTACCCAGATACACTATACAAGCAGGTGTAATTTAACTGACCTATGTGCTCCTGGTGATCGACCAGGTCTACTCAATCAAGGGTTTTGGTCCAATAGTACTGGTGAATCCGACTCGCCCATTTTTCGTTTCTGAAGGTACAGATTTATGGAGGAGTTTATTCGAGCAAGTGTAGCTCACAAGCAAATTACTGTTCTATCGAAGAACCGTATTTCTCACTACGGTGAGGGAAGGGGCTTCAAGTCTGCCGTTCAGAATGCCGTGTAACCAAATCTGACGCCGGGCTGGATGATAGATGGTAATTGTAGACAAAGGGAAAAATACTTAATTCTCCGTCGTATATTGATAAGTTTTCACGTAATGGCCCTTGTTTGTTCGGTTGGCTCTTTCGGACCTCAAAACTGCTTTCGCTTACGGATATTTGCGGTTAAAAGCAGCAGGGAGTCTCCTGGCATCCAGTCAGCCACATCGACCGTTGGTTTTCGCCTGTCTTTCGTGCACGTCGGCCAGTTGCATATAATTCTTATTTGCTCTTAACTGCTCATTTTGAACTGTTTGGGTTAGTTTTGCTAACAGAAAAATACAGCGCTTCCTGACCATACTTGACCGCCGTTTCTAAAATTTTGACAAGAAGTGCCTGGGATTTCTGATAATTGACGATTCTCGCAGTTAACTGGTCGGCGCTGCCTCAAAGGTACTAAGCACATTAAACGTGCGGGTGGGGTTCGAACCTGCAGCTTTTCCACAAACATTATATTTCGGTTGTAGTTTGGTACGCAACAATGTGGTTGATGGGCTATTGAGTAGTGTGAACTGTCATAATTGTTCTGACTTCTGTTTAATTAGGTGCTGTGTACTACAGACATCCACTTAATCCGTCAAAAGGTAGGGCTGAAGTTAAAATGGCTAACAAACGAACGACCAACTGTTTGGTCTTTCCATGCAGCAGGTGGAAGCGGATGGTTCCACCTAAACATATGACTAAATTTGGCACCGCTGTCAAGATCACCGCGTTTGAGGTACGTAGGATTTCACTACCAGCCATCTATGTACTACAGCATTGGTATATTGTGCAGAATGAACTTTCGAACTGTTTCCAGCTGTTTCCAATAAATTTGCTATGTGCTATCCACAGGATTGACGCACTTCAAGAACACAAGCTTTACCGATCATCATTGGGAATCTGGATAACACTAGAAAGAAGCAGTGTTCGAACGACATTTTGATACATTTCACCTGCCTAATTCCGGGAGTCCAAACAAGAACCTCCGTCACTCTGTAGGCGTCAGCTATTCGAAAAAAACTGCTACTTACAAACAGTTGAAAGAACAAGCGCTTTATCCTTCGGTATTTCCTCCGCAAAAAAATCATCATTATAATGTGTTTTCATTGATAGTAGGACTCCCTGATGGCTACGAATAGATGTGGAGGTCGTGTGTGCATTGTTTTGCTTCGACAGACTCCCTATCATCTAGTGACTTTGTATGTTGTTACACATATTTCTCTGCATTCTATCCTCTGGTTACTAATTCGGATTTCTGCAAACCAGCCACAGCCATTTTGTTATTGTGTTGGCATTTCGCAGTGATGGATAACTTCATTAACAGTGTCCAATCAAGTAAACGCGTATGCGGGTGACAAAAAGGTTAGGTGGATGCATAATTAGGTACGCTCACCAAGTCCTGCCTGCAAGATGTCATATCAATATTTTCTCATCATAGCACTGGCCGGTGGAAAATAGTTGCAAAGCAGGAACACACAAAACGGATGTAGAAAAGTGGCTTGAATTCGGATCTTCACGTTCTCAATTTTGGTGATGTGACAAGCTAAGGACCACGGACCACTGAATTTTCACACGAGGAAGTACGGGCATGTAGATGTTTTATGTCATTCCTAGCTTGATTACACCACCTTGCTGCTGCCTCATTTCAATGCAGAGGATGAAGTGAATCACTGAATTTAGGTTGACAAAACTGTTAGCAAGAAGCAAGTATATATAGACTTGGAAGGCGGCATTCAAGTGTGACCAAAAGTACGTATCAACCTGTGTCTGAGGAGGCGGAAGTCTCTCTTGAGTTGAAAAGTGGTGTTGAAAAGAACTTCCTCTCAGGAGCCACATACACCATGTGCTGAGATTCCCGATACGGAAATTTGAGTCACGCGTAAGTGTGGCGATCCCGAATATCACAACGAAGAATTGGGTTCGAAATTCTACGGTACTGTTTACTCAAATATCAGCAAAGCTATACAACAAGCCTCAGTTGTCCACGCTGGTGACGCCAACAAGTGCGCAAGTCTGTCAATGACCGCAACAGCGCAATGTCAAGGTCCGCAAACCAAACAAAGCGAGCGGAATGTTGGCTTTGTAGTGCGGGTTGCCGTTGTCCCTTGCGAGTAGTCCTGTTTTTCTGATTGGCGGTGCGGCAACACGAAAGTCGTGGTAGGCCCAGCAAACGTGGCACGAACACGCATGGGTAAGTAGGTCAGCTGTGCACATTCACACACACACACACACACACACACGGTAATGTACCACTTTCGGACTGGACGGCCTTTGCGGCGAGGTGAATGGCGAGTACAGATGAGCAAAACGAGTGAAGATCAAAATTACCTGCATGGAGTAAGCAAATAAAGGAATTATCATGAGGTCAGGTTGGATTCAATGCGATGAAATTTCCCGAAGTGCATACTCGATGGATTCCCTCGAGGTTAATAATATATTGATATTCTTCAGCTTAATGTATGGCCCATAGATGGTCCTGAGAATCCGTTGTCAGGATGTTGAATGGAATCACTTTTATTTTGATGTATGCTTCGCACCTGCAAAGTGTAAAGTGCTGCTACAAGACTGGGTGGGATCAGACCCACACCTCATGATTGCACACAAGCCATTCGACCTAAGCAGTTGTATGAGTTCCGGGAGACTGGCCGGAGAAGAAAGTGCTTCTCTAATCGGGAAGGTCAGGGCAGGTTTCACCAACCTCCGACACTTATGGCCCCGACGTGACGACAGTTCGTCTGTCAAGAGCAGAGTTTGCATGACAGGAATGCGATCCATACTGCTTTATGGATCAGAGACGTGGCCTCTACGTGCAGAAGACATGCGAAAGATATCAGTATTGAATATCGATGTCTCCGAAGCATTGGTCGGGTCTGGTGGGAACATCGAAGGTACGCCAGATGGTCCTAGGAAAAAGGAACTCTCCCGCGGTAGATGAATTACTCGCGCTTTATAGGTTACGCTGTTTAGGACATGAACTCCGAATGCCAGAAGACCTTCTCCTCGCAGAGCTATTTTCGCGCAGCTCTGTGCTGAGTGGAAGCGACCGAGAGATGGATAGTGTATGACCTGGCAACGAAGTGTGAAAACACTAACTAGTAAACTTAGTCGGGTTAAGAGCTGCTGCCTTTCTGGATGGGTACCCTGGGACTCAACTCACCAATGGTTAGTGACGCTAACAGAAATCTCCCATTCAGTGACATTTGTTCATCAAAGCTATCGCCTTTGGTGCTTAGCTGCCCAGTTCCCGAACTAACTGAATATGCCATCGCCTCCAATGCTTGGCTGTAGCTCCCATGCTGTGCCACTTTCCGGCGGTCGAAAGTGTAGCAGTGGGAACCAACGTATCCATCATACGTGATTTAAAGCTGATAAATTGATTGGATTGATTGCTTTGCTGTAAGTAATACGGGACGACTGCTCGAAATCCGCAGACAGCGCACTAGCAGTTCGCCTTATTAGGGTTTCTTCAGATAGATGTCCTCCCCAGAATTAAAGAAAAACAGCTCCTTATTTGAACTGCACTTTGTCTGAGTGTTCATTTTGGACCTCGTACGCATATCTGCTGGTTCTGAGCAGACGCCATACTATTTATATCAAAACCAAGGATGTCTTCGCAATGAGCAACTGAAACATGCTATGTGCTGCACAAGGTGCAAGAGAGGAAATATGCTATTGCGCACGGTGGACTGCACCGAGTATCCAGTTCCAGCGGCTCTAACGTGCGTGTGAGCTCCTGAGTAAACTCTCAACCTAATTGCTGTTCAAGTACAAGATGATCGTCTGATTACCTCGCACTGCTCATACTACTCACATACCACATTACTTGTATGAAAACAAAGAGCTTTTAATATGTTTGCGAATATTGCTTCAGCGTGAATAGTCCAACTCAAGATAGGGACGTACTTACTACCACAAGTTTGAAGCGCTAGGAGATACATATGTACAGCTTATGGGAGGCTCTGCGACGAGCTGCAAACGAAAAACGTGAATAAGGATTAATTCGTAGTTTTATTCAGGAGAAACAGGACGATAGGTTAGATAAAGATGTCTCACTGTAGGACTGTCAAGAAATCGTGGAGCATAAACCGCAGTCGCCGCGTGATTGGCTTGGACGTCTCGTCTAACTTATCATGTCACTTTTCGTGTTGCCGCAAGGCAACAAAATTTTGTGCCTTGTTGGATGATTTACTTCTTTATTTATTTGGTTATCTACATTTGGGAACCAGTGTCTTTAACCGTCCACCTTACCCCCGAACTAGCATGAGATGCAATATTTTCTCTTTTAAATGAAAAATGTTACAGAAGCTCACTCAAAGCTGATTTTGGCTGATTATTCACGATAACTTATCACGTAGTTTCGCAAAATCCAAGCAAGTTAATTAATGTACGGGCGTATGAATGTGAAAATAACCAGGTATTCATTTTTACTACTTCCCCCTGTGAATGCTGCCTATCGACTTGTCACTCAGAACATAAAACAGGGGAAATCTCAGTCTGTATTCCATAACCCAACAGTCAGCAACGAATTCAAACACTAAGTTGACTGTGTGGGACAAATTGTCAGAAGAAAGCTCATAAAATAAAAACTTGATTGCGCGCACAAGAATAACACTAAGTAGATTACAAATAAGTCCTCTGAATTTGCTGCGTACATTGTTACTCTGACTGTCTCTTTTTCAAATGTAGTCCTTACAACTTATCCGCTTGCTTGGTTTCTTGAACTCGCCAAACAGTGGACGTAGCACTGCGTGTCATCAAACCGGTGGTAGGGGCTACCCCGAGAAGAAGGCACTCTGTTCTTACTAGAAAAGCCGCAGAAAAAGTTAACCTCAGCTGCGCAAGGAACAGCCTTCATCTGTATACTATTTTGTCAGATCGGATGATAAAACCATCGTGTACCTATGAGTCATTGAAACTGAGGTACACAACTGATGCCCGGCAAACCGTCCTTCGCCTACAACTGTTTCCAAGTTGTCCACCCCTCTATCGTTTCTTTCCAACTGAAATATTATTGGCGAACTCCAGTTCCCCCAACTAATGAAGCCCGTGCCTTTGTTGCTTGTGCTCATTAGTACTATACGCTTGCTCCTCATTCGACGCTGTGACACAATTCTGTTGTCACCTGTGTAGACAAGTCTGTATTTTCTATGAAACAACGATGCAGATCAGTGTGAATGTGTTTGTGGCAGTGCAGCGAGACATCGAGAGTGATGAAACAGTCTGTATTGGTTGTACTCTCAACCGACCGGCTTTTTTCGTAAGTGTAAAGTGACCTTCCCATTAGGATAGCAAAAGGCTTCGAAACTTCCATACCGTTGACTTGCTGAGTGTAGGGGTAGCTTGTTTTAAAAGACTGTGGTTGTGTATTTTGATTACCGTCACGTTTAATTTCATTTGACCTAATGCTAACCTTTTGTTCGCATTTGCATTGATGAATGCATTTACCATTCAACGCGGTCTACGCAATCAGTAGTAATCAGTAGGTAGACAAGCATTACATGTAGGTTGTCCACAGTCTCGACCTCGGCTGCACATCACTCTGACTTCTAGCAGGTCATATTTTCCACATTTGTTCCACTTATGCCTAACACTCCGTCTATTTCCTCAGTTATGGACTGTGCATCTAGCACACTCAAGGGTCACGTGACAAAGTTGACCAACCTGTTGCATGGTCTACGGTTGAAGCCAACCCAGTTACGTTTTTATCGATCCTCTAGCTCACATGCGCGCACAAAATCGGCACGCAGCCACTGCTGTCTGGCTGCATGTTGGGTGAACCAATTAGACTTTGCTCAGACTGGTCATTACGTAGATGAGTTTAGAACGGTGCACTAGCGGCGTCTGTTGCGTTCAGTGCTGGTTACCTAACGTAGGCACGTGCTTCTATGCGGTTGTCGTAGTTAACTGCGTGATGGCATGACAACTCACAGATATCTGATAAGCTCAACTCGACTTCTGCTCTGCTGTCAAATTGCTGTTACTATCTAGCGGTCATTCGTCGTGCTGGTTCCAGTTTTCTGCGTTATGATTCCGTTGAATCAGTCCTTACAGCTGAACTGTGGTCTTAAGTATCATCTGCTATTTCTGTAGTACAGCTTCGTATAATCGCACGCTAAATAATACACGAAGGTCAATTAATTTGTGAATTTCGCACGTCTGTGGTCATTTAGTTTCTCCACCGTTCCACTGAAATGAACTATTTAGCAGGTGATTTTCAAGGACCACCAGGCAAACAACTGATTCCGTACCCCACAAGATAACCCATGATTATCCAACGTCTCGAAAAATGGGTTACCTCGAATGGCCACACGCCTTCCAGTGTTGGTGCGTTACCGTGTACATCCCAGATCTACTTTGAACACTATCCCGTTCGTTGGTTGGAATGCAGCAAAAGATGGTCCATACAATCTGGTGTTCAATTATAATATATAGCTCATGTGAGTTCGGTGGCCAAGCCTACCTGATGAGCCACAAGAAGGAACAGACTGATAGAGAGCTGTCCGAAATCCTCATCAACCATATGAATAGTGTCCCACAAAGGCAAATACATCCTGAATACTGCTCGAAGTGAAACATGGGATGGGCTTGGTGCAGCACATTCAGTTGAAGAATAGCATAAACAGGGGATTTAGATGAATTTTACTTAAATCTGTTGTTACCATCAACTTAATCGCAAACGAGTCTTTATCGCTAAAACTTATTTTATCAACCCAGTCGGAAATTATGTGATTCAACTCATGAGAGGATAAAGATAATCCAGCGTAATGCCGCCATTCTAGTTCAGTCGTCTGTTGTTCGGTTGCAATCGTCATTTCAGCCTGTGCTAATACACCCAGGTCTTTAACATCTGTATCTCAAAACGAATGAAACTCAATGATCGCGACTAATCTGATGTTTTCAAGTGGAGCAAACATCCTTTTCTCACAAGCAACCACTCATGAAATTACCGGACATTCCCCAGGGGTTATTTCATCCTACGCACGGGTTTTCTCACCGTCTAATTGTCAACCCACTGAAGTGTCGAAGCAGTGATTCCATAAGGCAACGTTTGTTTGTCGAAAAATACCCAAAACGTTTGTTTATGTATCAGTTTATGCACAACCGCCCTCGATCTACCAGGCTCCAGATGACTCAGGTTTGGGAAAGTTGTTTTCAGTCTGTATCCGCTCCCTGCCAATCGTTAGTTTCGAAGACAGCTTTCCCCTCAAGCGGATTATCCGGCTTACATTGTTTCTCAATATTCAGTGAAGACGTTATTCAGATGTTGTTCAGCTCCTGCAGTGGCGAGATGAGTGGAGCTAACTCATTGATATCCACAACCAGCAATGGGGTTGTGAATGTCGAAGGGGTTTGTCAATTAGGTTGGGCCAACTCACAACGCGTTGGTATCTATCCGGCCAGTGGCGACATATTTGCGATCGAATTGCTAATCTCGCAGAACAAGCCCTGAATGTCTCGAGCTCCTCGATATTCGTCGCAATTGACAATATTCCCTAATGGATATAGGATATGAAAATATGCACTGAACGATTTCATACACCACAAAATGGTACATTTCGCACTCTTCCGTATATGGTCTTCGCCTAAGTGGTTCGTCCAGGCATTATCCTTGGGCGTTCTGGATAAAATTCAGTGACTATATTTTGTCTAAGGTGATGTGACGGAGGTTCAACCGAAGATAATACGGTCTGGTACATCAGTTCTGATTTTCCTTTCCAATTCCCCAACCCGAAGCCCATTTATATTGAGCAGCAGCAAATTATCTCAATTTTAACGTGTATCTTGAAATAGCTGCAACTGACCCATTCTTCATCAGTTCATCATCGGTAAGAGCTGTGTTGGAACGTGCACACTGCGTTTAGATTCGATCTGTCTGTCCAACATTTGGTCATCGGTGCCTTCGCCGTATAGCAGTAGCCAGCTGTCCGCAGTGTGTTCGCATTGAAGTGATAACTGGTAGTGAATCATAATCACTATAGCACTGGGTAAAAATCATTAGGTTAAGGTGCTCTGAGCATGCCTGCCAAAGAAACCACAGTTTTCAACTGCCAAAAGGCCCACCGACGGGCCATGACTCGACAAGGCGAAATGAAGGTGACTGCCGTCAAACTGAATGTTGTGGGGTCTTCAGACCTTCCTGATTAGGGTCCATGTGGTTCTCTCTGCACAAGGCTAGAAAGCCTACAGGACACGACACCTAAACTATCTGGATGGCAAGCATTCTGTCATTTCCTAGTCATGTTGCCTAGTTATAGTCTGTCTGTCGTCGAGTAGGGTCCGCAAAGTACTTTGGGTAATCCGACTGATGTCGTCTTAATTCTGTATGATACCCATTCATCTCGTTGGCATTCCAAAACGTAATCACCTTGTAACTGATCGTAATCCATAGGGGATTAAGCCTCTTGTAATAGTTTTCTAGCCTTCTTCTTTCCTTCCACTTTGTGTTGTAATATCTTTTCTCGTTGTTGATGACCGTTAAGCACCCGAATTTATTGCTGTTGTTTATGCTGTACTTGTTGACCATTTGGTGCTCGATAAAGTTCCAAACCCTGACTAATTCCTACATAGTAAAACCTTTACGATGTCCCTGTCCAGAGCAATTGCATCTGGTCGGTCCTACCAAATTTCTGTCGTTCAAATTCTTACCACCCATCTGTTCGACCGCTAGGTGGAAGTTGTTTCCACCAAAACTACGTCACTGCCTATGGTATATTTAACTAAGGGATAAAGAACAGCGTCATATCCTACACGTTTTAACTTCACCGGCGAGAGCTGTGATACAGCACTTTATACTCAAACCATTTGTTCCTTGTCAGCTTTCATATTCGACCGGCCTCTTCAGTGACCGGTCCACATCGGGTTGACTGTATTTCAATTAAAAATAAATGAAAATTTCCGGTAATTTACAAGTGGCTACGGTTAAACTGTGAAACCCTCGGAAAAACACTTTTCCAATACATCATGAACGAGCAAGAACTTTCGATTCACACAAGACCCACGGTGAACTCGCACCATGTTGACCGTCGTTGTAAAATGATTTCTGTTCCAGATACAAGAACAACACAGTGGTATCTTTTCTTCAAGTGTGAAAAGGTGTTTAACTGGTTTGGAAATATCCAGTATCACTCAGTTTGTCCTTCTTGCCAAGCGTATTATATGGCTAACCTAACAGCTGATGTTACAACGGGTCCCTCTTCAAATTCTCCCATCTCCATCAAATTTGGCTTATGACAGCACTCCCATATTGTTTTCTCTAAGCTTGAACTTTCCTCCCTGTCGCACTGGGTACTTTTCACGAACTTGGCCAAAGTTTCAGGCCACTGGCTCCAGCCAGGTACCTCAAGTAAACCCTAACACCAACTCTTTCGCGGCTTCAACTTTTTCTGTCAGCGACTTCGGATGAGATCCTTTTGTCTTCTGCCACCTGACTGACTGGAGGTTACCAGAGGCTGTCGTTGGTTTTTCTACCTTTCGGTTCTTCATTTCTTCTCCTGTTCCTATCTGCTTTTCACATTTCTTTTGTTAAACCCAGATATCCTTATAGTTTGTAGCTTCCGCACCCTCACAAGAAGTTGCGATGTTGGAACAGGAACTGGCCTTTAGTTAGACAGTCTTGAAATATGCTCCCCTTCCGTTTACACTTCTATTGGTTTCACTGGCAGGCACCGACAGCACTAAAGTTAAGTAGCCTGACTAGACGTAATAATTGACGTCTGTCGCTGTTGCTTATGCGGCTTTCATCTCCAATCGTAGATTCCACCAATTCTGTCTTCTAGTCCGCAAGCTGCTAAATAGCTGATGGTTAGGCTTTTGACGTCCTTTATTGTCAGCATCATCCACCAGACTGGCTTGTAGGAGACCTACAAAGTGAACCGATGTGGTTGATATCTATGGCTTATGTTTTTGGGTTGGTGCCCCAAATCAGTAGTTTCAGCAATGTGTTGGTTGTCTAAAATGCAACCACTGGTCCTCGTGGACTGAAGTTATATCTGACTTAAAGTTATAAACCAGCTCGTGTTGAAAGTTTTCCACAATCTGATGAGTGAAAGTCGGCCTGGTCGAAGTATGCGCAGGTATTCCCGTATGACTGATAATCTTTTACGTAACCCCTGAAAAGGCAGCTGATTGCCACTTGGTTGATTTGTGTCCAGCATTGACCTGTGGTTAGCGGACTCCAGTTTTCTAGGTGTTGCTTTCTGTGTCAAAAGTTCTGGCTGGTTGGAAACGAGTCTTGTTTAGCGCACATAGTATATGGCTGTTTATCGCTGTCAGTTAAATGAGCCAGGGACATACAGTCCCCGCAAAGTGAGCTTATTCTGGACCGAGTCTGCCACCGTGTGCGTTGAAATCCCCATCAAGCACAGTAATATCTGAACACTGAGCTTTGCACCCGTCATTGATGCTCCCGGGCTGCAGTCCATCGAGGCAGCCCAGGCGACAAGTAGGCTGCTGTTGATGTCTTTTTGATGACTCACTCTGCGAAGCCCTGCTAACTTGGCTGCGCGAATTCTGTTGACAACTGGCATCAAGTCGGTGGGGGTCTTCTCAGCACGATACCTGAGTGTAATACCCAAACAAACAGTTCCCGAGCATTGTATGTGACATACGGTTCTTGATGAAGACAGTTTTAGCATAAACATTAGACTGTAATTTAAGGGTATGTTACTCCTAGACGACAACCTTTTACATTAAGTCCTTGCGAAGTTTAAGGAAGGGTGGCTTGAATATTCGAACTTCGAAGGAGACCAATTGAAATGGAATTCTTGATCGAAGAAGGACCTTTTGCTTCGTTAACGGTTGGCTGGTACTGATCTTTGATTAATCAGTAATGTTTAAATNTGATCTTTGATTAATCAGTAGTGTTTAAATGAGGCTGGCTGTGTTCAAGTTGAGGACAGAATTATTCGAGCTACTCAAACGTGTAGAGGTCTTGTAGCTTCCTCTAGAGTGTGGTACCATAGTTTATGGTGGTACTAACCGGTTACCCAGACCGAAGTTGCAAGTTTTCTTAGCGGGTCTAATTTGGAGTTTATGGTTTGAGACCCCAACACTTAAGACAGGAGCTCGTTTTTCAAGGGGGCATGTCTACTCTGAAGTAGTCAAAATTTGGTCCAAATCCAGCCGAGTGAAAGATATGAAAATAGTACTTGAACTTTTTAAGCTGAATTCCGAAAACAGTTGACATTATAGCAAATTAATTTTATCCGATTCGTGCAAGAATGGCACCATTTCATTGGTCAATAACTTGGGTTACAAATTAGGTTTCGGCCCACTTTGCATACACTAGTGATTTGATGTCTTTCTACGAGGACAGTCTTCGTATCTTCTCCCCCCGCACCGTAGTTCTATATCCTGCCTCTGTTCTTTTCCACTCTGTTGACTCGGATTTTCGCTTTATCTTCTGGCTATTCTCGGGTGTCACTTGACACATTGTCTTCATTGCACCGCCGGTTTGCGATGGCTCATGTGTCACTGACTCTACGCCTAGGGCAGTATTTCGAGGCAAAACAATCGTCTTTTCGCTTCCAGTCGTCAATCAATCCCACAGTTTTGGTGGAACGACGATGCTGCTTGTGTTTAGTGTGTTCGCGATAGTTGCAGGCAAGTTACCGTGGCGACACCATCCAAATGGTCAAGTTCCGTGAGAAGAATAGGCAAATTATTGGCGTTTCAGGTGTTGATGATTGCGGGATTTTATAACACACATACTTACATGTCTCTCGCTTGAACAATCGTCCTTCTGTCCCGGCGCAATCATCCTGGTGTCCAGCAGATTTCAAGTGTCTGTGGCGCTACCTGACTGGGAAGTCCTGACTGGCGGGCCAGTCGGTCGACACAACTAGGATATATTACTGGGTCGGGTGTCGGGCGTTCCGCTCACATTACTCAAGCGCGAACATGTTCACCTGTGCAGACGTAAAAATTCGGATGAGTCCAGCGTGCGCTGGTGGAGTAGTGGTAACACGCTCGCCTCGCATGTCGGATGTGTGGAGTTCAAACTCCGGCACGGCCATTGGATATGCACTGCTGATAGGCTCTAATAAGAGCGAAACTGGGGCCCATTGCTTCCCCCCTTTGGTGTGGACTCACCAGAATGATTGCGCCAGTACAGGGGGGCGATTTTTCAGACAAGAGTCATGTGAGTATGTATTATAAAATTAATTGTGTACCAGGACTGTCTTTCTATAAAATATAACAAGACCAAAACATAGTGGACGCAAACACGCATTTATACAAATTAATATATTTACAAATATATGTATATATATATCTATATATATTATATACAAATTACTATATTAAACACAACCTGCCTCGACTTTCAGTTGGAACGATATTCACCATATTCGTATGACTGGCAAATACTCATAAATGATGAAGCAGCCACTTCTCTCTCTGAAAGTTTTCATCGGCTCCGTAAGGGTCGTCACTGTGTGTGTGAGGAACAGCGCGATGCACATCTGGAAAACATGTTTGTATCCTCCGGGAAGTGGGTATCTTGGTCACGGTAGTTTTTAATTCAGATTGGTCTGATGCAAACTTTTGCTTACAATTGGCTGAATGGAAACATATTGCCAATCTGCGTGTTTTATTTAGCAAGTAGTAAGGAGTAGAGAAAAGACTTCGCACCCTGGTAGTGTCCCATACGATCTTCTATCTGTGCACAGGTTTTTCTAGGTTTTCGAAGTCACGCTTCTACTCCGGTAGTCAGTGAGGTAGTTTTATTTTCAAGAGTTGTCTTCACGTTTGTTCACCAAGTGAGTAAGCCGTATCATTTTCTGTTTGTTTGGGCTGAAGACAGACCCAACGCAAACAACAGATTCAGACGCTAATGAAACTTTTCAATAGAGCTGGAAATTCTCTATTGTAAAAATGCATTATCGTAAACACAGAACGAGAATTCATATAAATGTAATGGTTTTTTCACCTCATGTCAGAATTGACTGGAAACACCACCAGAGGTGCTGTCTATTCCAAAAACAGATTATTTGACTTTCCTTCTACAGGTTTTGCACTCCGTTTTTCAGGATGTCATGAAGTTCCGTAAGAAATGGAAAATGTTGAATCATAATTAGGCCACCTCCACCTCTTAATCTGTTCCGAACTGAACGGGACATCGATTAAAGATTAAGATTTTTCAACCAAAACTGAGCTACTTAGTTAGCGACTAGGAATCCATATCTCACCTACTAAAACAGACAACTGAAATAGGTGGGACTTTCACAAAAGCTAATGTTGCGAACGCTTCTAAGTTCAAGAGAATAGACCATTTGCGGAGCAGACCGATATGGTTACAGCACTTCTACCTTCCGGCGGAGTGGAGGGTTAAACATCCGAAATATGTTGGTTTTGAAAATTGTCAATCGTCAGTTTTTGGCGATATACATACATACATACATACATACATTCACTTGCAAATTCAATAGATGAGCCTCAAGAGGGACGAAACCAGTTGTGGGTTGTTGAATGCTTTTAAGCAATTTTGTGAGCAGTATGTTCCATCAATCGACATCTCAGTATTGTTTCATTCGATTTGCAAATATTTTCTGTTTGACGGTAATGTACAGTATGCAGAACTCAGTTGGCCATGAATTCTTCGAAGAAGGATTTTTCGCCTTCCATGTAACTTTTCGAATCAACTGTGTCCACCTGTATATTCTTAGCATTCCAAAATCTCATTCAAGCAACCATCAATCTGTCACGGCAATTTTCCAGGAACCCGGTTTTGGTTTTTTGGCCAACCGAAACATATGATTGACAGACCGTCCTCTCTGATTTTGGGTGGAAATGTTTTGTCGCATGCGCTAGCCTTTTGTGGGCGCTTGAGACTTCAGCTGTTGCTATTTCTGATGCGACTGTTTTGCACGATATTTATTATCATCAGAATTTTTCGATTCTTCAGTCCTGAGCCACTGTGACTCACAGCTTTAATTTTTTGGTAGGGGATAAACGACTTAGTGAAACATTCAGTGAAGTCACCCATCTGGCGTAACAAAGGATGATTAAATTGGGAGTTGAATTCAACTACACATATAAGCTTATTTTACATTGACGCAGTCATTCTAAACTAAAGTTGTTTTGTTTATGTCTAATTTGATGACGGACAAGTGGAAAACCCTGTCAGCATGTAGGAATCATGTTCAAAAATCTGAGTCCCGAAAATTGTTTCCTCAAGTCTTCTTTAGATCAGAAACAGAGGAGGTTGTGTCATTGTATAAAGAAACAGGTAGTACCCAAACTGTTTTTTCTTCGTGGTTTCCTGTAGACAAAAACAAAATACTTTGACTGGTGTTGGACGCTGTAACCTCACTGGCCACTTTTTCGGGGCTGGTTACCATGGCAAGTTTTATTTCGATGGACTTTAGGTTTATCTTGCTTTTATGGATGAAGGTGGTTAGTTTTTATGCTTTTTTGATCTGAGGTATTGGATAAGTCCCCACACCGTCCCAGCGTACTATTCCTCAAACAACCATAGTATTGGATATTTCAAAGTCTCTTTCCAGTTTTATCCATCTAAGATGTGAAACTCTCTGTTGACCAAAAATCGAGACAGGGCACTTGCTTATAAATCGTTGTGTCATACTTTCTTATCTATACACATATGTTGCTTCACACGGGACACGCTTTTGTTCAGGATTTGATCACGAATCAGCTGATAACGGTTGGGCGGCATACCGTTTCCTATGTTGCTTTCTCAGATTGATTCTCATCACAAGTGAGTACTAGCTGGTCTCAGCAGCCAAGCATTCCTTGCGCTATGTCCAGGCTTGGCGTTTCAAAAATGTCGTATTCGAGAAGTAGGCGTGTTCTGGTCTATACTCCTTAAATGCTTGCCGCCAACCTCAAAGTTCAGCGATTCGAAAGACCTGTAACACCTTTGGCTGTTTCGATTATGGTACTTTAGGTTGACTATTCGAGTCCTGACAGTGTCACAAATGCATCCACATTAGAGGGACAGAGAAGCAAAACCAACGGACTAAATTCTCCTGTTGAAACAGGGTGGATTCACCATGGGTCCTTTCATGACTAAAAACAACCCTTCGCAAAGATTATTTTCTGGTAAAGTTTGCTATCTCAACCCTCAAGATCAGCTTTGGAACTTATGAATTCTCAACTAACATCCTGTTGGTCGGAAACATACAAATGAGGATGTTTCGGATCAACGCCTAACTCTGTTAGAATAAATCAACCATACATATTATATCTGTTTACGTCGTTATTCGAATTTGAGTTGTTCACTACTATTGTCACCGTCATCAAGTATATCTTTTTACAGACCGAAATTGGTCGTTTCTCCAAGTTTCTTCAACCTGTTTAGGGAGCTGAGCATACAAGCTAGAAGGGCACACATGAAGGAATTCCCCATGTGACCCGGGGCTTACTATTCTTTGTAAAGTTTTAAGACTTAGCCACGTGTGCATCAGAATATAAGCATGCGAATCCCTTTATAGCACATGATTGCTTTTATACTCAATAAAGTAGCTTGTAAGCTATCTTCCTTCAAAAAGTTAAATACTCTCAAGAATTCCTGGCCACAGCTTTGCTTGCTTTGCTTACTGGCGCTTCCGTTTATTTATCACAATCACATGAACTGTGAAATCGTTACACGTTTCAACGCTCATGCAGCGGACAGTATTTCGAATGACAGCGGGGCCTGTTGCCTTTCACGTACTACACTAAGGTTATTTGATGAGGTTTTAAGAAATGCTTATTACGTTTTGTCAGGGGAAAACTTCGAGAAAAACCTACGACACTTTTCCTCCCCGCCTCAGGAATTCTAAATCGTTTCCCCCAAATATTTATTTTTACCGGTAAGGCAGTCAAACCGGTAAATTTTCGCAGCACTACTAACCATTTAGGGCAAGCGCGGAATACTTGATCTTTGCACATACCTTGACAACTATAGATTTGACAGGGGTTGGTTTGGAAAGGTTTAGAGTAGTGGGGCATTTTGCAACTGGACAGGATCATGAGCATCGTAACAAAGGCACAGTGGCGTGCATTCTGGTTTTCGGACCCGAATGTTCTGAGATTGGTGGATTACCGTGTTCACACTATGCCTGCATCTCCGCTGCTCTTGAAACATTAGGGATCGATAAAGGATAGGCTACCAAAATGGTTTGCTATGCGATCTGTTTCCTTGGGTAATGTGCACAATGTTTCTACTGCCATTTGCTATTCGCCACTATTCGAAGACTCATTGTTTGGCTTGCTGAAGTAAGATTTAGGAAAAGATAATCGTTCGGCTGTAGCATCCCTTCGGTGCCTAGCTGCCATGCCACCCAAAGGAAGCACGAGGGCTGGGATACTGCCAAGTTGCCCAAGCCTAGACAGTGGACGTCGAGAGAGAGGTCTGATTCGAACCACGGACCTTCCGGTCAATAAATTCGTGTTCTAACCACTGAGCCATCTCAACCCGACTTGGCGAAAGTACAAGGACTCTTTGTGTGCATTGGTAGCACACTGCATCAAGCAACACCATCAGTATTTGCATACTTCGTTCTTTGTTTACTACTGTTGAGTAACCCTTAAACAGTTATTCCCCTGAATCTCACGAGGAATTATTTACCGTTTCAAAATTGATGGGCATTTATTGTGACGGGCTACCCAGAGATCCTCTACAGCTATACATCCTTGAGTTTGTCTTGACAATGACTAATTGGTCGGCAATGTTAATCGAAGACAAGGGCCGTTATCTTTTAGTCTTGACACAATGTAGGTAGTTTGGTCGGGTTCGAGTTAGGGGAGGCAGCCGGTTGCTAAATGCTACCGTCATTAGAATAAAGCTTCCGAAGTGGTGTACCTGATGCCAGGTTTTAGAGGTCAGTCACGGAAACTGAAAAGTGGCTAGGATAACGAAACTTATGCGTCCTGTCTGCTTGAGGCACAGGAAGAGTGAGCATTGACAGGAACGCGTTGAGTGGTTTGTTTTCTGACAGAAAATGACTCTAAATAGAGGCAGTACGTAACAGAACATTCCTGGCAGATAGCACGCAGTTAGATCACAGTGGTACTCACAGCACCTTAATAAATAGCCCAGGCTGTTTGTCTTTCATAAAACTTGCAATGTTCCTGATGCGTACAGCTTGTTCGGGGAGCATACGGACAGGTTAAAGTATGCGCTCCAGTCAATCAAATTTCATGCAGAGGGCCTGACAAATGAAGTGCTACATGGATCCAGTGTACATTGAGGACTTGCGTCAAACTGTATTGCGGGTAATGTTTGCGCACTGTTCCTTCAGTTAATGTATTCAACTCGCCAATACTTACTCGAACGATCTGCGCGAAAACCGCAATCATGGAAGGTCACCCTGGAAAGCAAGAATTCCAGCTATTCCGTCGGATAATGAAGTGAAGTCTATTTGAAACCGTATGGGAATGCAGAATGCGTTTCCTGACTCACGGCACCCCCCACGCTATCCTCCAAGCTCCTGCTTACTATCGAGTCAGATATCTAGTACCGATGAAAGCAAAATAACAAGGGAACATCGTTTGAGGGTGTCATGGCTGTTCAAGTACGAATGATAGGAAACGAACTTTACCAAATCCGGCTGAGCCGCATGGTGTCTACGGAAGCCTTTTGTACAGTTACATCACTGCCAATAATATAAGCCTTACCGTCCAACCGAAAAAATGAAAATCGCTTCATATGAGTGGGACAAATGACCCTCTTATCCGACTAATATTGCGGTACTTCCTCTACCTATCCATCTCGATTACGATCTCGTGGATCTTCTCGGCACTCGCAATTGTCAGGCTATTCGTACTTCAACGTTACGCCACCTTTTTACTACAGCCGGATTTGCCTGGCTTTTTGTGTACAAAGATGAGATCACTGTGTATAAAGATAGTCCCGTTGAAGTTGATAAGTAGTATTTGAAGCACGGTATCTATCTTTTTCGAAACGACGTTCCAGCGTTCCGTACCAAAATCCCTCGTATTAGAAAGCGCCAACGGGAATGAAAGAAAATGTTGCTCTCAAATTCGTTCTAATTGCTATGCCTGTTTCTGACAATTTATCCACGGGAATTTAGCTCCGTCCTACGTTTACACGTTTGTCTGAATCCAATCCAGATAAAGAAAGCTAAAACAGCTACTCTGCATTTTTCTCACTTCAGTCGACTGCTGTTATGAGCACTAGAAACTATGACTTTTTTGTGGGAGGGGTTGGGCTATCGCCACGAGTTGATTCATTGTTCGATCCAAAATTTGAGATGTTGCACGTATTGCGCAACTGTTCGTTGCAAAACACAACAAGGGGCACAGTTTGTCGCAAGTGTTTTGTGTTCTTTTACGTCCTAACTTGACGTCCGTGGAATGTTTTTTTCTCTTTGTTTGTCAATATTTTAACAAACCGAAAGCGTTCGGCAAGCAAACGAAAATTCTCACTTGTTCCCATTTGTGTATGCATGATATAAGTTGTGTCGGTTCATAAAATGTTCTCAACAAATGTCTGCTGCTTCCATTTAAAAACTGTTCACCAAGTGAGTGTCCTACCTATTTGCTAATGGGCTTCCCACGTCGCGGAATAATGCTCTGCTTGATGCAGGTCTGTGCATTAATACGGCGAAAAGTGCCTATTCCACATTCAAGAGATTGTGCAATATGCGGAACTGAACGCCTATTAGTTTAGAAAATTAACGAATGAATAGAAAACCTATATTTTGAAGTCAAATCCGAAGTAGTAGATCGTTTGCACAACCGGACTAGTGATAAATATTTTTCCGCTCCATAGTGGATGTCGGTGATCAATTAATCCTGGTCGTCAGAAACGATATTTCGAGACCAGCAGCTCAGCCTACCTTCGTTGCACATTTTGAGGCTGTTTCACGGGTATCTGTAGCCACAGCAATTATTGTTCTCAGCACCGTCGACCAACTTCTTTTCGCCTTCAAATTAACCTCTGTTTATCCTACTGTCTTTTTCAACAGTGCTGTATAGACAATACTCCAGAAATGTGCCGTCTTCTGCTTCGATTCGGTGCCAATCCGAATGCACGAGACTCCGAAGGTTGGACTCCACTACATGCAGCTGCTACCTGCCACCATACGGATTTGTGTGCCATTTTGATTGCCAAGTAAGTAGCTGATTGCTGTTTTGTTACCCGCTTCTAAGTATAGAAAAAACTCGCCAAATTTTGTGTACATACACTCCGAATGCTTCCGTGAAAAGGAAACCAGTTGTCTGATTATTTAGTCCTCTGTCATCTATAACTGTAGGGAAGTGCTTGGGTTGATGGACTTCCCTCCGATTCTAGCATACAACTGCGGCTGAGCAACACTTACTCCATTCGTCGGTTCCCTCTGACTCAGTAGCAGAATCATTCAGCGTAGCTTTTGATCCACTACATTTTCGGGGAGCTAGGTGTGATACGTTCCTGAGGGGACATTGTATGGTCAGCCCTCCATTATGCTGAGCTTGAATTACCAAGGGTTCTGCTTACTTTCACAGGCTTGCTCACAAAGGCAGATACATTTTTCCATATATACTCGCGTTCCGGCCGAAATCATATTTTCTCAGTTACAATCTATCAAAACTGAACGTAATTCTGCGTGAAACTATAGATTTATGCCGCAACTGATATTTGGCCACCAACAGAGTCTAGTTGCACTCGAGTTAACGATGTGCTTCTCCACCTGCTGCGAATCGACCTAACGACGACTTCCAGCTG
>SJOL01004789.1:192398-205205 GCA_004794785.1 Opisthorchis felineus | reverse complement strand
AATTCTGGGACCCATTTTCACTATACAATTATTTTGGTTTTGTTCATGACTCAAATCTGACCATCAGGTGAATCATTATCTGTTTGGCGCAGAAGACGGACGTCCTGGCACAACTTGATGAGGCACCGGTGTCTCAGTTCCGTATATTCGAGTTTACTGGCCTTCATGGCACCCCGTCGTCCGTCAGTGGAAACCATCCGAAGGCACGGGCTAGGCATTTTGTTAATCATGTGCAGTTCACGCGGGAGATGCTTCATATTTCACGTCTCCTTTAGGAGGACAAGTTATCTGTTCAGGGGAAATTTTCGGTGCTCATTTGTGGATGGAATGCTGTGTTTGCCAGTGAAAATTGAATCACTTGACCCTAGATGGCAATACTATGCAACGGAACCAAAAAGACGACAAACTAATCATATTTCACCGATTATTAAAAGCCTATCTGTGAGTACATTACTGAAAACCTTGCCATTCACTGGTAGCTTGTCTCTCGTTACTCCCCTTTTCGGATTTTACGTTGGGCGACTGGAATACACTGTTGACTGGGATCCTTAGAAGAGTGGAATTATAGAACAAATTCAGTAACTTCGAAAGTATTCGTGTTTCATTGTTATTCAACCATTTTCAGCGGAATATACCACCAAATTTACAAACCTAAGTTTTCTGGATGAACTCCGGTTATTCTGTATTGTGGAGACTGTCATTCCGCGAAAGATGAAAAAATATTGCCCTGGTAGCTTACTTAACTGTCAGTAAGAATGGTTAGCAGGAAATATCACATTCTCCGGGCCAACTATTTGAGATAAACCTGGATTCATGATTGATTCATGTTTGAATCATACAGTAGACCCCAAAAATAGGTGCGAAACCCAATATGAATAGACGATGCCCTTCCGTACGCCATAACAGCCAACAAATCACAACCCAGCTGCCGTTGGCTGTCATTTTGCGTCACACGACTTCAAGACTGATACACTGATTTCATCATGAAAGAGGACAACGATCGTCGTGTTCACATTACAGGATAACTGTGTCTTGGTCCCCTCACCCAATAGCGCACGGACGATGTTTTCTCATGTGGTGACAGATCATTTGCTAGCTACTGGCACAACTCGGTGAACAGTCCAATAGTCGCCTGACGAACAGCGTATGTTCAGAAATGATGTTTCTGCATGACGAAGCAGCTGCACGCTGCTCACCTCACTCAAGGGCGAACATGTTCACCTGTTCAGACGAAAAAATCCTATTTCGGCTGTAGTAGTGTTTATACCCTATCTTGTATTCCCAGGGTTTATCGCATTTACTCGCGAAATGTCGTATGTATTGGATAACTATTTGGGCATCTGGAGGCTTGTTCCAATCTTCAGTATCCTGAGTTGTGCTGGATTGGATGTATGTGTAAGATGCCAACTGGTGACCCCAGTAGCATTACTGGCACTCTACTAAATTTTATAACCCAGTGAATGTCATAAGTAACCGAGTGTTCCTAGTAACCTACTGAGCACTATACCTGTAGAATTTATTCGGTTCAATGGACGACTTTAATGTTTTCTTTCCGTCTCGGGAAGCCTAGAGCAATTTTTGGTGCATTCGCAGCTCAAATTCTTGACTGAACCTTACTAAGAATTTGCATTCAACCAGTTCAATCGATCAGTCAATCGAATTTGCCTCTTGTCGCTTGAACTCGATCAACTGAACATCGTTCAAGTTGCCAGGCGTTCGTTCCGAAAAAGTTACCAAAATGTATTGCTGATACTAATATAATCTTAAATATTTCTCTGTATATTCGTTGCAAAACATCCCCTTGCTTGAATGGCTGCAAACACAAATGAGTTGCTGTCGATTCTTCGGGTTCCTGATCCCCCACACATGCATGATAAACAAGTGATGTCCAGACTAGGCAACTGTGCATTAGACCTGGACGGTAAACCTCTAGACCTTGGAATAGGTTACCGAAATAGCTGGTCTTCCTTCTCTATGGTCTCTTATTTTGACGGACAGTGTACCACTGCGTGCCCTCCTGATAGCGACATACTTCTTGTAGGACAGCTGAAATCAGCCTTCAGAATGATGCACATCTCTGCATGTCTGACCGCCAATCTTACTCACACGCATTTCACCAGTACCAAAAGCTTCCATACAGGCCCCACACGGACTGTCGTTGACTCTCCAACGATTCGTAGGCGCCTCTTTTTCTCACATTAATTCCTTCACCTTTGTTTACGTTTTCCCCCATAAACAAATCGGATGATGTCTATTCCAAGCGTTTTTTTGGAGTTTCCGTATCCGGTTTCCGCTCACCACAACATACTGCATTATAGCCAACATCTTCTATGTCTGGGCGCCTAGATCTTTGACCATCACCCGCAATGCATGTTTGTTAACTACAGGAAGCAGCAGGGCACTTTAAGCTCCTGTGCTAAATAGGAACTTAAGTTCTTGCTAACGAAGCTCGGTCATATTAGGAAAAACACGGAACACAGCAAGGCACTTAACTAATGAAAGATGAATAAGTTCTAAGTCACGATCGATACATAATCATGGCTGTGGAACTGGCCAGATGCGCTTTGCACATAATCGCTTCTTACAAGCGGTGTGTCAATCGATCAGGGTAGGAAATGAGGGTTTGTTCCGGGTGTTTAGCTGACTACACGTCACCGGACCAAGAAATGATCACAAATGTGTTCAGATGCGTTCATCGTGCTCTCGTAGAGAAGCGGTATTGCGCTCGCCTTACCAGATTTATAATCTCTGTAAGATGAAGGAGATGCACTACCGGTGGGTCCCAATGTGAGTGGAGCTCGACTCCATTTATTCTCCCCTTGGTGTAGGACCAACTTGGATAATTGCGCTAGGACAGAGAGAGGACTAGTAGAGCCAGAGTGATACGGATACACACGCAGCAAGTCCCGCAAATACCTACACGCGCCTCTGGATCGTCAGTTACTTGGCACTGAAACATAAAATGAGCGCAAGACACTTTAATAGACAACTTTGTGACAATTTTTTCCATTCACCACAGATTTTTCTCCGTCTTGCTATGCTGCGTGTGTTAATCACTTGGAATCCGAGTAGAATTTCGTCTAGCATGATTGTTCAAACAGGATAAAACAATTTTAGTTCAACATTCGACAAACAATGGAGTAGATATTTTACGACACTGTATCCTTTTTTGTAAACAACTAGGCAAAATTGCAAAGGCGATTCAGTGCAGCACTTCCAGCTTTAGTGGAAACATTTCTGACTGACATATGGTGGCGTCTATACTGAGCAGCTGTGCTTGTCACTTGCGATTGCTTGTGTGGTTTAAGTCATTATTTTGTTGGTCAACAGCATCTCGAACGGCCTCTCTCCTGGCTATCCCGCGAACATTATGTTGTCTTCTGTGCGATCTCTGGATACGATCACCAAACATCTAGAGCAGTCGTGTAGGATACCTTAGGAACATGAATTGAAAGTAATTTCTGTCTTAAGGTCTTCCTTGACAAACAGTGCACTTGTAAAACCTTGTCGAGGCTCAAGTGAAGACGAGTTTTTTATCGACCAGATAACTCAGCCCATTTGATTCCAAACTGATTATTTGTATGCGGTGTCACCGGAATGACAGCTAAAATGCTGATGGTGACAGACAGGAAGAAGCCTGCAGAAAGTGTTCGGCCACAGATTCGGTAAGGCTGTAGACCACTGTTGTGATCTTAAATTTTCAGGACATTCTCAGATTGCAAATAGACGGATGTGTCTAATGCATCGTTGTCGACCTCATCTCTCAATGCTGACTGACGAATAGTTTCGCCTTATGTAGTAGAGTAATCAATAACGTCGAACTGCTCTCGAACTAGAAAACCTAGGGTTGGCAACGTTGATATCGAAATGAATTACCGCGCGCGAGATCCCGGAGCAGAATGTGAGGGTGCGTTTGCCATGGGACAATCACAAAGCTGTTTTGTACCCGCCTAGTAGCCTACCAAGCCCAACTAGTGCCGCTCCGAAACGGCGTACCTTTCTGAAAAAGCAGAACGCTTTGTAACGTACAATTTTTTAGTCCCGGTTGATTCATATGCTGTTTTTTGAACCAGCGTTATTGCCAATTTGGTTGGGATTCGTTATTTTTTTCACGGAAACAAAGTGAGGAAACTCAATGCTTCAGGTGAGAGCATGCGTGAACGTACACATCATGCTAAAAAGGTGACCAAATCAGAAACGTAGAGACAACTAGTGATCAAGGTCTGTACATAAGTGTGGCTTTCATACCACTATGTTCTTTCCAGGACCTCCGCACAGAGATCGCTCTCCCCAAAATGACATTGTGTCACTTTCGAAACTGACCATTGGATATGTAGGTGGTCAATAACCCTTGCTGGTGACTAGTCACCTTGGTCTTGCCGCAATCCAATTGGATCGTATTCCATCGAATATAACTAAAACCCTACACTACTTGCCATGGTCATCTTCATACCATCGACAGTACAGCGTTAGTGTATGACCCTAATGCACCTCTGCCCTACGACTGTGATTTATCTGAAAGCTCTATTGTGAAGAAAAGAATGAAAGTGGCGGGCAAATGACTTAGCGCTAACGTATTACCTTTTCCGAGGTGCTTACGCCTGCAGACACTAATTCGGACAATCTGGATAGGAGCTGACAGTGAGAACGCCACTGGACTTGCTGAGGAAATCTTATACTCTCAGCGGAAAACCCATTTTAAGAGACGTGTGATCAGATTTTCGTAGTCGCTGTCATACCCCCATGCCAGATCAAAGGATGACCACATCTTTCCTCGCGTCTTTCTGAAGTAGGCACGCAAAACAGCACTTACAATGGTAGTGAGTTTCCAAAATCTTAGCGGAAATCGATGTTTGGAGGCCGAATTGATTACTTATTTATGACGCAAGTTTGTTGTGTATAGTAAAAAGCTTTTCAGAAGAAAATCGCAGGCGTTTTCGGCTGCTGGTGTGATCACTATTGTCGACACGTTGGACGTAGGCGTTGCAAATTACCTGATAAGCGCTTAGCTTTGCAGGCTATGGCTTATGTTTTGAGGTTCCAATGCATAAGGAACCGTAGTCTGAGGAAAAGTTAAAACGGGAAGTTGTTAAGCAAAGATCTGTGCACCCGATGGCCATAAAATCAACCAGGAATGTCCTCGAAATTCTGCCGCATTTCAAAACGTGCTTTGTCTATCTTCCAGTTAGGAACTGGACTTCCTCAGATAGCCGGGGGAATCAATCAGGGAATAGACTAATACATCCAGCGTGGGAGAATATATTCGGATGTAAATCTCTTAATAAGTTTGGCACAAGTTACAGCCTCAGCCTGGGTATAAGATGGCTAGTTGTCGAATACTTCCACAATATAAAGGTGTGGTTTTTAGACAGTTCCCAGAACTTCGTCGTTCTGGTTTCTGACATGACTGATATTGCCTGTCTGCAATCGTTTAGGAGAGTACGTCGTTTCATTTAGGTTCACTGGGGGATAGATTATTTTTCTCAGACTACCTCACGAGTGTTTTGTAAGTCCAACCATGTTTTGTGAGTCCAAATGGTCGGACTGATCACGTGCTTGTTACGACTGAACCTAATAAGCGTATAGTTGATATAGAAGAGAGAGAAGAAACGAAATTATATCAACCTTTAAAGCGCACCACTTTCAGCGCTTGGCGGCATGTAGATTTCGCATCATCCAGGATTGCAGCTTCTGTCCGATTTTAAGAATTAAATATAGTTGCACCAATTACGCAAGAAAGATAGACGTTTTAACCGTTCGGTAGGAAGGTACATACTAGGGATGGCAAAATTCCAACCTCAAAAGCCAAGTTAATGGAAATCGTCTTTCCCGTCCCTCGAGAATTGCGTGAAGTTAACCTTCTTGGATACCAGGCCATTCAGGTTAAAAAGGCAGCGAGCGAAATCTCCCGGCACGGCTACAATCAGCTTGTCTGTTTTCTCAAGAACGATTTTTGTCTCTGCTGATAGCTGACCTTGAATAATTAAAACTCATTACGGTTAGTGGAAATCGACTCTGCTAGACCTGGAGAGAAGTAATCACACGTTGATTTCCGAGAAGCTTACTCTCCAATTTAAGTTGATTTAGCGGGAGGCGTACACTCCAACGACGTTTTTAGCCACTGATTGGCTGCTTCAGTGTGTCAAACCACAATTTACGGTCATTCTGGATAAATTCAGCACTCTCAATTGTACCTCTCTTGAAAACGTAGGGCTAAGTTTTCTGCCGCTGATTTCAACCGGTATACTTAGTAATTAGCTTCCCGTTGAACGTTTTCTGTGGGTTACAGCACCAGGTGGCTTCGTCCTGGGGGCCTGTATCTAAGTGACTTGTGTCAACGTGGTAAACAAAACCTGTTCGATACACTCAAGTCACTCGACTGTTTTTGCATAATCGGTGCACATTTGAAAACGTAGTTGTCAATGTAACATTACGAATGCGGATTTGTTCGACATGTAAATGGGCACTGAAGGCTGCGGTCTGTCGAGCTAAACTGCTCATGCCTAACTGTCTAAGGATTTCAAACTCATTTGAGCCACGCTGTCTCAGGACTTTGTTACTGGGAGACCTGGAATCGAACCAGGGCCCACATGGTCCTTGATTATTGAGCGACTTCCTCCTTGCTGTCCGTTGGTCCCCTAGCTTGTCTGGTCGGATGCGGTCCTACTCCCGTTCAGCTCGGGCTAATCACCTTCTCCCATTAATTGGACTAAAAGGCGCCTCATCGTATTGCTGGTGTAGGCGCCCAGCCTAAAAAAGACAGTATATTAGTTTACAGCTATCACGTTTAACATTTGAAGCACCTAGGGAGCAATTCCGGCTCACAGTGAAATTATCTATTATCTTCAAGGGGCTAGCAGCTGATCCAAACGTGTAGACTTTGTGAACTATTATTTCCTGTGCCATATTATTATTTCCTGGGAATAAAAACAGCCTGAGTTACACTTAAGACATCGAGATCAGTCGATTAGATAAATAGGATTTTGTGTCTATGTAACACACTACCTATGAGGTTGCTGAAAACTCCTCGACAGCCCTCGACCGGTTTCGTCCTTCTTGGGGCCATCAGGTAAGCGCACTCCCCGATTTGCCGTCAACCTTATGTTCTAATTGAACCCCACCTGCAAGGAAATTCAAAAAATATACTCACTTGCATACCAATTTGGTTTTCACGGAAAACTCACCTGAAACCCAGCAGAATCTCACGTTTACGATGTTCTTATTCAACTGAATGTGCGGTACCAGGCCGCCTCATGTTTCATTTGCTACGATATTCAAGATTCCGCAATGCAACATATTGCACCACATATACTGCTGCGCTTTCAGTTCGGAAAGAACATCATAAGCGGGAGATTCAGTTGGGTTTCAGGTGAGTCTCTCATGAAAACTAAATTGGTATGCAAATGAATGTGTGTTGAAGGAAGCTTTGTTTTAACAGGGATTAAACGGAATAGGAGAAGGGTGAATGCGTATTTTCACTCGTTCATTCTCGTCTGCCTGAGTATAACCGAATAAATGATTGGAATCACACCATGTTCACTTTATGCTAATTTTCCTTTCCTGTATGGAGTTTCTTCTCTAAGCAATGCGCTAAAAATGCTCTAAGTTTGAATCTTGCGTGGATTAGCAGACCAATCCAGATCACGTGACAGAATCGCCTGACAGAAGGATAACGGTGCCATATCTCCGGTGGGATTTAGTCTTATGCCACCCGTAATTGAATTATATAGGGTTCAACTCCTTACACAGGTTCAAATCTCTCGATGAACTTGTGATTCCAAATGACAATCAAACAACTACACAGCTTTTAACTGCGTTTCAACAGAGACCGACGACAACTGTAGGGTGAAATCTCGGTTTCACTTAGAATATAGCTTATTACTCAGCTAATCTGCGTGGTACTCTACGTTTTGCATTTTTTCAGTGGCGCGGATCTCCTTGCAATGAACACGGATGGCAATATGCCATACGAATGTTGCGTGTCTGGACCCACACTCAACCTCATTGAAACCGAAATGGATCGGAGAGGTAGGTCTTGAGTGAACAATATTTTCTGATTCCTCCCCGCGGTAACTTTATTACCTGTGTTTATAACACTCCAATCCGTTTGTGTTTGGGGCGTTTTCTGAGCCATTTTGTGCACGAACCTTCGAGCTTCGCACACTAGACTGTCTCCGACGAATCACTAACCACAGTTGAATAATATTCATTCATTATATTATTTTTTGTTAAATCCATCTGATACACCAATCATACTTTAAAACCAAATTGGTAGCGCTGACGTTGAACCACCTGTAACTCGAATTTAGGAATTCTCTTTTGGTTCTGTTATTCTGAACGGTTTCGGGGATTCACACTGCTGATAGTTTCGGACAAGAACGATGTGCTTCTCGACTGTTCAACAAAGATGGATTTCAGGCTCCTAAAATTCCCCCTCCCAGTAGACAAGTGAGACCCCGGTAAAGTGGAACTGTGACTGAAACATTACCTAGTTGTGATCGAAATAACACACTGACGCTCGTTCATGAGGTGAACGAGTTTGCTCTTTATTCCGAAATTACCGTTTGGATAATAACTGGGTCAAGCAGCTGCAATTTAAAAACGGTGTTGGTTTGGAGGAAACGACAGCTGGTGCAGATCATAACGTGCAGAACACCGAATCTTTTTTGGCAGCTACGGCAGCTCTTCACAACCGACGCTGCAGATGCATCGCAGCAAGATCCTTCTATTCTGCAACTCTTCGATTCACCAGTCCTCTTCTCGATGACAGCCGCCGCAGCTGTGTTAGACGTCTTCACTTTCGTACTTGTTGTTGTTGGGATTTACTCAGCCACCTATTAGCTTCGCACTTTCTGAGTCCTGTACCAGTCTGCCAGCTTGCCCCTGCAAGGTCTTCTACGAAATGCTTTTTCTTATGCAGGCTTGTTGCGATATATCATTCAAGCGCTGTTACCGTTTACATTCATTCATTTGGTGATACCTCCGTTTTGTGACCCTATCTCTCAGTTTTCTGTGTGGTAATGGATGTCAAAATTGGCACGCGCACAAGGGCAAGTTAGTTTGACGAGCAAAACAAAGGCACACAAAAGTGTGTTCAGCTAGTGATACCTTGTCAGAAGAGGACACTTATGCCGGACAATATTTTCTTCTTAACAGTAAAAAGAATCATAAAGTACTCCTAGCTCGTTTTTTTGTACAGAACTTTCTTACTGTAAAATTACCCGCACTACCGAAATGCTCACTACTCGGAGGAGGAATGTTTTTTTACTTGCTTTGAGTTTTCTTATAACGGGAGGTGCACTGTGCTCCCGAATAGAAGAGGACATGAGTCGCCAAACATAGCTGATTCAAACATTACAGAAAATAAAGTCGGGCATCCACTCGATGTGTCCTGAACTGTTTTTGTTGCAATTGTATCTCACCTAGTTAAACGAGGTTCAAATGGAATGCTCGTCTAAGCGGCTCGGCCATCCCACCTTTCCTTCAGATGTGGCGTGCAGTCTCACGTTTAGAGTAAGACTGTCGTTCGGGCGATTTGCTTCTGCTCATAGCCACAACCAACTGGTGTACGAATCTCCTCTACTCCAACTATACCGTCTATTTTTTCATTAACGTACTTTTCTGTCATTAATACATGCAAGAATGCACTGTTCTAGTTCGATCCCAAATTTCGCCATTTCTATTCAATAATATAAGTTTTCGGGCTAATTCCTCTAAATTGCTATTAATGTTTCGATGTATTTTCACTTCCTCTATGTTTTTCCTGTCACCTATCAACTCCTGTTATTCCATTAATGAAAAGTGAATACCTTGTATAATCCATTGGGAATTCATCAAAAGCTATGCAGGATGAAGCGGACAATTTTTGCTTCGGGGCTGCACGCCGGGTCAAATACAGTTGCCGCCGTCAACATAACGAAAAGAAAACCAAAGAAACAGATAAAAGTCCTGCTGTTAGGGCCATAACATTTTAGGGACAGAAGTGTTCAATAGCTGTAACTAAAGTCCCGTTCAAGTAACGAATATGGACAACAGTCATGTTTTATGGGGCACAGATCGAAAACTAATTACATGGTGGGAAGTAAGGCAAACTGATCGCACTGTCTAGACGGGGCCTTCTAAATACAGAGTACGAAGTAGGTTAAACAGTCGAGTGGATATTGCCTCATCAGTGGCTAAAATGTGACTCTTCACGGCCTTTGACTGTGTCCTCTACGTACTCGGCAGGTAGGTCGAAATGCGGTGAAAACTGCGGCTGAATAATGTAAATCAGCAAGGTTTGCTGCTATAGTATCCTGGAGCCAATGAGAAAAATATTATCAAAGCACAGCCTGTATGAATCTTTCAACCTTGTGAACTTGATTTGACAGCTTGACTACAACGTATCATTCGTGTTCACGAACGCCGCGGTAAAATAAACTACTGCTTGCTCATCTCATCATGTTGTAGTCAATAACATCCACGCAGGTATTTCACAGAATGACCTAGAGCAGTTGGCATACTTGTGTCCTCAAAAAACACTGCTCAAATTCAACAACAAATTGTACCGTCAGATAGACGGGTCTACCGTTAAGACCACTTCCTGGCAAGATTAGAGAATACACGGCTTCTGTCCGCCACCTGCAGTATTTATAAACGGTTTACCGACGACATGTGCTGTCTGCTTGATGAACCACTAAACACAACGAACCTATTAACGCCTTCAATACAATCCAAAGGTTACCCCGGAAATGGATGTGGACTCAGAAGTGTCGTCCTGATGGGCTCTTAAAGTGTGGTCTTCCGAAAAGAAATTTAAAACGGTGACTAAATAATGATCATCCAGCTGTAACACCCATTCGGTGCCCGGATGCCATGCCAACCGGATGAAGGGCTGGTACACCGCCGGGTTGCCTAAGCCTAGACAGGAGCAGTCGCGATGCCGGGGTTGGGTTCGAACCACGGACATTCTGGCCATCTCGAGCTCACCCCCATTTCAATAGTCCTGTCGCAATGAAACAAGAATCTAATCTGGAGACCTGTATGAGAGACCGTACTCATGCACCGAAAATGCATTTGTTGATGAAATGTTCTCGTCAAGCGTGTTTGTAATTAGGAGCTATTCTGTGGGATTTGGACAAGGAATTGAAACCCTCCTTCAAATTTGCACCCATACCACCATTTATATTGTTGTCGGTGTACATGACATTACCATGAAAAAATAAAACGTCGGCTTAATGACCGACAACAAAATTAACTGTCACATTAAACCAAACATATGAGGCTTCCACGATTCATTTATAATTTTCCACCAAACCAGTTTGTGCTTCCAGCGTATGGATAGAGTATCTGATTTTGCGTCCATTTTCTGTTTTTCCTTGGTACAAACTATAGCAGCCGCGCAACCGAACTGTTTTCCGTACATGCCCAGAAGCGTTATCCTGTGTATTTTGACGGCGGGCTTTTTAGATGCATAAACAACACTGCAGTAGTACAGCCAGTCCCGGCTTCCCTCGAGGTTCCACTCATTTCTCGAGTGTATAATTAACATCCAAGGCTAATGAGTGGCCACAGCTTGGGAAACAGCCATTGGGTTGTTTAACTTATCTCTCTGTGTTTAGAAGCACAACGTCCAGGCAATGGACTTAGCTTGGCCAACTTTCAGTCTATTACCACACCCCAACCCCAGCAGCACACGGACGAACCGGGCTTTCTATCTGGTGATTGTCCTTCCTATCGTCACCTTGCTTAGCATTGCCATGCGTTGACAACCAGTTTGTTATAAAAGCTACTGCATTAACCCAGACGCGTATCGTCGTGCTCGTCTTGTGCACTTTCCTGATAAAAATTCGATTCAATGCTCTTCACTTTAAAGGCATTACGCAAGAGGAACTGGACGACTTGCATCGTCTGCCAGAGTGCAAAATGTTGGCCGATATGGAGGAAATGTATAAAGCGGGTGCGGACTTCAATCAACTTGACCAACAAGGCGCTGCTATGGTAAAGTTTTCTTGGAATTCATCTTGTCCCTATCCCAAGTTTTTGCTACAATTAACTCTGTTTTAACCAGTAGTAAACATTCTGCTGAGTGGACCCCCTTTATAACGATTAGGGAGTCTTGCTTCTTCTGAACCGTGTAACGATTTGTGACAGGAAAGTAAGTCTTTGGCTCCATCCTGGGGACTTTTATGAATAAAACCCTGTGAACACCACTCTTAATGATGGAGGTTCTGATTATGTAGTAAGCTGTCCAGGTATGTGTAGAATATACACTACGGTGCGGTACCTTTTTTGGTGGGGACGTTGTGATGTGATTCAATGTTGGTCAGTATTGGTTAGTCCACATTCATGAAGTGGAGATCCCAGAACAAAACCGCCTTGGAATGATTAAAACCCTGGCCGCTCACTACCGTTTTCATACTTTTTGGAGGTGGGTTAATATAAATACTTAGGTTAGTATCGTTATCAAGGAAGCACTTTGGCTGTGCAACACATTCACTTGAAGAATATTATGAATGCGAAGTTCAATCGAGACTAAGTTAGGCCTTCGCTGACACCGACTTTATTTGTACCTGAGTGTTCATCTACCACAGACCACCTGAGTTGGGGGATTCGGCTCCAACAAGATTGTTTTCCTAGATCGAGCAACGTTTTTCGTGACTTACACGCGATAGTATAGAGGAGTCTCTTGGAGGCACATATCAGCTTATGTCGAAGTGCGCCACTTTTATACAATTTCCCGAACGTTTCATAGCCCTTCCAACAAAGTAATTTGCCCACCATCAAGAGCCCGTTACCATAAATTGATCCGAATAACATGCGTGTGGA